>JALMGA010000027.1:845000-1385000 GCA_023333525.1 Aspidoscelis tigris stejnegeri | reverse complement strand
TGAGCCAGTTTGGTCTAGTGGTTAGGGAGCCGGACTCCTATCTGGGAATACCGGGTTCGATTCCACCCTCCCCCCATGAAGCCCGCTGGGTGACCTTGGGCTAGTCACAGCTCTCTTCTGAGCTCTCACAGCCCCACCCACCTCGCAGGGTGTTCTGTTGTGGGGAGAAGAATAGAAAAGCTTTGTCAGCCACTTTGAGTCCCCTTAAACGGGTGAGAAAAGCGGGGTAGAAAAGCCAACTCCTCTTCTTCCCTGCTTTTGGAAGCGTGAGAATTCATTCATTCATTCATTCATTCATTCATTCATTCATTCATTCATTCATCTCCTTAAAACGTGGATAGAAATAAATACACAACAGCCGCTTTTCCTACTGCTAGACATGCGCAACAAGTTTAAAAAGGCGCCTTCCATTCAGAATTTTCCATTTCCTACTCCCTTCTTTGGTTTTCAAAGGGGCAGTTGGATCTTTTCTGTAGGGTACAACAGCCAAGGTTAGAATCTATGGGTCTTTTGCACCCTGGATCCTCTGAAAAGACTCTCTTCTCTATCCACAATCTCTCTCTCTCCATCAGCACCCAAGCCAAATTTACCCTTCTCCAAAAAAAATCTACGCACAGATGCTAGTGTGGCATGAGGCCATATTGAGATGGGGCCCACAGCCCCCCCCCCAGGGATTTGGTGGGGGGCAACAAGGATGTCCCGGCTGGATGAGGAACCAATCATAGCTACATCGGCCTTTGCCGCCTTCTTGGAAGAGGTGGGGGAAATGACAAAGGAGAAAGATCAAACCCAGACACCATCATCACCGAGGCGGGAGTCGCTCGGCTGGGGGAGAGGAGGAATTTGGAGAAAGGCCATCCAAGGTCAGGGGAGAGGAATTCCCAGGTGGCGTTTTCCTAGAGTGCCCGAAGAGCATCGTACTTAACAAAACTGCCTTTGGGAGATCCGTACACCTGATGCCAAACACGGGCACCCAGAAATCGGAGCCTGCTGGAACCGGATTGCCAACCCGAGCACCCAGAAATCGGAGCCTGCTGGAACCGGATTGCCAACCCGAGCACCCAGAAATCGGAGCCTGCTGGAACCAGATTCCAGACCCGAGCACCCAGAAATCGGCGCAACTTTGCTTGCTTGCTTGCTAGAAAGGATTATAGCACTATCCCAGAGAACCCCAGGGTGAAAACGGGCAAAGATCTGCCTGCCAACCAGGGAACGGAGAACTGGTGAGGACGCAGTGTGGGAATCAGATGATCTCTCCTGTGTACGTTTCCGGGTAACACACCCCAGGGACGAAAGATACAGAGAAAGGAAAGGCGGTAGATACGGATCACTGGAGCACGGTGTGTGCGTGTGTGCAGGAGAGAGTGTGTGTCGTTGCGCACAGGCGCATGGGCATGCTTGCACAACATACTGCAGAACTGAGGCACTGCCTTTTGTAGCCATTTACGGGACCGAAAGCGGAGCAGGGATTCCAAAACACTCGCAAGCTGGATCCGAGACAGGAAGAAGCAGACACCCTGGGGCTGATGCATCTCCAGGAATGAGGGGGTCAGCTGTTGCAGAGAGAAGAAGAGAAAGGGCAAAAGAAAGAGAGAGAGAGAGCAAAACAGGGGATTTTCCATGGCACCCAAAGGCGGCGGATAGCCACAGATCAACACTGCTGGCAAATGAAAATGCCTTGTCCCGAGAGGACCATCAGCATTGCACCGGGGCTTGTTTATGGCTTAACACCCGGCGAGCGGCCCCACGAGGACCAATTCCACTGATAATTTATCCCCGAACCCCCCGCGCAAGGGTACGGCGCACAGCTGCAACGAAGCCGGCACTGCCGCACTGCCTCGCCATAAATATCCCCGTCGCGCCGGCAACCCGGCTCTGCGGCAGCCCCCCGCCTCCTTCGGTTCGCCACAGAGACACGGATCCCACCGCCTAAGGAAAGGTTCTGGACACGCCGGTGAGGGGGCCGGGGACGAGAGGGAAGAACCCGAGCGGTGAAGCCTACCCAACAGCAATAAACTATATTGCCACACACCCCTGGCCAGAGCAGGAGACGAAATCGGGAGGCGTAGATGGGCGCCGCCGCGGCGAGGCGCAAAAAAATGCTTTGTTCTGCCGCAGGAAAGGAAACACGGCGGGCCACTGCCAGGTGAGGCCTGTTCCGTCCACCACTGCCAAGGAAACCCCAGTGCATTGTGGGTTGGGCTGTGCAAGGCAGCTCTACCTGGAACCTTTTATAAAGCAGCTCCTTAGCAACCATACGCATTCAGATGTCTCTGCCATCTCCCTGCCAAACTCGCCCACCCACCCACCCACCCACTCACTCACCCTCCCTCCCTCCCTCCTATCTCGCTAAGAAGTCAGGTCAGGTTAGAAGGTTCCGGCCAGGGGAAAGGCGGGTGTCACGGTCCAGGCGAATGTCCCTCCAACGCCAGCCGCTCTCTGCCATTGTGCGGTGCCCGCCAGTGCCCAATTCATCCGGGAAAATTTATGGGGGCTGCGCTTCCGCTTCAGGAGGCATTCTCAAAGGAGATGGTGCTCTCCCAGCAGACAAAAGGAGAGCCGGGGAGGGACAGAACGGCACGGCACGGAGGGCGTGAGAGCCAGACGCGTGAGGACCGACAGACGGACGAGGGAGACCTGGGCGGGGCGGGCAGATGGGCACACGGGCCGATGGGTTCCCATGCGGATCGCCCCTCCCTGGTCCGTCCTCACTGCCAGATCCCGGAGAAGATGGAAGCCACGGAGTGGGGGACAGCGGCGGGTGGACGCCTGCCGGAGACAGAAACTCAAACGTGGACCCCAAAGAACCCAGCTGGGACCCTCCCAAGGCTGTCTGTAGGGAGCGGAGGGCAGGTGAAGGTTTCGCCTGGCTCTCCTGCTTGAGATGCCCAGAAGCAATGGGTGGGCCAACGGGTGAGTTTGGATACTGGACTAGACGGGGCTGTGGCCTGATCCAGCAGGGTTCCTCTCCAGTCATGGAGGACAAGTGCTTCAATGGCTGCTAGAATGGATGCCTCCAGGTTGGAGAGGCAGGCGGGCAAGATGCCTCCAAAGGCCATTTGCAGGGAGTCCAGAGCAGGTGAAGGTTTTGCATTCATCTTGAGATGCCCAGAAGCGGTCTTCGTGAGATGCCGTGGCTCGATCCAGCAGGGCTCCTCTTACATTCTTATGTTTATGGCCTTTCCCTGTCTCACCCTCCTACAGGCCCACCCCCATTTCCTTCTGGCTCAGACGCAGAATCGTTTCTTTTCTCTCTCTCTCTCTCTCCCATCCACCCCACCCCACGGGCAAAGCATTAACCGATGCAACCCAGGGCTGGTTAAAAAAAAATATATATATTCCCCATTGATTCGACTCCCTGTGGTTGCATTCTGCGGCCACGACAATTCCCCCCGATTATCAGTTTTTGTTTTTGTTTTTAAAAAATCAATTTAAACAACGGCAACAACAAAGATTTTTTTTTAAAAAGAAGACAGGAGGGAGGGGAAAAGCAAAACACCTAAGCACAGTTCTGCCAATGGACTTTTTTGCAGGGGTAAAAAGGAAAGGAAAAGAAAGAGAGAAAGAGAGAGAGGAAAAAAAAGAGAGGAAGCCGTAGGGGAGATCACATTCCTGAAAACCAACATCAAAGCAGCAGGGAAAAGCACCTCCAAAAGCCAAGGTGGCTTCCAGGTCCCATGGAAGAGTGTCCCAGATCCCACTTCCCCTACACCCCAGAGAGATAGAGAGAGAAAGAAGGAAAGAAGGAAGGAAAAAGGAAAAATAGGAAGGAAAAAGAAGGAAAGAAACAAATGGGAAGGAAGGAAAGGAAGAAGGAAAGAAGGAAGGAAGGAAGAAAAAAGGAAGAAGGAAAGAAAGAAAGAAATAGGAAGGAAGGAAGGAAGGAAGGAAGAAAAAGAAAGAAGGAAGGAAGGAAAGGAAGAAGGAAGAAGGAAAGAAGGAAGGAAGAAGAAAGAAAGAAAGAAGGAAGGAAGGAAGGAAGGAAAGAAGGAAAGGAAAGAAGGAAGGAAGGATGAAGAAAGAAGGAAAGAAAGAAATGGGAAGGAAGGAAAGGAAGAAGGAAAGAAGGAAGGAAGAAGAAAGAAAGAAGGAAGGAAGGAAGAAAAAAGAAGGAAAGAAAGAAATGGGAAGGAAGGAAAGGAAGAAGGAAAGAAGGAAGGAAAGAAGGAAGGAAGAAAGAAAGAAAGAAAAAAGGAAGAAGGAAAGAAAGAAAGAAATAGGAAGGAAGGAAGAAAAAGAAAGAAGGAAGGAAGGAAAGGAAGAAGGAAAGAAGGAAGGAAGAAGAAAGAAAGAAGGAAGGAAGGAAGGAAGGAAAGAAGGAAGGAAAGAAGGAAGGAAGGAAGAAAAAAGAAGGAAAGAAAAAAGAAATAGGAAGGAAAAAAGAAAAAGAAAGGAGGGAAGGAGGGAAGGAAGGAAGGAGAAAGAAATAAAATAGGAAGGAAGGAACCACGTGTGGGCGGCACAAATCCATCCACGCAACAGGCCGAGGCAAGAGCGGGCCGGACATCCAGGGAGCCGCAAGGAAAGCCAGACAGCTCTGTCGCTCATCAGCCTCCTGCTAAATGAGTCTGGCGACCACCGGGAGTCGGAGGGACCACACAAGAATGAACAAGTAGGCAGATGAGCTACGGGCGGCTGCCCACCCCCACCCACCTACCCACCCACCTCCAGCTTTGTCACATCGAAAGGGCCCGGCTCCCCGGGAAGAGAGCACCAGCCTGAGGGCTCGATCCACCTTTAGCGCGGGCCCAGGGGTAGGCTCGGGGACAAGGGAGCAAAGTTGGAGGCGCTTCCCTCCCTCCCTTGCCAAAGGACCTCGTGGTGTCTGGAGGGAGCCAGAGCAAAGCGCGCTTCCCACCACGACCAGCACCAGCAACCGCGGCCATCGCCACCCCGCTCCTGAGCTTCCTAAGCAAGTAAATAAAGGAAAGAACAGCACACACAAGAGCAGTGCTTTGCAGCCTGCGACCTGGGTGCCCCTGGAAGCACAACCCATCCGGGGTAAAACCGCAGACAAGGTGGACACAAGCAGGCGAGCCCACTGCTATGTGCCCCCCCCTTCCATGGGGATTCTAGGGCACTGCCAAGGAAGAAGGTCTGGGGTGGGTAGGGGTGGGGGTTGCAGTCTCCCCTTCCCCCTTCCCCCTCCCCCAAAATGGTGCTCGAACGGCGAGGCCCCCGAGATGGGCCAAAGTGACCCGCCGGAAGGACTTGGGACCGCTGAAAAGATGTCCCACATTCAACCAGGTGCCCAGGTGCCCACCAGAGGGGTGGGGGAAGAGACAAGCTGCTCCCCTCCCCGCAAGCTTGCTGGTTTTGCCTGCCCAGAGGCACCCCAGACACCCAAGGGGGGAAGAAAGAGAGGAGAAAAGAAAGAAGGAGAAAAAGAAAAAGGAAGAGATACATTCGCCCAGTGGAGGTCCGGTGTTGCCCAGGCACATGGCACAGAGATCTCCGAGGGCAGGCGGGGAGGGCACAGAGGGAGCAGCATCAAACGCCCTCCCTGCCTCCCTGCCCCCTCCCTCTCCTCACGCCTCGACACCCTTGGCAGGCTGCGCCCATGCCTGTCTGGCAGCACCCACCTTCCCGCTGCCCGCCAAGGGTGCCAGCCAACCGTGCCATGGGGGTGTCATTAGGCGACTCAACGAATCTAGGTCAGGCCACACAGGCACATTGACACACAGCCCGTGCGAGAGGGGAAGCGTGTCCGTGGCGTGTCTGTGCGTGTCTGTGCTTCTTCGGGGGGGGGCGGGGGCGGTGGAGAACCAGGTGTGCGCAGTCTGAGCCAGAAGTGACCCCCACCCTCTACCTGCCAGGTTGTGGCAAAAGCAGAGAGGGGGTGACAAGGGGGGGCGCACAGGGTGGGATTGGGCGGGGTGGGGGTGATGGGGGCATGCAGCGGGTTCAGGTGGGGTGGGGGTGACAGGGGGGCACGCGATGGGTCCGGGTGGCGGAGGTGGGGTGACAGGGGGGCACGTGGTGGGTCTGGGCGGGGTGGGTGGGGGGTGACAGGGGGGCACGCGGTGGGTCCAGGTTGGGTTGGGTTGGGGGGGTCGAAGGTCTGTCCATAAGTCACGTTCACCCATGCAGAAGGTCTGCACCCCCCACCCCCTCCGTCCCAAGCACGATTTAAGAATAAGAACCACGAAACCCTGTCCCCCCCCCCCCCACGACCTCCGATAGGTGCGGGTGGCGGTGCGGGAGGGCAGCTCCGGTTTTTCTTGCGAGGAGAGAAACTCGCCCGGGAATCGCAGGGCACCTCGGTCCCCCACCCCACCCCGACCGCTCGCCCCTCACCCCAGAGCAGCACCCATCTCTCTCGCGCGCGCGCGTGCCCCCCCCCCCCGGCTTTCTCTCTCGGATCCTCTTCCGGAGGCCAAGGTGCATGGATTTGGGGAGCGGGCAAGGGGCTTACTTCGGGGTGGGGGGAAAGATGGGGTACTAGGGAGAGGGTGGGGGCGGTCAAGCCGGAGAGAGGTGGGGGAGGGGGGTAAAGTAGTAAGGGGGGAGGGGAGACGAGACGGGGGTCTTACTCCAGACAGCCGCCAGACTGGGGGGGGGGGCTGAGGAGGAGGGGGGGCTGAGGAGGAGGGGAGGGGAGAAAAGCCACGGAAGGCTCCAGACGGCCCAAAGAGTCGCCCCCCCCCCCGTCCCCCCCGGTAGCTGTGCATACCTCCAACCCTTATCTCGCAACCCCTGGTAAGATGCGGTGTGTGGGGGGGGGAAGGCAACCCATGCGACCCCCTCCTCCCTCCCGAACGCACGTGCCCCCGAGCCACGGGCGCGCGCACCCTCCCCTCCCCCCTTTTGGCCAGACAGATTTCCAGACACCCCCTCCCCCCCTCCTGCCCCCCACCCCCCATCTGCCCCGCGATCTCTGCCTCCCACCCACCCACCCACCCACCCACCGGACGCGCGTGGCCGGAGCGCCCGTCCCTGTCCCGTCCCGTGCGGCCCCCGGTTGGTCCGGTCCGGTCCGGTCCGATCCGATGCGGTCCGGTTCGATCGCCCGCCCGCCCGCCCGCCCGATCGCGCACTCACTGCGGGTTGGAGCTGTTCCAGTGGACGGCGTGCCGGTTGCCGAGGCTGCCGTCGGGCCCGTGCAGGAGCAGCAGCAGCAGCGGCAGCAGCAGCGGCAGGAGCAGCGGCGGCAGGGGCAGGGGCAGCGGCAGGAGCGGCGGCAGCGGCGGCAGCGGCGGCACCAGCTGCGCGGCCATCCCGGCCGGCCGGGCGGGCGCGCGGGGCGCGATCGGTCGGGGCGCCGGGAACCGGGAGGGTCCGCGCGGGCGGGCGGGCGGACGGGCGGAGAGGCGGACAGACGAGCAGAGCGAGCGCGCGATCCAAAGGACAGCCCGCCCGGCGGGGACCGAGAGAGAACAGGAGGAGGAGGAGGAGGAGGAGGGAGGGAGGGAGGGAGGGGAGGAAGGAGGGATGGAGGGAAGGAGGGAAAGAAGGAGGGAGGGGGAGAGAGAGAGATCAGCCGCGCCGGAGGGCCCCCAGCGCCACCCAGGCTCCTCCTTTCCTCCCCCCCCAGCAGCAGCTTCTCTCTCTCTCTTTCTCCTAGGCGCGCCCCCGGCCCCCCCTCGGGCGCGCTCTTGGAGATGCGCGGGACCAGAACGAGAGCGATCTGCCCGTGTATGTCTTTTGCGCGCGCTCCTTCCCTCTCCCCCTCTCTTGGATGGATTGGGGCGGGGCTTAGAGGCCCCGCCCCCTATGGCCCCGCCCCTCCTCCCAGAGGTGGGAACATCTGGGAGGCCGCCCGGCCGGGGTGGGGGGCGCAAAGTCCCCCATGGCTTGTTTCCTCCCTCCCCCGACTGCCTGGTTCGGAGCGGCTTTTTTGGAGAGGTTCCTTTGGCTCAGGGTTCCTGAGCATGGGCAGAGTGTTTTGGGGGGGGAGTTGCAAGTGGGAGGGGTGATGGTGTCAGGGCTTCGAGAGCGAGGTGTGTGTGTGTGGGTCTTCCATCAGGCGGAGAAGCCATTCCTTTCTGGGGTTGGAAGCGGAGGGGAAGCAAAACTCCCTGGAAAGGAGTCCCCTGAGGGCGCACAGAGTGCCTCAGTCTCACCCTCCTGCTGGAGCAAGCCGGTGAGGGGTTCCGAAGGAGGCCGGATGGAGGGACGCCCTGGCAAGGAAGGTCGGGTGAAGCCAAGACCGGAGGCTGATAGCCCCTGGGCATGTACAGAGGGCCCACACGCCTCTCACTCCCCACCCTGCCACCCTCAGCAGCTACGCCTTGGAAAGGCATTGTGGGGAGGGGCAGGACCAGGACCAAACCAGCCTGGCTGAGGTCTTCTGTGCTGAACATCTGGATAGGCCCTGGAGGTGGGGGGGGGCAGAAGGACCAAGAGAGGAGGCTGGGTGGGGGGAGGGGTGGGGGGGGAGGGGGAAAGGAGGAGGGGGGAGGACCCTTGCCCAGCAAAACCCTCCAGTTTAGGATATAATTGCTGCCAGGTGGTGAACATCTGGAAAGGGAAGCTAAAATCGGCCTTTCATGCCTTTGCGTCCTCCTTGCCCCCCCCCCAAAAGCCAAACCAGAAGCAAATTTCCTCTTGAAAAAGAGACAGGGAGAGAGGGGGGGGAGGGAGAGAGATGGAGGTCTGTGTAGGCCAAGAGACTGCATGGAGGAAGAAGAGCACCTCTGAGGGAGTGCAGAGGGCTCCCCCTCCCAAGTATCAGGAAGGTAGGTAGGTAGGTAGGTAGGTAGGTGGGGACCCACCCCACCCCGCCCCGCCGCCTCTGGATTGCATCTCGGAGATCAAGGTGTGCCCCAAACCCAGGCACTGAAAGATGCTCTGAGACAGGGTGTGTATGGGGGGGGGTCACCACTCTTGTTTTGAGTGGGGGGGTGCCGGCCCCTCCCCTGCATGTGTGTCCCCCCCCCCCGGCTCACCCTCACCCCCTCCAGCAGGGCCTCTCCAGACCACCCCGGGGAGTGCCGGCATCCCAGATTTGCTGAGCCAGGAAACAGGCGAGCGATTCCACGTTTCCTGCCCACCGCCGGCGAGAGCGGCACTCCGCGCGAGCCGCGTCCCTGCCTTGCCCGAACATGCCAGGCCAGATCAGGCGTGCCAGGAATGTCGCCCAAAGCTCCGGGCCAAGGCGTGTGAGTCCTGGCTCGGGGTGGGACGGGGGGGGGGGGGGAGGAACCGGAGGCCGGGTGACTGCACCTTTCCCCGGGACCTTTGGAGGAGATCTGGTCTCCAGCTCCATCTTTCTCAGCTCAAGGCCGCACGTCACTTGTGGCAGGGTCGGGAACACTCTGTGTGCGCGCATCTGTGTGCATTTGTGCGTCGCTTCCAAAATACAGCTGAACTCTTACAGCCATCCTTCCTGATCTTTGAGATACAACATCGGGGGTGCCGCCATCTTGCCCCTCCCGGAAAGGTCAAAGCGGACAAAAGAAGAACGTGTGGCGATCTTCTTTCGCTGGTCAATTAGCTGGCAAAATAAATGCTTCCTCGCTGGCTTTGTCTAGACTAGGGATGCGCCAAATATCCGTAACATTTGAAATTTGGACAAATTTGGGCACATTCAAGAGTGAGATTCAAATTCGAATCAAACGTTGGCACATTCAAAGATTGAGATTTGAATTCGAATCAACTGTTGGCACATTTAAAGACAGATTCAAATTCGAATCAAACATTGGCACATTCAAATATTGAGATTTGAATTCGAATCAACTGTTGGCACATTTAAGACAGATTCAAATTCGAATCAAACGTTGGCACATTCAAAGATTGAGATTTGAATTCAAATCAAACGTTGGCCCATTCAAAGATTGAGATTTGAATTCAAATCAAACGTTGGCACATTCAAAGACTGAGATTCGAATTCAGATCAAACGTTGGCACATTCAAAGACTGAGATTCGAATTCGAATCAAACGTTGGCACATTCAAAGACTGAGATTCGAATTCGAATCAAACGTTGGCACATTCAAAGATTGAGATTCGAATCAAACGTTGGCACATTCAAAGATTTGGGATTCAAATGCTTCTATTCTCCAGGCGCTTTGCTCTATCTACCCCTGGGCGCCCGCTGCTCCCTCACCAAAGTGGAACACAGCTTCGAGTTTTCAGGAGCCGCCCCAGAGAAAATAGAACTTTTAAACCTGCTCCCAAAGGCTCCGTATGGATAATACCAGGGTTCCTACAAGCCTCGCCTCCATCTTTCTTGGCCACACCGGCTCAGTCTCGCGGATGACTTTCCAGCAAGCTCTGGGAAACCCGCTGGGGAGGCCGGTTGTGTGTGCGTGGGGAAGAATTCATGGGAATAATTGCAACAAACCAAGTTAACAGCTCTCAGCTTGCACAGTTTGCTCTACCCGCCTCGAATAAGCTGCAGGCGGCCAGAGAATCCGGAGACGCAGCGTTTCAATTTTGGGGACAGGTTCTAAGCCCCTTCCTCCAAAGGCGCATTGCGATACTGTGTGCTCCCAATTCCTGGGAAAACTAAATAAGCACCAGCTCTGTACTAGGGACCTGCACGGATGTTCGAAAATCCGAAAACCCGATTCGAATCCGTCAAATCGCGACCTTCGAATTCGCAAACCAGATTTTCAAAAACTCGAACCCGCCCTTTCAAGCCAATTTCGGATTTTCGCAGAATCCGAAACGGGTTTCTGAATAATTCGAGCGAACAGATCCGCGTACACCGCACACGAAGATGGTGCACATTTCCGCTTATAATGCGGGATGGAAACGGGACGCGTACGGAACGAAAACGGGACGTGCGCCGATTTTAAAAAACGGATACGAATGTTTTGCCGACATCCAGATTTTCGCATTCAAACCAGATTTTCGGATGTACGGGTTTGGATCGTTCAGATTCGGATCGAATTTTTGAAAACTTGGATTTTTAACGTTCAAATCGAACTGAATTCGATTCGAATGCAGAAAGTCCATTTGTCCACACCTGTACTCTGTACCCTTCCACGCCACACTTAACACCCCACAGCCATCAACCACCTGAGACCCAAAAATGGGGTGGAGTTTCCACTAGGCCTGCTGGCTGCCGAACCAAATCAAGGGCCCAAGACTCTCCCCGTCGGACCTGGGGCCTGTTCGCACATTCATTCATTCATTCATTCATTCATTCATTCATTCGCATTTTTATCTCGCCCTATACCCAAGGGTCTCAGGGCAGGTTACAACCTATAAAACGAACACTCGAAAACCAATAACATATTCTGAACGCATAGAGCGAAGGTGCCTGACGCACTTCAGGAGGGAAACTATTCCACAGTCTGGGAGCCACCACTGAAAAGGCCCTCTCCCGGGTGCCCGCCCCTTTTCCTGCTGTGAGTGGCGGCACAACTGGGAAGGCTTCCTTCCCCTCCAGGTCTTAGAGCAGGGGCAGGCCGATGTGGAAGAAGGCTTGGCCGTATTCTGGAATATATCTCAGGACAGGGGTCTGTTGTCCACATGCTAATGCTGGCTTCAACCTAGTCCTGATGTAATCTGCAGACATGCGGACAACAGGCGTCTGTCCGTTCCAGGATATACAGTCCAAGAGAAAGCCAAGTGTGAATAATCCCCCGCTCTCCTCGTCTTCCTCAATTGGCACCTTTTGGCTGAAAGGCGAACCAGGGCTCCTCTTAAAACCCACAACGTCCTTATTAGATTCTTCCGCCTTTACCCAGATGACCTACAATCTCTGGAATGCGTTGCCTCTCCGTCAAGGCACCTGGTTTCTCTGGCTCTTGCACAAGCACCTTCTTTATATTACTGCAATGGCGGCGCTATCGCAAGCCCTATCGGAAGGGCGGGGTCCGCTTGAGCAAAAAGGGAGAGACGTCTAACACAGCTGCATGGCCTGGAAAGTGTGGGCCCCTCCGGGCCAGGGAACGCTTCTGCGCAAAAGTTTTTTTAGCCCCAAGTTGGGGAGAACTAATTTCCCCTCCTCTCTCTCCTTTTCCCTTGCCCTGATAGGTGTTTATTTCCTTCCTTCCACTTCAGCCGCAGAGATGGGAGACACAGGGAAGGCTTTTCGCCGCCCTTGTTTTCACCTGTCAACAACAGCCCTTCGAGGTAGGCACACGGAAGAAAAACGCTCACGGATCTCCGGTGCCTCTCCTTCTCTTCATAAAATAAATGACAGCTTCTCAAGACCACAAGCAGAAGGGTATGAGGAGAGCTGGAAGGATCGGAAATCTGCCTTCAGCCGGGCGGCGTCCACACCCAGGTTTCAATCCGGTTTCAGTCCGCTTTCGGAGTGAGAGGCCACATCAAGCACAGGGGCTGGTCGTTTTCTTTTCACTTTATACTAACAAAAAAGGTGCATTTTTGCTGATGTGTTCTCTCAGTCTGAAGGTGGACTGAAGCTGTGCACGAATACACGAATATTCGAAACATTTGGAATTCGATCGAACTTGATTGAAAATCGGGTTGTGAGAGCTCAGAAGAGAGCTGGGACTAGCCCAAGGCCACCCAGCTAGCTTCATGGAAGAAGAACAAGAGTTGGCTTTCCTAGCCCACTTTTCCCACCCATTTAAGGGGACTCAAAACGGCTTACAGACCTTCTGTTCATCTCCCCACAACAGATCACACTGTGACACAGGTGGGGCCGTGAGAGCTCAGAAGGAGAGCTGTGACTAGCCCAAGGTCACCCAGGTGGCTTCATGGGGGAGTGCAGAATCAAATCAAACCCAGTGTTCCCAGATAAGAGTCCGGCTTCCTAACCACTAGACCAAGAGGCGGACCAAAGATCGAGATTTCTGGGGGAGGGGTGTGGATGGGGGGGGTACACCAGTGTCCCGGTGGTGGTGGTGGTGGGGGGAACCCAGATTGGGTGGACACCATTTAGGTAGCTTTTTGGCAGTCGGCGCTGGGGAAAGGTTGCACACGCGTGTGCGTGAACGTGCAAGTGTGCCCTGCCTGGGTGTGTTTGTGGGTACGTGTGTACGTGTGTGTATGGTGGGAGGGGCCAAGCTGTGGGAAAGGAGGAAGAGGCTGCCGAAACAAACGCCCGGGAAAAAAAAAAAGGCCAAAAAAAGCTCGGATTAATTATTCATCTGGGGAAGCGAAGTGAAAAATTTGCAACATGGAAAAAACAAGCTCTGAACGGCCAATGCTGATGGTTGGCGCAGGGGAGGGGTGGGGGGGGGGGAGGAAGGGGGGAGGGGGTGGGAGATGGAGGAGGGGCACAGGCCCTGGAATGGTGGTCCCAGAGGCTTTCAGTGTGTGTGTGTGTGGGGGGGTGTCTCTGTGTGTTGGAAACATCTGGCATTTAACCTTTTCGTTGCCACCTGATCATGCTTTGGGGGGGGGTTCCGGCCAGGGTGGGATGGGCTTTCATGTGTGTGTGTGTGTGTGTGTGTGTGTGTGAAAATGGACAATGGCCAGTCTGCTCCAGCGGCCAGCAAGCCCAGTGGTCAGAGACGATGAGAGCTAGGCTGGGCCCAATCCACATCTGGCCTGGGGTACCAGCCTTGCTGGGGCACCATATCTGTGGGTACTGTCGGACCCCCCCCCCCCGGTATCCACTGGTTCGGTAACCACGGTTTTGGTTAACCAGGCTTACCGGATCAGCTACCCCACAGCCCCTTGGGAAAAGCACCCCCCAACCACTCCCAAATTCCATGAGCATCTCCAGGCCAGTTTTCTTGGCAGGGATACAGAAGTGGTTTGCCATTGCCTACTCCCATAGAGAGACTGGGAATCAAACTGGCAATCCTCTTCTTTCCAGCTCTGCCCCTGAGCTAGGACCACTCCCAATAACCATGAGAAAGACGATTAAAGCCAGATAAGGGCCCTGCCTTTAACTCATCTGGGGGGCCCACACGGAAAAGGTCCCGGGCTGCCAGCAGCTCTCTACGAGTGGTGGCACGAGACACCAGGTAATGGGAGCTCCAACCCATTTTTGGCCCTGAGTTCACTTTCCATGTAGGCCCGGCCAGCCAGATGGAGCAGCTCTGGCCTGAGATGCTGATTTGGATGAGGATATTTCAGTGGGAGGCTGGCAGGTGATTCCGTAGCAACCAGTAACGTACGGCTTCTGTTATTCTTGCAAAAAAATAATTCAAAAAAAAAAATTCAATGCATTTGTGCAGTGTGTGTGCCTGTGTGCCTGTGTTGTGTGTGTGTGTGCCTGTGTGTGCACACGCCTGTGTACCTGTGTGCACATGCCTGTGTGTGGGGTGTGTGTGTCTACATGTGTCTGCGTGCCTGTGTGCGCCTGTGTACCTGTGTGTTTGTGAGTGCCTGTTGTGTGTGTGTGCCTGTGTGTGCACACGCCTGTGTACCTGTGTGCGCATGCCTGTGTGTGGTGTGTCTATGTGCCTGTGTGCATGCATGCATGCATACCTGTGTACACATGCCTGTGTGTGGGGTGTGTGTGTCTACATGTGTCTGAGTGCCTGTGTGTGCCTGTGTACCTGTGTGTTTGTGTGTGCCTGTTGTGTGTGTGCGCATGCCTGTGTGTGTGCATGCCTGTGTGCCTGTGTGTGCTTGTACATGTGCATGCCTATGTCTGCATGCCTGTATGTGCCTGTGTACACATCTGTTTGTGCATTTGTGTGTGTGTGCACGCAGACACACCTGCTCCTCCTGTGCCCCAAGGAAGGAAAGCTTTCCAAAGAGAATAGGGGAGCCGTCTCTCAATGGCGGCTCTGGCACCCAGCCCTTGGCTTCCAACCAGGGAGAAGATTGGAGGAGCATGCTGGTTTCAAAGCAAAGCAAGCAGGCCTCCCGCCCGCTCCTCTCCCGCCCACAGTGCAGCCGTCAGGAACCCATGGCAGGCTGAAGAAGGCACAGGCAGTGCTGACAGTGGGAACGGCCAGTACCAATCTGGAGGAGGAGGAAAGGTGTCGTTTTGTGGCCCCCCAAGACTTGCGCAAGATTGTGCAGAAGGGGACCAGGGACGGGGTTCCACGCCCGGCGCTCTTCCCGTCTGCCACACCGTGCCAGCCACCACCTTCTGCCGCTCTATGCCACCCTCCCCTTTGCCGATGTATGGAAATAACTCCTGCCACACAGAGTGAGTGCGTGTGCGGGGAGGGAAAACACGCGAAAACACACACCTCCGCTTCCCCCGCGTGCATGCCACCCGCCTCTGCGCAGCAGCGGGGAATCCGCAGGCCGGAAGACTTGTGAGACCCAAATCTGGCTAGCGTGGGCGAAGGGCTTGGTGCCCGCGGCAGATGGGTGGCTTGAAGCGGCAGAGCTGTGCCCCCTGGCATCTACACAACACGGAGCTACGGCAAAGGAACCGGAAAGCAATATGTTTGCGGTGCCAAAGAATTGGAGGTGCTGCCAGTCAGTGTCCAGGGGTGGCCGAGTTCCCAGAGAAACTACCCCTCCCAGCAGCCCTGTTCAGCAAAGCCTATGGCAGAGCAGGATGGGAGTCGCGGTCCAGCTCCGGCCTGGGGGCCCCTAGACACGGGCTGGCAGCAGTGACATCCGAAAATCAACCCGTTGAGACCCCTCTGTGGTAGACTGCGCTAAGATGAAGGAAAGGGTGCACACGAATGCGATTTTCGACATTCGATTCGATTCGATTCGAATCGAATATTCGACTTTATACAAATAAAGAAAAAAATGAATGTCTGGACATTGGAACCGATGCGAATACATTCATATCTATTTGTTCAAACATTCAATACATATTTGATGATGCGAATCCTGTATGCATCCCATTTTCATCCCGTTTTCATCCCATATGCATCCCGTTTTCATCCCGTATGTATCCGTACCTATACGAACAAGATGTGTACAGATACGTACGCGATGCGTATGTATCCGTACATATATGAATATCTGAATTATTCACACGAATAATTCAAAATATTCATATTTGTTTGACCAATAAAAAGCAAATGTCATCACATTCAATTCGTCTGGTTTCCTTCGAATAACTAATATCTCGAATATCGAAGATATTCAGGAAGATATTCAGCTCAGCTCTGGGCACCGTCGAACCCACACACACAAGGCATCCGGAAGTGAAAGAAGGTTAGGAAACCAGATGATCTCAAGAGGGCCCAAATGCTCATGTGAACCTTTAGGCGGTCTGATCCTCACCCAGCCAGGGTGTCCAGTACCCCCCCCCTGGGGGGGGGAGCTAGGAAAGGAGGAACAACGCTTCTTCGTTGGTGCCATCCCCGTTCCTAGACCGGAGGGAGCGGCTCACTCCCATTCCCGGGCTGACCAAATACAGCGAACACACGGCACCGCTCCCGCCGCTGAAATTTGGCTCAGCGGAGCGCAAGGGGGCGGCTGTTTGTCGCTTCTCGGCTCTGACTCATTTCCCCGAGTCGGTGGCAGGTGGTGGTTCCATCACCACGTGCAGCATTTGGGAGAACGCCAGGCTGGCGGCAAGCAACCAGGGAAATGGGAGGGATGGAGGAGCGGGGGGGACCTGCCAAGCGCCACCAGACTGCCAGCTCCCGGGGGATCGTGACAGATGAGAGGCCCGAGAGACCCACGATGAGGACTAGAAGCTTGGCACTGGAGCCAAAGGCGGATGAAATCAGGGCACAGAGGTTTTGGCTTCCGGAAGACAGGTGAGAAGACCAGGAGGGAGGAGGAGGAGATGGTGAGTAGGGGTATGCATGAATGCAATTTTTGGGATTCGATTCGGTTCAAATATCTGAAAATCTGAATAAATTTGAATGTTTAAAATTCAAATGCCTTCACATCCGATCCAATTTGAATACATTCAGATCGATTCACGCACATTTTCAATCTGTGTTTGCAAGGACGGATGTCGACAACGTTCGCATGCGCCCGTATGCGTACGGATGCCGGAAAGATGCGCATGGGAAAGCACACCTATGAATATCCGAATAATTCGTAAGAACGATTTGAAAACTCAAAATTTGTTTGAAAGTTTAAACTCAAATTTATCGGCCTGCAACATTTCGATTCAAATTCGAATGTCCAAATCCGAACGAATTTGATTGAATTTTGAATGTTTCGTATATTTCTTCACATGCGTAGCGGTGAGTAGTCCATAAAATGGCAACCAGAATGGCCAAGGGACAGGAAGACGTCCCTTGCAGAATCTAGCTGGAACCAGGGAGACGCACGAATATTCCTATTATTTGCTGTAACGTTCGTACAAGGTTTCGATACATTCGTGAACCTGGGGAGGTGGGAAAGTGGTTGGGCCTGTCACATCTAGAATGGATCCAGGGTGGATTTAATGTGTTCTGAGCAGATACATATGGGATACGTAGCGAATACGTATGGGTTAAGTTTGGGATTGGTATGGAACATTTATATTGAATAGAATTCTAGTTAGGGAGCCGGGCTGTTACCTGGGAATACCGGGTTCAGTTCCACCCTCCTCCATGAAGCCGGCTGGGTGACCTTGGGCTAGTCACAGCTCTCCTCTGAGCTCTCACAGTCCCACCCACCTCTCAGGGTGTTGTGTGGTGGGGGGAAGAACAGAAGGATTGTCAGCCACTTTGAGTCCCCTTAAAGGGGTGAGAAAGGTGGGGTAGAAAAGCCAACCCTCCTCCTCCTCCTCCTCCTCCTCCTCCTCCTCCTCCTCCTCCTTCTTCTTCTGGTTAGAGTGACAGGCTGGATGCCTCTAAAGGCCACTTGCAGGGAGTCAAGAACAGGAGGAGGTTTTGCCCACATCTTCTTCTGGACATGCCCAGAAGCTACTGGTGGGCCACTGCATGAGACGGGATGCTGGGCTAGATGGGCTGTGGCCTCATCCAGCAGGGCCCCACTTAGGTTCTCATAGACAAATTCCTGGAGGACAGGTGTATCAATGGCTTCTGGAATGGACGCCCAGGTTACCAACTCCAGGCTGGGGAGGCAGGCAGGAGTCCTCTAATGTCCACTTGCAGGTTGTGGAGAGCAAGGGAAGGTTTTGCCCTTGTCTTCTGCTTGGTTGGCCACTGAATGAGATGGGATGCTGGACTAGATGGTCCTTGGCCTGATCTAGCAGGGCTCCTCTTAATTCACGGGGGACAGGTGCGTTAAGGGCTACTACAATGAATGCCCAGGTACCACCTCCAGGTTGGGGAGGCAGGCAGGAGTCCTACAATGTACATTTGCAGGGAGTGGAGAGCAGGTGAAGGTTCTGCCTTCATCTCCTGCTTAAGGTGCCCAGAAGCAATCCGTGGACCACTGCATGAGCCAGGATGCCGGACTAGACAGGCTGTGGCCTGATCCAGCAGGGCCCCTCTTACATCCTTAACTCCTGAAGTCCTCTCTTGTAGGCGCCTCAAAGGTTGCCCATCGCCCGTATTTCTAAGGGGTAAGGCGGCCTGCTGAGCCCGCGTGGATGTGTGAACCTCTTTCCCCCAGCCCTGTTTAATATTTAACCTGGCTTCCTGTGACAGAACAGTTCCAAGCGTAGTGCATAGACAGTGTTCAATAAATCATTGCATGGGTCGGAGTGTGTGAGTGGGGGGGGGCTTCGTGTTGCAGCTGGAGCGGGCAATGGCGGCGGGGGGGCGAGTGGGTGGGGAGCAGGGAGTGATAATGGAGATTGCCAAGCAGAGAGTGGGATAAATTATTCATTAAATAAATAAACACGGAGCGGGTGTACAAGGAACAGGCGGAAGTGTCACGGGGAAAAAGGCCGTGGCGAGGGACGGGCTGCGAACCCATCAGGCATGCGGAGGCCCAAGGGTGGGATTCTAACCCGAGGGAGGGGAGAGGCGCGCGGCGGCACATGCACCCGGGGACCAGCACGTCGCATTAAACGCCACCACCGCCACCCCCCCGTTCACGGGTGGTTTTTCAGAGCACAAAAGCACACAGGCTGAGAGGGAAAATGCAGGCGACGGCGACCAAACGCTCCCAAGGAGATCAAGGGTACCTTTTGTATATGCTAAAATAATTTTGATAGATAGCCAGATAGATAGCCAGATAGATAGATAGATAGATAGATAGATAGATAGATAGATAGATAGATAGATAGATAGATAGATAGATAGATAGATAGATAGATAGATAGATAGATAGATAGATACCAATCCCAAACCAATCCCAAACTTAACCCATACGGACAGACAGATGGACGGACGGACGGAAGACAGACAGACAGACAGACAGACAGACAGACAGACAGACAGACAGACAGACAGACAGACAGACAGACAGATAGATAGATAGATAGATAGATAGATAGATAGATAGATAGATAGATAGATAGATAGATAGATGGACGGATGGACGGATGGACGGACAGAAGATAGATAGATAGATGATAGACAGACAGATAAACAGACAGACGGAAGATAGATAGATAGATAGATAGATAGATAGATAGATAGATAGATAGATAGATAGATAGATAGATAGATAGATAGATAGATAGATAGATAGATAGATAGATGATGGACGGACAGACAGACAGAAAATAGATAGATAGATGGACGGATGGATGGACCATAGATTAATGATAGAGATAGGTAGGTAGGTAGGTAGGTAGATGGACGGACGGACGGACGATAGATTGATGATAGAGATAGGTAGGTAGGTAGGTAGGTAGACGGACGGACGGACGGATGATAGATTGATGATAGAGATAGGTAGGTAGGTAGGTAGGTAGACACACAAATTCTGATCAGAGTGCCATGTGATACAACTGGAAGTTCAATGTATGTGAACACAAATTCCCCGATTTCACATGCAAAGAATGGGAATGGCCAAACCCAGCAGTATCCTGGCTCCTGACCTTCTAAGAGATTAAGCTTCTGAAAAGACAAAAATTGGCAAACACAGAACAGAGACCAAAGTTCCAGTCTGTGGCTCTCAGTTGGATCGTTTCCCTCCCGTCTTGAATTTGGACATTTGAGATTTTGCAGTATTTGCACTCCTAATGATCTCCCCTGCATAAAGTCTGTGGAAATACAGAATTCAGTGGTTTGGAGAGGCAACACAGTGTGATTATTATTCTGGAAGCATCAGATATAGAGATAGAGATATACGGAGGCACCGATGTAAACTGCATCCCGACGTCGCTTACTTCGGCCGAGTCCACACTTAGACTCAGTCCAGGCTAAGTACATGAATATTTGAAATATTTGTTATTCATAAAAAATAGTACGAATTCAGACATTTGTATACAAATCGAATATCTGGACATTCGAATTTCTGGACATTTGATTCGAACTGAATATTTGAACATTTGAATTCGCCCAAATAGAGAAAAAACTAATGAACCAATTTGAAAACATTCGTATCTATTCGTACGAATATTTGAAGATAGGAAAGTTGGCAATATTCATTTGTGTCTGTACGCATCCGTACACATTCAATTTTTATCCCATCTGCATCCCGTTTTCATCCCGTACTTATCCGTACAAATGTGTACGGGTACGAATAAGATGCATATAGATACCTACATTATTCGAACGAAGGTCCGAATAATTCATATGAATGATTAAAAACATTGAAATTCATTTGAATGTTAAAAAATGAATGTATAGACATTTGATTCGAATTTTAACGTCTGAGTATTTTTGCACATCCCTAGAATAGGAATATTTCAAGTTATCTGTATAAATAATTTGTACATTTGTATGTGTGAGGATATATAAGAATCACATGCGCATCATGTGTAAGATACATACGGGATGCACACAGGATGCACACAGGATGTGTACAGGTGCATACGAGATGCAAATAGACCCACAGAGATAGAAATGTCCAAACTATTCATACGAATGCATACAAAGGTATTCGTATAGAACTGAATGTCCAGACATTCATTTTTTCACTATTTGGATACATCTGTATTTTTGAATATTCGATTCATTATGAATTGCATTTGAAAATTGCATTTGTGCACCGCTGTATTTGAAGCATCCAAATATTTATTCTGGAGTAACCAAATACAGTGGAATCAATGAGCAATGTTTGGATGCAATCTTTGATCTATAGAAGATTTAGATATGCGGTTGTACTTGTGCGCATATGTGTACCTATAGATGTCGGTAGAAGAAGGAAATGGGTAAAGCAAATTGCATCCCATTTTCCATTCACCTACATCCCATGATCTGGGGGGGGGGAGCACTGAGGTGTCTTTGCCCATTGTGCTATTTCCTGTTTCTTTTTATAGTGACTCAGTGCTCGTTAAAATTGAATGAAGCTCTTATGGTTCGTCGAATTGAGTCAACGTCTCGCCAGCACCAAGCGCACCCGTCTCCCTCCCACATCAGCTCCAAGGGGGTTACCCCTCCAGGCTGGTGAACAGAGATGTCAGCACCAGACATCTGTCCCTAGGATACAGCACATGACAAGGAAAAGCGCTTTCAGGAATCCAAGCCAGGAGCCCGGGTGTGGACCAGGGAGATGGTGAATTCTCAGTCTTGACAGGAGCCACCAAGGCTTGCTACACCTCATTCCCTTAATTTTCCCACGCTCCATCCCCATTTGCTCCACCTGAGTCCCTAAATCTTGCCACGCTCCATCTGCATTTGCTCCACGAGAGTCCCTATACGCTCCATGCCCATTTGCTCCACCTGAGTTCCTAAAGTCTCCCATGCTCCATTCCCATTTGCTCCACCCGAGTCCCTAAATTTTCCCACGCTCCATCTGCATTTGCTCCACGAGAGTCCCTATACGCTCCATGCCCATTTGCTCCACCTGAGTTCCTAAAGTCTCCCATGCTCCATCCCCATTTGCTCCACCTGAGTCCCTAAATTTTCCCACGCTCCATCTGCATTTGCTCCACGAGAGTCCCTATACACTCCATACCCATTTGCTCCACCTGAGTTCCTAAAGTTTCCCACGCTCCATCCCCATTTGCTCCACCCGAGTCCCTAAATTTTCCCACGCTCTATCTGCATTTGCTCCACGAGAGTCCCTATATGCTCCATGCCCATTTGCTCCACCTGAGTTCCTAAAGTTTCCCACACTCCATCCCCATTTGCTCCACCTGAGTCCCTAAATCTTGCCACGCTCCATCTGCATTTGCTCCACGAGAGTCCCTATACGCTCCATGCCCATTTGCTCCACCTGAGTTCCTAAAGTTTCCCACGCTCCATCCCCATTTGCTCCACCCGAGTCCCTAAATTTTCCCACGCTCCATCCCCATTTGCTCCACCCGAGTCCCTAAATTTTCCCACGCTCTATCTGCATTTGCTCCACGAGAGTCCCTATATGCTCCATGCCCATTTGCTCCACCTGAGTTCCTAAAGTTTCCCACGCTCCATCCCCATTTGCTCCACCTGAGTCCCTAAATCTTGCCATGCTCCATTCCCATTTGCTCCACCCGAGTCCCTAAATTTTCCCACGCTCCATTTGCATTTGCTCCACGAGAGTCCCTATATGCTCCATGCCCATTTGCTCCACCTGAGTTCCTAAAGTTTCCCACGCTCCATCCGAGTCCCTAAAATTTCCCACGCTCCATCCGCATTTGCTCCACCTGAGTCCCTAAATCTTGCCATACTCCCTCCCCATTTCACTCCACCTGAGTGGCTAGAATGTCAAATTCTCATCTGGTAGTCTCCAGGTTCGATTCCACACTCCCCCATGAATCCAGGTGGGTGACCTTGGGCTAGTCACAGCCCCCCGAGCTCTCATAGTCCTACTGGCCTCACAGGCTGTTTGTTGTGGGGAGAAGAACAGAAGGTTTGTCAGCAGCCTTGAGTCCCCTTATGGGTGAGGAAAGCGGGGTATAAAAGCCAACTCTTCTTCTTCCTCCTCTTCCTCCCCCCAAGGACTAACTTGGGACAATGAGACGGCCTGAACCCACTGAAGCCGGAGAGGGCCCTTGTCTTGTGACGAGAAGCAACAGGCCCATCCTGAAATGCCTGGCAGTAGCGAAAACCGCAGGCCTTCGCTTATCGCTGAGCCGCGACTCCCATGAGTCACAGCCAGTCTGGCTAACCGGCAAGGCATGATGGGAATTTCAATTCAGCAACTCCCGGGCTGCCGCTGCCGCAATTTAGCCACCCAGTGTTTTATGGCCACTGTCGATAAAAAGCGGGCATCGGGGAATTCTGACATAATGAAAGAAAGAAAAATTCAGAGGAGCCAAAGTCCGTGTGCGCGCACCTTCGCCCGGGCAGGAAATAAGCAAACGCGCTTCTGCGCAAATTTCCCATCCACCATTTGCGCAGAAGGAGCTTTCGCGAACCTCCTAACTCTCTTTGGCCTCAGGGAGAGAGAGAGAGAGAGAAAATCCCTTTTGTAAAGAACTCCGGCCCTGAATTAAGCACTGTTCCCGCCACAATATCCGTGCCGGGCAGGGCTAAATGTATTCCTTTATCCAAGAAAGGGCCATTCGGCTTTGCCACACCATGCTCTGTTCTGCCTTCCGAACACATTGCATATGAAGGCCCGGAGAAGAAAAAGAAGAGGTGGATTCTTACGGGAAGGGGGGGAAATGAACAGTTGGACTGAAGGTAGCTTTTCCCCCACCCAGGCCCGTTTTCCAAACCCAGGACCCCAACCACAAAAGGGATTATGGAAAACAGCCAAAGGATGCAGTCCACGGATTAAATGGTTTCAATGGCAAGGCCATTTTCGGGATCTACATTTGAATGCCATCGCACGGCCCCAGCCATTCCAGAGCCAACGTCCTTGGAGATGGGTGAGGAACAGGAAAACTACGGCAGTCAATGCCGCCGCCGCCGCCGCCGCCACGGTAATGTCGTGGTCGTTTCTCACCCCCACGCCAGAATTTTAAAACTTGGCTTCCAAACCTCATCGACCCCGCCGTTTTCGGGGGAAATATCTGTGAGCCGTTCCTCTTAAAGACAACGCGCCGGCAGGGCTGCCTGGAGAAATCACACGTGAGGAAAACATCAGCCAAAAGGGGTCCTTGGAATCGCGAGGAAACCCCATCCAAATGGCCCTGAAAAGGGGTGTTTGGGTTTTTCCCATTTAAATGCTTATTCCTGTTTTGCCTGTTGGTCAAAAGGGGAACCGGATAAGTGAGGTACACAAACATTCCAAATATTCATTATTCGAACAAAGCCATTGTGTGTGATGCAAAGGCATGGAGGATGGGAACATCAATTTGGTGATGCCTCTAGAGGTGGAGACAGGGGCCCCCTAAAGGCCATCTGCAGGGAGTCGGGAGCAGGTGAAGGTTTTGCCTTCATCTCCTCCTTGGGATGCCCAGGAGCAATCGATGGGCCAGTGTAGGAGACAGGATGCTGGACGAGATCAGCTGTGGCCTGATCCAGCATGGCTCCTCTTCAGTCATGGAGGAGAGGTGTATCAGTGGCCCCTAGAATGGGTTTGGAGAGACAGGCAGGAAGCCTTTAAGGCCATCGGTAGGGAAGTGAAAACAGGTGAAGGTTTTGCCTTTGTCTCCTGCTGGAGATGCCCATGGGCAATTGGTGGTCCACTGTGTGAGACGGGATGCTGGGCTAGATGGGCTGAGTCCTGGTCCAGCAGGGCTCCTCTTAGGTTCTCATGGACCAGATGGGCTGAGTCCTGATCCAGCAGAGCTCCTCTTAGGTTCTTATGGACCAGATGGGCTGTGGCCTGATCTGGCAGGGCTCCTCTTAGGTTCTTATGGACCACATGGTCTGTGGCCTGATCCGGCAGGGCTCCCCTTAGGTTCTTATGGACCATATGGGCTATGTCCTGGTCCAGCAGGGCTCCTCTTAGGTTCTTATGGACTAGATGGGCTGTACCCTGGTCCTGCAGGGCTCCCCTTAGGTTCTTATGGACCATATGGGCTATGCCCTGGTCCTGCAGGGCTCCTCTTAGGTTCTTATGGACTAGATGGGCTGTGCCCTGGTCCAGCAGAGCTCCTCTTAGGTTCTCATGGACCGGATGGGCTGTGTCCTAGTCCAATCATCACATCTGGTGCCCCTTTGCACCGATACACCCAAAGAGCAACCCAGTGATAATTATAGATTAAAACACTTTAAGCAACCGGCCACTCTTAACTCTGCCCGTGTTTTTCCCGTGTTTCTCAGGAGGCCCAAATCACACAGGTCCAGAGAGGGAAAACACTCCGGAAGGCAAGCTTCATCTGTTGAATCCTTGCCTGCCAAGCTGTTTTTTTAGCCCTCTGTGGTTCTCGCTGTTCCTTGTTGTGATTTACATATTTTAATGCAGAGCCTTGTTTTCAACCCAGACGCGCCGGCTTTTGGGCCCAAGATGGTTTCCTTGGTAGATTTAGGGAGCTGGAAGGAGAGTGGGGGGGGGGGGGCGGTTGCCGTCAGAGGAAGAGACTTATTAACAGCAGAGTGATTCTCGTGAGATTTCACTGAGGTTCACTAGATAAATCCCAGATCAGCCGTTGCCAGCTGCCAGCTGTTGAGTAATTGAATGGCACAGCGGCGCATAAGCCAATCGGCTCGTTCCCGTACGCGATCTGAGCAAAGGGCGCGATCCAGGAGGTGGTTTTTAAATTTCCATCACCCCAGCGCAGATAGCAAATGCAAATTTTGGCAGCTTCTCCTGGCGTGTTTTGCTGTTGTACCCTAGGCTTCGCCGCCCACCAGCCTGCGGGAACCGGCCAATGTGTCCGCTGAGGCGGAAGGGGTCCCCAACCTTTGCGGGCGCACCTGAGATTCCGTCACGGCGCTGGAACAAAATGGCTGCCGGGAGGCCGGGGAAAGCGCCTCACGACTGAATCCAAAATGGCGGCTCTTGCGCCTCCTTGCCGGCCAGAGCTGAGAAAGGCTCGTGCTTGTCAGAAGAGTGGGCAAGAAATTGATGATGCTAGGAGACCGAGATGCTCTGGTCAAAAGGTGACTGTCAAAAGAGCCAGTCACAAAATGGCAGCTAGGGCCACATCTCCACTTACTCGATGTAGTGAGCACCGACGTGGCTTTTGCCTTCCTGTGTCCCCATTTGGTGGCACAACATGCCCACCGGAGAGCATCGCACAACCAGGAGACACCCAAGGGAGAGGGCATGAAATGTCATTCTCTGGAGGAACACCTTGTACGCTCAGTATAGCAGTGAAACGGCTATACAGAAGCACCCGGTCATAGGGTGAGGCAGAGATGTACACATAAATGCCCGCCCCTCAGGCACTTCCCACCATGACTAGGAAGATGGAGCCTAAACCCACAGCACTTGGGGAGCGCAAAAAAATACTTTAATCATGGATCCAAACATCCACAACTAAGAACATAAGAGGAGCCCTGCTGGATCAGGCCACAGCCCACCTGGTCCATAAGAACTTCAAAGAAGCCCTGCTGGATCAGGCCACAGCCCATCTAGTCCAAAAGAACTTCAAAGAAGCCCTGCTGGATCAGGCCACAGCCCATCTAGTCCAAAAGAACTTCAAAGGAGCCCTGCTGGATCAGGCCACAGCCCACCTGGTCCATAAGAACCTAAGAGGAGCCCTGCTGGATCAGGCCACAGCCCATCTAGTCCATGAGAACCTAAGATGAGTCCTGCTGGATCAATCCACAGCCCACCTAGTCCATAAGAACCTAGGAGGAGCTGTGCTGGATCAGTCCACAGCCCACCTGGTCCATAAGATCCTAAGAGGAGCCCTGCTGGATCAGGCCCCACCCATCTAGTCCAAAAGAACTTCAGAGGAGCCCTGCTGGGTCAGGCCACAGCTCATGTGGTCCATAAGAACCTAAGAGGAGCCCTGCTGGATCAGGCCACAGCCCACCTGGTCCATAAGAACCTAAGGAAAAGACCTAGAGATGGGTGAGCCTTCGGATCCGGCTCTTTTCTTCCTTAGCCGGTTAACTGACGTGAATCCAATCAGGGGCTGGCAGGCCTCATCAATATCCCCACCCCGCTACAATTAATCATGGACTAATTAGGATCGAGGGCTCCAGACCCAGACAGAGCTGACAGCATTGGGGACAGAATCAAATAGGAAAAGCAAGGGCGATAGGGGCGGGGGTGGTGGTGGCTTCCAACCTGGGGGCTGATCTGATGCTGCTGCTGCTGCTTCTGGAGACTTTTCTCAGCTGATTCACCTTCATTTCTGGCACCCAAGATGGCAGGAAAGGCCGGGGGGGGGGGGTCATGGATCAAAGGACACAGGGTACAGAATGGGTGTGTGTGCAAGAATATTTGAAATATTCGATATTCCAAATTTGAACATTCGGATTCAGACGTCTATACATTGGTTCTTCTAATATTCGAACGAACTTGAATGTTTTGAATCATTTGTATGAATTATTTAGATATTCGTGTGGGTTTGGATACCTACACGTTACAAATGTTATCTGTGTGCATCTTATTCACATCTGTATGCACCTGTACAGGTACGTACAGGATGGAAACGGGATGCATACAGGATAAAAACAGGATGCGTACGGACACATATGAATGTTGCTGACATTTGTATCGCTAAATGAGTATTGAATACTCATATGAACAGATAAGGGAGTGCAGTTGGCTGTTCTAGCCCGCTTTTCTCACCCATTTAAGGGGACTCAGAGCATCTGACAAAGCTTCTGTTCTTCTCCCCGCAACAGAACACCCAGTGAGGTAGGTGGGGCTGTGAGAGCTCAGAAGAGAGCTGCGACTAGCCCAAGGTCACCCAGCTGGCTTCATGCAGGAGGAAGAAGAGTAGGCTTTTCTACCCGGCTTTTCTCACCCATTTAAGGGGACTCAAAGCAGCTGACAAACCTTCTGTTCCCCTCCCCTCCCCCAGCAAACACCCTGTGAGGTTGGTGGGGCTGTGAGAGCTCAGAAGAGAGCTGCGACTAGCCCAAGGTCACCCAGCTGGCTTCATGGGGGAGGGCGGAATCGAACCTGGTATTCCCAGATAAGAGTCTGGCTGTCTAACCACTAGACCAAACTGGGACAAAAACACAGCAAACTGTTGGGTCATAGAGTTTGTGTTCATGTGCATTGCAGTGTTTCAGTTCGATGGGACTTCTGGACATTCAAACCACTGAATCTTCAGTTCGATGCGAACAGCTTCGAACTCAAACCATTAGACTGAATTTCAAACACGAAGCGAGCTTTGCATATCCCGACCGGCAAACTAGAAAAGCTTAAAATTTATAGTTTTAAGGAATTGAGAGGTGAAAAGATGTTTTCTTGTGTCCATGAGGTTTTATCCGCCCTCTCCTGGCATTTCTCTGTTGTTGTTGTTGTTTCTGTTTTTCTCTCCCCCCCTTTTAAAAAGGTGTTTCATTGACACTGAAGACGTAAAGCTTTCTTGGAAAGATGCAATTCATATTTAGGCGTCGCAACCCCAACTGATCTGGTCTCAGATCTCTAAATAACACTCAAATCTTTTCAATGAATGAGTGATTTAAAGTTTGAAACGAAACGAAAGAGCAAATGAAGGCATGCATGAAAGTTATTCTGCCCACGATCGGGGAGAACAGCAGGCGGAGGGAAACAAATGAAGGCGCGGAAAGATGAAGGGTTTGCGTCTGCGTGGCGGCCTTTCCTGCTTTTAAAGATGTGATCTGGAAGTAATGAGCCAGTCTGGCCTAGTGGTTAAGGAGCCGGACTCTTATCTGGGAATACCGGGTTCGATTCCACCCTCCCCCATCAAGCCAGCTGGGTGACCTTGGGCTAGTCACAGCCCTCTTCTGAGCTCCCACAGCCCCACCTACCTCACAGGGTGTTCTGTGGTGGGGAGAAGAATAGAAGGTTTGTCAGCCACTTTGAGTCCCCTTTGGGAGCCGGACTCTTATCTGGGAATACCGGGTTCGATTCCACCCTCCCCCATCAAGCCAGCTGGGTGACCTTGGGCTGGTCACAGCCCTCTTCTGAGCTTTCACAGTCCCACCTACTTCACAGGGTGTTCTGTGGTGGGGAGAAGAATAGGAGGTTTGTCAGCCGCTTTGAGTCCCCTTTGGGAGCCAGACTCTTATCTGGGAATACCGGGTTCGATTCCACCCTCCCCCATCAAGCCAGCTGGGTGACCTTGGGCTAGTCACAGCCCTCTTCTGAGCTCCCACAGCCCCACCTACCTCACAGGGTGTTCTGTGGTGGGGAGAAGAACAGAAGGTTTGTCAGCCGCTTCCTTCCAAGCTTCGTTACATTAGTGAACCTGGGGGTGGGTGGAAAAGCGGCTGCCCAGTCACGCCTGCAGCAGGTCCAGATTCAAAGCAGATTCAGGCCGGATTCAAAGCGGATCCAGACCGGATTTGACGTGCTCAGGGTGGGTTCGTAGGGGATTTGTGGGTGCAACTGGCCGCAGGGCTTCGAACCATATTCGAATAGCATTCAGAGAACATTTGTATCGAATTCGAATCCAAACCACATTCGAAGAGGCTCTGTCCGGATGCATGCTGATTTCCTTGCATCCGATTCGATCCGAACCTTTAAAAAATTTGTGGACGTCCTTCTCAATTTTAGCCACTGTGGTTATGCGCTTGTCACCCGCAGGGTGAAACCAAACTCACTCACCCACCCACCCACCCACCCACCATCCATGTCCTGGGAGAGCAGAATTTTAGCACACATGCCTTGGCGCGCTCTTCCCCCCCTGCGCCCTTCTCCGCCGTGCCGTTTCCAGCCCCTTTCCCAGCCGGGGGTGGGGGGGTGGGGGGGGGAGAGAGAGGCGTCCGTGGAGGCAGCAAGAGCTGGTTTCCTCCTCCATGCACCCGGCGGCGCCAAGGAGAAAATGAGGCTATAAATAATAGGGGGATGGGAACGGATGAGTGCCGGCGGTGTGCTCCAGTAATGCTGAAATATAGTTCCACTGGGTTCGGGGATTTTTCTTTTTTGCTTGCTTTTTTTGCACTTGCAAAGCCGGCACGGGAAGGGGGAAAGAACGCGAGGCCCGACATTTAATGACGCTCAGGAGTTCAGGAGGAAGATGGAGAAGGTTGGGGAAACTGTTTTTCCTTTGGACTCAGCAAAGTAATAGAGGACTCAGAGGCACCTGGCCTCTTCCTGACCTAAATTCTGGGCTGTAGCCAACCAGAAAGGGTACCACCTGAACTGGGAAGAGGATTTCTACCAGCCCAGAGCCTTCCAGAGGTTCAGGTCCAGGGTTGGGCAAGAATATCTGAAACATTCGAAATTCGATCGGTTTCATTCGAACTTGGACGTTCGAATTCGAGCCGAATGTCTATAGATTTGAACTTAAACATTCAAACAACGTTCAAATCTATGTGTACGGGTACATATGTACGCTTCTTCCCCGCATCTGTACGCATTTGTACGGATCCGTACGGGATGCATACAGGATAAATACAGGATGCGTACGGATTTGTTCAGACACGCACGGGACGCGTAACGATGCGAAAGGGCACGTGCGAATGTTGTCGGCATTCATACGTGCAAATTTGAATCAAAGATTTGAATGAATAGATTCGAACCTCTTTAAACCAAACTGAATGTGAATAAATTCGAATTTTAAAGATCCGAATCAATTCAAATTGTGGATATTCGAACCTAATCCCAAAAGTTGCATTTGTGCGCAACCCTAATGATGGGACTTTTCTCCACTTACCGTGGTTAATCCGGATTTAGAATATCCGGATCTTTGGAAAGAGGTCCTCGCTGAATCTGGTCCTTGAAGATGGGGATCTTGGCGAGGATCCCAAGGGTCCACACTGGCCATCTAGCCCCTGACGGCAAGGGGTGCTAGACAGGGTCGCAATGCAAACGCCAAAGCACCCATAAGGAGGATCCATTTGGCCCAAAGCAGTAGGGCTGAAGGTGACGTGGCACGATTGGCCAGTGTGGACGTGGCTCAAGGCTCTATTCCATGGACAGTGGGCGTGGCGGAGAGTCACGGCTTCATAGCTGCCTGTCACAGGTTCTTTAGCCTGCTTCGTCGCAACTACACAGGACGTGCAGGGCTCCGGAGCTGTGCGTGGCAGGGCACTGCAAATGGTGCCCACTGAGCTCACCTCCAACCCCATTGCCCTGGTCCCAGGGCAAATGTGTATCCTCTGATCCGGCCTCCGGCCTCTCTCTCCAACCTAGACATCCATTCCAGTAGCCATTGATACACCTGTCCTCCCTGAAATAAGAGGCATCCTGCTGGATCAGGCCACAGCCCATTTAGCCCAGCATCCCGTCTCACACAGTGGCCCATCCATGGCTTATGAGCTTCTAGAAGAAGACAAGGGCAAAAGCTTTGCTTGCTGCCAACTCCCTGAAGGCTGTTTTAAAGACATCCTGCTTGCCCCCTCCCCCAGCCCGGAAGATGGACTTAGGCATCCATTCTAGTATCCATTGACACATCTGTCTTCCATACATCTGTCTAACCTTTCCTTAAAGCCATCTAGGCTGGTAGCTGTTACCACCTCTTCTGGCAACAAGTTCCACAGACCGATGACCCTCTGGGTGGAGAAATCCTTCCCCTTGTCTGATCCAACTCTCCTGCCCATCAGCTTCATAGGAGGGGGGCTGGTTCTAGTGTTGTATGATAGAGAAAAGCTACGAAGGTTTGCAGACACTAGAGAGGAGAAGGAGAGGATTCAGAAAGATCTAGATAAGCTTGAACAATGGGCTGAAACTAACAGGATGATATTTAAGAGGGAAAAATGCAACAGGATGAAACTCGGAGGGTCATTGGTCTATGGAATTTGCTCATTATATGAGTTGTCTCATATTATTTTTTCAAAAATATCAAAACTTCTCCCTTTTCTGCTTCTCAAGCCAATACTTTCCTGGATCAGGTAAGCCAGTTTGGTTTAGTGATTAGGGAGCTGGACTCTTATCTGGGAATACCGGGTTTGATTCTGCCCTCCCCCATGAAGCCAGCTGGGTGGCCTTGGGCTAGTCACGGCTCTCTTCTGAGCTCTCACAGCCCCACCTACCTCACAGGGTGTCTGTGGTGGGGAGAAGAACAGAAGCTTTGTCAGCCGCTTTGAGTCCCCTTAAATGGGTGAGAAAAGCGGGGTAGAAAAGCCAACTCTTCTTTTTTTTTCTTTTTCCCTCTCCTCATTTCTTTACTTAACTGTTACTTTTTCACAGAGAATGTAACCAGATCAGCTTACAAATTTCAGCAAAAGAGCCAAAACTCAAGATTATTAAGGCAAACTCTAAAAAAAATACACACATTGTAGCAATTGCTGTTAAACACTGAGAACAAATGTTATCCTATCATGAACTACAAAACAGATTACATAAAAACAGAATCAAATAAATGTTAAAAAGTATCAAGAGTCTCTTGATTCACTTTTTTTTTTTTTTGCAATGAAATAGCACAGATAGAGATATGCACAAATATTAGTAACGTTCAAAATTTGGCCAAATTCGAATCCTACCACATTTGAAGGGGATCTGTTCTAAAGAATATAAATTTTCTTGCATTTGATTTGATACAAATAAAATACAAAAAAATAAAAATTAATGCACATCCCTAGATACAGAGAATGTGTGTTTATGATTAATACTGCGGAAATTCTTTGTTTTTCTTTTTGCAAAATTTATGGCAACCCATCCACCGTGTTTGGGGGTGGCATTTTTCATTTGATTTCCTTGTGATTATCCACCATGACTATAAATCCCTTGCAAACTGCAAACTACAATAACCAGATATAGGAGCATTACAAAATTAATTAAACAGATCCACATACCTCAAAATAACAAATTGAGAACTTTTTAAAAACAAATTCGGATTTCTTGTTCAAATTCGGATTTTCGAAAATCCGATTCGAATTTTTAAATATTTGTGCATATCTCTAGGGAGAACCAGAAGAGCCTCCCCTCTAGATCTTAAAGCACAGGTAGGTCAATATGGGAGGAGACCTTCCTTTAGATATTTGGGGCACAGGTCATTTAGGGCCTTATAAGTCAAAGTTAACACCTTGAATTGGGCTCGGTAGCGAATCAGCAGCCAGTGCAACTCTTTTAAGACCAGTGTGATGTGCGTCCAGCCAGCTGTTCCTATCAGCAGTCTAGCAGCTGCATTCTGCACCAGCTGCAGCTTCCGAACCGTCTCCAAGGGCAGCCCCATGTAGAGCGCATTACAGTAGTCCAGTATGGAGGTTACCAGAGCATGGCTAACTGTGGCCAGGTCATCTCTGTCCAAAAAGGGCTTCAACTGACGCACCAACCGTAGTCAGGAATAGGCACTAGAGTGCGATTAGGGCCTCTGGTTACAACCCACTTGCTCCCTTTGCATGAAACTCCAAGAGCACACAGACGTGAGTTTCTTGCTGAGAGGCCTTTAGCGCAAACAGTGCCGCGTTTCTGGGGTGGGTCCAGAGCATTCTTGGCAGCGCAAGGACAGATAAGAGAGCATCCACTTTCTGCTAGGGCCCAGCCCGCTCTCGCCTGGTGCCCGCCTGCCAACTTTTTCACCTGCTCCTTTGAACAACAGGTTGAGAAGATCATGCAGGCTCTTATTAGCACGCAGCTGAGCTTTCAACTCTGCAAACACACAGCACGCTGGAAGCAAAGGGGGAAGCCAGGCGGGGTGGATTTGCCTTGTTTCGCTGAAGCAGATAAACTTTAGGTTCTTTTTGTTTTAAAAAAAATCTCCTCTAGTGAAAAGCAGGAGAAGTGGGTCCCAGGTGGTGGTGGTGGTGGTATAATTTTGCAAGTTCAGCAGGCTACACGAATGTATTTTTGATATTCCAATCCGAGTAGTTTCGAATGTCAAAAGATCCGATTCGATTCGGATATTTAAGACCCAAATGTCATAAAATCCAAATCGAATCTGTACCATCTCCAGGTTGGAGAGACAGGCAGGATGACTCCATGGCCCGTGTGCAGGGATTCCAGGTGAAAATTTTGCCTTTATTTTCGGCTTGAGATGCCCAGATTAGATGGACTGTGGCCTGAGCTAGCAAGGCTCCTCTTCATTCATGGGAAACAGATGTATCAATTCAAACAGAATGTCAAAAAATAAATAAATCGTGCACATTTCTAGTATCAATGGTTACTAGAATGGATGCCCAGGTACATCCTCCAGGTTGGAGGGACCAGCAGGAGGCCTCTAAAGGCCATTTGCAGGGAGTCAAGAGCAGGTGAAGGTTTTCGGTTCGAGATGCCCATAAGCAATTGTTGGGCCACTGTGTGGGACAGGATGCTGGATTAGATGGGTTGTGGCCTGATCCAGCAGGGCTCCTCTTCGTTCGTGAAGGACGGGTGTATCAATAGTTACTAGAATGCATGCCCAGGTACCACCTCCAGGGTGGAGAGACAGGCAGGAGGCCTCCATAGGCCATTTGCAGGGATTCGAGAGCAGGTGAAGGTTTTGCTTTTGTCTTCTGCTTGAGATGCCCAGAAGCAACTGGTGGGACACTGTGTAAGAAGGGATGCTGGACTAGACACGTTGTGGCCTCTTCCAGCAGCAATCCTCTTGGGTTCTTTTAGACGAATCCGTGGCTACTAGAATGGATGCCCAGGATCCACCTTCAGGATGGAGAGCCAGACAGGATGCCACTTCATTTGCAGGAAGTTAGGAGAAGGTATAGGTTCTGCCTTTTGTCTTCCACCTGAGATGCCTAGAAGTGATGCCTGTTGCAGATATAATGAGGATTTTACATGCAGATAAGCTATCAAGTGGGCCTCAAACCAGTTTGGTCTAGTGGTTAGGAAGCCGGACCCTTATCTGAGAATACTGGGTTTGATGACACAGTCCTCCACCAACCCAGCTGGGTGACCTTGGGCTAGTCACAACTCTGTCCTGAGCTCTCATAGGCCCAGCCACCTCACAGGATGTTCTGTTGTGGGGAGAAGAGCAGAAAGCTTTGTCAGCCGCTTCGAGTCCCCTTAAAGGAGAAGAACAGAAGGTCTGTCAGCTGCTTTGAGTCCCCATAATGGGTGAGAAAAGCTGGGTAGAAAAACCCAACTCTTGTTCTTCTCCTCTTTCAACTATGAAATCATGTGGGAGTTTTGCGTTTTCCTCCTCCTTCCTCAACCTTCTTTCCTTTCCCATCACTTCTTTGAGGCCATAAAGCCTGCAAACAGGTTCCAGTCTTATCTTGAACATGTTGGTATGCCAGAAGCTCAGCCTTAACAGAGGGATTTTTAAAAATTTCGCACACACACCACACCATCTGAGACCGAGAGCCAAATTAATAGCGTTCCCCAGCTACACCGTGGGCGGGGGGGGGGGGGGGGGCGGTGTACCGCAGCATGGGGCTTTGGAAAAGGCCGTTGACCGTTGGTCATTTTATCATCTTACCCATCTGGAGAGACTGGACCACAGCCTTGAAATGCAAAGGCAGAGGCTGGAGAATCCGCTTTCCGCGCCCGAAACGGAGGTTGCCAAAAAAACCTTCCCTTTCATGCAACTGATTAAAAATCAAAACAGTGGATAATTATGTCAGTTTCCCTCTCCCCCCCCCCAACCACCACCCTTATTTTGCTCAATTCAGAGATGATTAAAAATGTCTGCTTGCTTATGCAATTATAAAGGGAATCGGGAAAGCGTGGGGGAATATGTATATATATTTTAATTTTTTAGCAAAATTTCTGTGGGTCCGCAAGCCTTTGCAAGGGGGTGGGCTGGATGAAAAAGGGGGATTTGCTTCTGCCCCCCCCACCCCACCCCACCCTAGCCCACCTCTCCTTCCCCTCCCTGGGTTTAATTGGCTTTAATGGCAGCCATGTCACCGGGTGAGTAATCGTAGGGTAATTACCCTCTGGCAAAGGGACAAATCTGTGAATAAGCCCCTCAAAGCAGAACCAGCCTCGGAGGGGATTAGGAAAATAATTACTTGGATCAAATGATAGCTGGGGGGGGGGGAGTGGGGTTTAACCCCTTCCCCACTTGGAACGCGGCAAGCCGTCTCTCGGCGTGGTGAAGCTGGACTAGGTCCTGCGCCTTTAAGGTGAGAGAAAGCTGATCACCACCACCTCTCCCTTTGACTGTGGAACAACAAGGGGAAAATTGCCCAGGGAGGAAGGGGAGGGGGAAGGACACCCCCCCCATAGGCACACACCCCATGAAGGCCCAAGAGCCCCTGGAGATTGGTACAGATATGTTCCTTCAGAGGTAGATCACAAACAGCAGGTGTAGATGGAGGGTCTACGCAGTTACTCCGACAGGTGGGACAAAGCTTTGAATGGGATAACAGACAGACAGACAGATAGGATCTCGGCTTCAGAGGAGCCCGCCTGGGTCAGGCCACAGCCCATCTAGTCTAGCGTCCCATCGCACCAAAGGGCTCATCACCAATGGCTTCTGGGCATCTCCAGCAGAAGATGAAGCCACTTTGGTCTAGCGGTTAGTGAGCCGGACTCTTACCTGGGAATACCGGGTTTGATTCCGCACTCCTCCACGAAGCCAGCTGGGTGACCTTGGGCTAGTCACAGCTCTCTTCTGAGCTCTCACAGCCCCACCCACCTCACACGGTGTTCTGCGGTGGGAAGAAGAATAGAAGCTTTGTCAGCTGCTTTGAGTCCCCTTAAACGGGTGAGAAAAGCGGGGTAGAAAAGCCAACTCTTCCTCTTCTTCCTCTTCAAAACCTTCAGTGGCTCTTGACTCCCTGCAAATGGCCATTAGAGTCATCCTGCCTATCTTTCCAGCCACACATGCATTCTAGTAGCCAATGATACACCTGTTCTCCATCAATGTGTCTATAAGGACGCAAGACAAGCCCTGCTGGATCAGGCCACAGCCCATCTGGTCCATAAGAACCTAAGAAGAGCCCTGCTGGATCAGGCCACAGCCCATCTGGTCCATAAGAACCTAAGAAGAGCCCTGCTGGATCAGGCCACAGCCCATCTGGTCCATAAGAACCTAAGAAGAGCCCTGCTGGATCAGGCTACAGCCTATCCAGTTCATATCAGATACATATCTGTTAGTATCAGTTCCGTATTTGTTTGTATCAGATACATATTTGTTTGTTTCAGATACATATCTGTTTATATCAGATACGTATTTGTATCAGATACGTACCTGTTCTTATCAAATTCATATTTGTTCATATCAGATAAGTATCCATTCATATCAGATACATATTTCTTCATAACAGATACATATCTGTTTATATCAGATACGTATTTGTATCAGATACGTATCTGTTCTCATAAAATTCATATTTGTTCATATCAGATAAGTATCCGTTCATATCAGATACATATTTCTTCATAACAGATACATATCTGATTATATCAGATACGTATTTGTATCAGATACGTATCTGTTCTTATCAAATTCATATTTGTTCATATCAGATAAGTATCCATTCATATCAGATACATATTTCTTCATAACAGATACATATCTGTTTATATCAGATACGTATTTGTTCATATCAGATACGTATTTGTTTGTATCAGCTACGTACTCATTCATGCGTATTGTACGTTTGTACAAATACGTACAAGTAATTTCGTACAGAACAGAATTTCACCACTTTCGAATGCGATCTCTTTGTACGAATACGGATTTTTGAGCATTTTGTTCGTTTCAAATCGAATGCCAAAAAAACATTTGTGCCCATCCCTGCTCAGTGAGTATCCTTGGATTATCCTGAAGTTGAAACAAGGCCTTTATTTTATTTTATTTTAACTTTGAATGGGTGCTCAGTTCAGTGTTTGAAACGCTTGGAACATGCTGTTCCGAGTTAAGAACATTCTGTATTGGAGCGTTTCGCAATGCCTCCTTAGTCAGAACGGCTGCAGAGGAGAAGACAAGACCTGAATTTGGCTTCTGTAAACCTCTTGGGCTGCTGGACTACTAATTGCTTTATGTGTTTTGTTCTTAACCACCCTGAGATTTTTTTACAAAGAAAACAGAACCATTTTTTTAATAAATACATAAATACACAGAGGAAAGGAAAGGGTGCAATCCAGGGATGAACATGAATGGGTTTTTGTGTTGAATCTAGGGAGGGGCATGAAAATTCAAAATATTTGCTATTCGGACGAATTCGGATGAATTCAGACATTGGTATCCGAATCGAAGGTCAAGGCATTCCTTTTTATTGATTGATTGATTGATTGATTGATTGATTGATTTGTATTTCTATCCCGCCCTATACCCGAAGGTCTCAGGGCGGGTTACAATATTTATTATTATACTATATATAATTATTATATTAATCTTAGACAGGTCCCTGCCCTCAGGCTTACAATCTAAAGAGACAAGAAACAAAAGGAAAATGGTGTGGGTGTACTATTTGCACAAAGACAAATATTTCCAGTTATTCATACGAATAATTTGGGCATCCACCTGTATACGTAATTTGTATGTACCGCATACATATTGTACCGGCCGGCCTGTGCCTTAAGATCCAAAGAAGAAGCCCTCCTGGTTGTTCCACCAGCTTCGATAGTGAGGTTGGTGGGCACCTGGGGGAGAGCCTTTTCAGTGGCGGCCCCTAGGTTGTGGGACGGTCTCCCCTCCGGGGTGCGCCATGCCCCTTCCCTGTTGTCATTTAGGAGGGCTGTAAAGGCATATCTTTTCACTTTAGCCTTTGGCCAAGGTTGACTCATTTCCCCCCTTGGTCACTAGATGCTTAAATCAGAGCTTTTAATTATGTACCTTAGCTTAATCTGTGCCTTGTTTTTAATACCTCGTTTTTAATACCTTGTCTTTAATCATCCAGTTTTAACATTTTTTTTTACCCGGGTGTCTTGTTTTTAAATATGTTTTCTAAATGCTGTTTGATCTGTTGTTACCTGCCCAGAGACCTTTGGGTATGGGGTGGGATAAATAAATAAATAAATAAATAAATAAATAAATAAATAAATAAATAAATAAATAAATAAATAAATAAATATCTGTAGGCATCAGATACATATCCGTACACATCTGTCCTTGGCATCTTCCATAGCATGTGGTTTTGGTCTGAAGAAGCAGCGTCGGGTTTTCTATCTGATGTTTCTCATCCTTAAGGGGACTCCAAGCTGCTCACAGACCTTCTGTTCTTCTCCCTACAACAGACACCCTGTGAGGTAGGTGGGGCTGCGAGAGCCCAGAAAGAGAGCTGTGACTACTCCAAGGACACCCAGCTGGCTTCATGGAGGGAGCAGAAGAGTTGGGTTCTATACCCTACTTTTCTCACCCTTAAGGGAGCTCAGAGTGGCTGACGAGCCTTCTGTTCTTCTCCCCACAACAGAGATCCTGTGAGGTAGGTGGGGCTGTGAATGCTCAGAAAGAGAGCTGTAACCCAAGGCCACCCAGCTGGCTTCGTGGAGGAGGGCAGAATCAAACCAGAGTCGGAACTCAGCACTGGAACGCTTCAGAACGTGCTTTCCCCAAATGGCGCATCCTGACCCTGGCGTATCTGTCTAGATGGGGTCTTTGATGGACTTAAAACGCTTGCAGAATTAGCCAGGTCTGGATCTCTTTGGTCAGAGGTTGAGGCAGAGTTTGCAGGATCAGGCTCACGCCTTCCGCCTCTCCAGCCAGGGTCTGTTTTATTGCCGGTATATGGAGAACGAGGGTTGCATCCTAGAGACACACTGCTGACCTGGCCCCTCTGTGGGCTGTGAATCTGTCACTGGGATGTGTCCATCCACCCAAGTACAGCCCCCCCCCAACCCCCCAACGGGGCCCTTAAATTATTCACACCATCGATCCTTTTTCTTGCTGTTCAAGCGTCTGCGCCCGCAGTTGTAGGACCAGCTTTGGGGTAGGGGGTGGGGGGTGGATGGGGGTCTTTTCGAACATTGGGAAGAAGAAAAGATGTCGTCGCTTGCCTTGCCTTGCCTACGGGAGCTCAGAAGGAAGGTTTGCAAGGGTGAATGGAGCCTAGAAACCAAGGGGTTGCCGGTTCAACCCATAGTCTCTCCCTGGGAAGTAGGCAATGGAAAACCACTTCTATATCCCTGCCAATAAAACTGCAAGGAGGGGGCCCTGGAGTGGTCAGAGCTCAGTGGTAGGAAAGTACCTGGAAAGCAAAGGGTTACCAGTTTGATCCCCAGCCTGTCTCTAGAAGAAGGGAATGGCAAACCACTTCTCTACCTCTGCCATGAAAACTGCACAGACAGGATCTTACATTAATTTTTGCTTCAAAAGAAGCGTTAGGGCTTACTTTCAGGGGATGCCTTATTTTTCCATGAACAACAATCTAAATCTGTCTACCGAAGCATGAACTGTAACTAGGGCTTATTTTCGGAGTAGGGCTTATATTTTGAGCATCTTCAAAAATCCTGAAAAAAATCATGCTAGGTCTTACTTTCAGGGAAAGAGGGGACCTGAGCATCCATTCTAGTTAACTATTGATACACCTGTCCTCCATGAATGAAGAGGAGCCCTGCTGGATCAGGCCACAGCCCATCTGGTCCATAAGAACCTAAGAGGAGCCCTGCTGGATCAGGCCATAGCCCATCTAGTCCAGAAGAACCTAAGAGGAGCCCTGCTGGATCAGGCCACAGCCCATCTACTCCATAAGAACCTAAGAGGAGCCCTGCTGGATCAGGCCACAGCCCATCTGGTCCAAAAGAACCTAAGAGGAGCCCTGCTGGATCAGGCCACAGCCCATCTGGTCCAAAAGAACCTAAGAGGAGCCCTGCTGGATCAGGCCACAGCCCATCTGGTCCAAAAGAACCTAAGAGGAGCCCTGCTGGATGAGCCCATGGCCCATCTAATCCAGCATCCCATCCCACACAGTGGCCCACCAGTTGCTCATGGGCCTCTCAAGCAGAAGATGAAGGCAAAACCTTCACCTGCTCTCGCCTCCCTGCCAATGGCTTGGGGAGGCCTCCCGCCTGTTTCTCCTGCTTGCAGAAAGTATTTAGGTCTCCATTCTTGCAGAGAGAGAAAAGAAGGAAAGGAGAACGTCCAAAAGGACGTCTCTCTTGAATTGCTCAATGGTGGAACGGGCAGAAGCTTGCTGGCGTGGGAACACAACGGAACGGAACAGAGCGACCCGCAAACCTCTACGGCCAGGTGACTCCCTGAACCTGCATGCCCTGACCCACAATCCTTTGTCACATCAAGATAGGGGGCTACTCCATATCACACTCACTCACTCACACACACACACACACCTGCTCCCCGAAAGAGATCCTGCTCACCCAGCAGAACTGAAAACACACCAAGATGTCTGGGCCAGCTGGGACTCTGCAAGAAAAAACAAATTATCATTGCCATCAGAATTGCAACGGAAGTTGGACCCAATGTGACAATAACCCAGGGCCTTTCCTTTGAAGGAGAAATATTGACCAAAACCCCATCAATATCACCTGCAGCTTTGTGGTTTCAAAGTCCTGGTAGAAGTTTCTCAAGCAAGACACACACACACACACACACCAGGCATTTTTGGGGGGTGAGTGGGTGGGGTGGGTGGGAGGTAACAATAGCACACCAAAGGAGGGTCCTCTGCATGCCCTCCCTTCCCTTTCCCAATTTGGATTCCTCTTCAATTGCACCTTGCCAGGTCTTATTCCCCCTTTCCCACGCGGACAACGCTTGCCGGTTTCTCATCTGCCTCCAAGCCCCGCGGCCAAATTGTTTGAAAGCGCTTCGGTTCCTCCAGGCTCCGTCCGCCCTTCTCCCTTCTTCTCCCAGGCACGGTTGGCCAAAGTGTGACGCTGCTACTGCTGCTGCTGCTGACCGCGGTTCGGGGGGAAAAGATCGCCCCGCTGTTCAAAATGAGGGCTTGTGTGTGTGTGTGTGTCTACTTGGTGGTGGCCCCGTTTTTTAATGGGACGCTGGGAGGAGCTAATATAGGTGGCTCTCTGGGGTTTAGCTCCCAAAGGTCAACAGCTCCAGGGGTCAGCAAAGATGGCCTTGCTACTGACTCAAAGGAACCGGCCCTCTCTTCATTGACCATAGGATGTCGAAAATGCTCTGTGCATCTTTTCAGCCATGTTTGTTGCCCTTTAATTGGCATTGACCGACCGGCCGGGGAGTAGCTGGGGTTCAAGAGGTTGTGGCAGATATTGACGGCCAGGGGTGTAACTGGTTGTATGACAAAGACGGAGGTTGTTTGTTTGTTTGCAATTTTATATGCGAAGGTCTCATGGTGGGTCACAGCCCCAGGGCTTTGGGGTTAAAAGCATGCACAGAGTACTGGTAAAATAAGAAGGGGAAATGCCAGGTGTAGCGGCCTATGCCCGACCTTTTGGTGACTGCAGCCACGACTCTGCTTCTGGTGGAAGAGGGGCTTCACGCGAGGGGGATCGTGGGGGGAGGCATTCCCTCTCCGGACGTTCCCGGGGGCTCCATTAGAAGGATTTGGGGGCCTGCTTAGAACTGACCTCAAAACTCAGGCCTTTGATGGAAGGAAGGAAGGAAGGAAGGAAGGAAGGAAGGAAGGAAGGAAGGAAGGTAGGTGTCTGTTGTGGGGAGAAGAGCAGAAGGTCCATCAGCCACTTTGAGGCCTCTTAAATAGATGAGAAAAGCGGGGTAGAAAAGCCAACTCTTCTCCTTCTACTAAGTCACTGTGCTGATGGATCCTCTCTTTGAGAAAGCGGCCTGAAACTGGATTAAAGCTTAGGTGTGGACGCAGCCCCGGAGAGAAGGCAGGCAGCCTCTGAACACCACACCAGATTTCGTCTTGCCGTGGACCGTGGAAAGGGCTTAGCCTGGGCTGTACAGCAGAAGGAGCAGCCATGGTTGCGGTGGACATCCGTCCGGCACGTCCAGCCTAGTGGAATGGGATTACTGTCCGTCAGGCTTAACGGAGAGTCGGGAGACATGGCGTGAGGAGGTGGAGAAGCGGTTTTGATGATGGGGGTGTCTGCTCACCACGGCCTGCCTGGCCCTTTCAACCAGTCGGCAACAACCAGACGAAGTGGCTGCCTGGCGTATATCCACAGAGGGGCAATTCTGAAACAGGGCGGGGGGGGGGGGCCGCCACCAAAAAGGCTCTTCTCACGTGTCACAGCTCCTCGTCTCTCCGAGGGCAGCAGAACCCCAAAAAGACCCCGATTTTCAACTCTGCAGACTTCAATTTACGGACTCGAAGATTAGCGGGCCTCAATTTAGCGGATGTCTGGCTTAAGGAACAGATTTCTGGCGGATCAGACGAGTGAAGATTGACACTGAGTTCGCGCTTGCGTCCCTGTCGACAGCATCTTTTGGAAGGTGGCCGCGAAATTTTGACACCCCAAAGGAGCGCGGAGTTTGCTGCACGGATCCAGAACCGACTTCTGTTTCCTGTAACTGGCAAAGGGGGGGGGGGGAGGGAATGCCATTTTGTTTAGGGCAAAGAAGTATCTGATGCTCCATGCAAACGCCAGTGGGTTTTTGAACTGGACGGATAAATGTCTGTTAAATGAGGGTCCCGTCTTCCTCCTCCTCTGAAAATATCTTTGCATCACTCTTGCTTTCCAAATAAAATAGAGGGAGGAGGAGGAGGAGAGGAGGGGAGGAGAGGAGAGGAAAAAGAAAAGGAGGAGGAGAAGAGGAAGAGAGGGAGGAGAAGAAAAAGAAAAAGAAAAAGAGGAGAAAAGAGAGCTCAGAAATGTATATTCTATTTTAATATATATTCTATTTTAATCTGCTGTTACCCGCCCAGAGACCTTCGGGTATGGGGCGGGATAGAAATTTAAATAAATAAATGATAAAGAGAGCTGTGACTAGCCCAAAAAGAAGAAGAGTTGTCTTTTATGCCCTGCTTTTCTCACCCTTTAAGGGGACTCAAAGTGACTGACAAAACATCTGTTCTTCTCCCCACCCCAGACGCCCTGTGAGGGAGGTGGGGCTGTGGGAGCCCAGAAAGAGAGCTGTGACCAGCCCAAGGTCACCCAGCTGGCTTTGTGGAGGAGTGCGGAATCAAACCCCATGACTCCAAGGCAGGTGTGGCAGCCCTAATGTAGACACGATGGTGCTCTGTACCCCCTGCCTATCTGCAAAGTTCTTCAAAACGGAGCAGGAAGCAATTTCTCATACCTTTTCCATCCCTCTGCCTTCCGCCTCCCCTGTGTTTCTCTTCCAAAATTCTAAGCCTCCCAGAAAGCCTTTGGCTATTAGGCGTCGATAGAAATTTAGTAAATATTTAAAATAATGAATAAGATGACGGTGTCCCCATCGCAACAGCGCCAAGGGCACTGAAAGTTGGCAATACTAGGATATTAAGATCATTAATATTCCCAATTTTCTTTTAATTGTGACTCGCACTTGCATCTTTATATGACACTTCCAGGCCTTTCCCAACTCTTTGTTAGCCCTCTAGGGAAGTGCAAAAATGTTCTAAACATTTGAAATTCAATTTAATTCAGTCAAATGTGGACATCCGAACTCGAAACACGAGTGTCCCGAAACATCGAATGCGAACATTCGAACCGAATTTCAAACTCCGGATCTCTCCGTTCAAATTATCCAGACATTTTTACGCGCAAGGGTCCGTACGCCGCACGTACTTGGAGACCCGCATCTTCCCTGCATCCGTACGGATCTGTATGGGACAAAAACGGGTTGCACTCGGGATAGCTAGGTGACACATACAGGTGTGTGCGGATGCGTTCAGATGTGGGGAAGGCGCGCAGGTGCAGATTCGAATCAAAAATGCAGACAAACACATCCGGGTTTGGTGAATACGAATTGAAGCTTGTTATAAGTCAAATTTAAAGGGTTCGGACGGAATCGGATCTTTGGGTATTCAGTTCGATTCAAACCAAACGTCAAAAAAAAAATTTGTGCACATCCTTGGGTGTTTTTCCACTGTCACTAAAAGTACCCATTAAGTACCCATTAACGGGTACAAAAATGCCATTAATGGGTACTTAATGGGTACTTTTAGCGACAGTGGAAACACACCCCTTGTTCCGAAGATCAGTGAATGTGTGCCTATTTACCTTGGCATTTGTGTATGTGTGTGTTTATGTGCGTGCATGGGTGCATGTTTGCAACTCTCTGTGTGTGTGTGTGTGTGTGTGTGTGTGTGTGTGCGCACGCCTGTTTATGTGCCTTGACATATAGGGTATAGGGTGGGATAAAAGTTTTAAGGTTGTTACCCACCCAGAGACCTTCGGGTATAGTGCGGGACAGAAATATAAACAAACAAACAAACAAACAAACAAACAAACAAATAAATAAATAAATAAATAAATAAATAAATATGCAAGTAAATAAATAAACAATCAAAAGTTTTGCCTGCTTGAATTTCATCCATTCATTCATTCATTCATTCATTCATTCATCCATTCATTCATCCATCCATCCATCCATCCATCCAATTCTACTGGGCTCTGGTCACGGCTCCCCCAGCACCACACACCTGTACCCACCCCGTTCACACAAACACTGGCAGATCGTACCCTCCGTACAAGCATCCTTTTTCCCTCGGTGGGCATGATGCCAACGGCCCCTTGTCTCCATGGCAACAGAAGCAGTCGGCGCTTCCACTCCCAGAGGGAATACGTGCCCCTCCCTCTCATGATCCGGGGTGGGTGGGAGGGTTATGGGGTCTCTGTTCTCTTCCTTGGGGGGTGACATCAGGGTGCCGGGTGCTGGGTGCAGCCATCCCCGGTGTGGGGGTCAGAAAAGCTTTGGGGTCTTTTGCTTTTTCATCTGTGCATGTTAAGATCTAGCCACTGCAAAACCCCAATTTTGCAAAAATTTCGCCATCTATTTTTCCTTCCACGGCGGACAGACAGGAGACGCCAAACTGCAAAGGACGGCAAAGGACGCCTCGGCTGATCTTTGCTAACCGCGTCCTTTTTCAAAGCAAGAAAGCAGCAGCAAAGGCTAAAAGACGACCCAGCGCTCCGATCGCGCTAAAAAGTGACAGCGAAAAAAAAAACCCAAGCGCCATGCGCGGTCCAGGACCTTCTCGATTAGAACTGCCCCAGTCCCATCTGGCCCCAGAAGCAAAGAGGAGCGGGGATAAGGCCTGGTGAGCGCTTGGATGGGAGGCCACCAGGAAATCCTGCACATGGAAGTTGAGGCTAGGGGGATGAAGAATCCCTGGGGAAAACGGGGCAGCAAAGTACGTCCGCATTGTGGCGGTGAAGCCACACGGATCCGCCCGTGAAGTCACTGGCGGGTGAAGTTCAACACCCTTCGAACAGCAGAGTGTAGGCCAGGCATGCACGTGGATATTCAAAAATTCAATTTAAATCCGATTAATGTCGCCATTCGAACTCACATCGGATTTTCAAAAATGCGAATTTGCACATTCAAACGCGAATATGGATTTTCAAAAACCCGATAACGGATTTTCAAATGATTCAAATGTTTAGATTCATATCTGTTGTATACGAATGTGCAGGGAAATTATCCATACCTGGCACTTAAAATGTGGAATTAAAACGGGATGCGTACTTTTTTACGGAACGCGCACAGATATGTATAATAGATACGAATGTTGTCGACATTCATATCTTTAAATACGAATCTAACATTCAAATGTATGGATTTGAATGTTGCAGATTCAAATGGACTAGATGGGCTGTGGCCTGATCCAGCAGGGCTTCTCTTAGGTTTCTATGGACCAGATGGGCTGTGGCCTGATCCAGCAGGGCTCCTCTTAGGTTCTTATGGACCAGGTGGGCTGTGTCCTGATCCAGCAGGGCTTCTCTTAGGTTTCTATGGACCAGATGGGCTGTGGCCTGATCCAGCAGGGCTCCTCTTAGGTTCTTATGGACCAGGTGGGCTGTGTCCTGATCCAGCAGGGCTTCTCTTAGGTTTCTATGGACCAGATGGGCTGTGTCCTGATCCAGCAGGGCTCCTCTTAGGTTCTTATGGACCAGGTGGGCTGTGGCCTGATCCAGCAGGGCTCCTCTTAGGTTCTTATGGACTAGATGGGCTGTGGCCTGATCCAGCAGGGCTCCTCTTAGGTTCTTATAACCAGCGTGAGAAGTCAGGAGACTGATCAGCTGGAAGACCCCTTCAACCACTAACCCCTGGGTGCCAATAATCCTCTTTGCCTGCCTTGGACACCTCCATTAAGAGCCTCCACGCTCCCTTTTAACGCCACTCAACCACTCTTTGGAACTGGCTGTTCCCCGGGTGGGGGGAGGGGGAGCACCCCCTCACCTCCCCCCCCCCTACCGAGAGGCCAAGGTTCTGCTCTAAACAGCCCCCCGGGTAGGGAGGGCTAAGCTCCGTGTCCGTCAAGGTCGCCTGGTCACTCCGCTGTGGCCACCGGCCTCTTGTCTGAGTGCCACCTTCCATCTTGTGGCCTGTCAGTGGGAGAAAAGCCCTCAAGGGGCAGCCTTAAGCCAGAGACAATGGGTGCTGTTCCGGCCCCGCGGGCAAAGCGCCTCAGGGGGCTGCCGGAAAATTTGGCCTGACAAGCGTGCCGGGCCTTGCGCCCGACTCCAAAGCCGGGCCCGGAGATGAGAGAAAGGAGCTGAAGGGGCGCCAGGGGGGTTGGGGGGTGGGGGAGGAAGCCTGTGGGTTCAGGGGGGCAATGGGGGACGCATGGAGAGACTGGGACATGACAGAAGCAGCGGGACTAAAGGGTGGCTCCGCGTCATGCGCCAGCAGAGGGGCAAATGCCAACCTCCATGACAGGCTTGGCTTGGGGCAAAGCTTCAAGAGGTGGGGCAGAGCGCCCAGGGGTGGCCAAAGGGGCATTTGGGGAGGGGAAAGAGACGGGGGGGGGGGAAGGAAGGAAGGAAGAATGAAAAGGGAAGGGAGAGGAAGAAAGAAAGGAAGAATGAAAAAGAAAGGGAGAGGGAGGGAGAAGGAAGGAAGAATGAAAAAGAAAGGGAAAGGGAGGGAGGGAGAAGGGAAAAGGGAAAAGGGAAAAGGGAAGGAAGGAAGGAAGAATGAAAAGGAAAGGGAGAGGGAGAGGGAGGGAGGGAGAAGGGAAAAGGGAAGGAAGGAAGAGAGGGAAGAGAGGGAAGGAGGGGGAGGAAAAGAAAGGAAGGAGGGATAGATTAAATGAAGGAAAGGAGGGAGGAAACACGTAGCCAAATGGGCAGAACGTGGCTCTTGTGTCTCCCAGGACGGCTTCCCCCAAACCCCCGTTCCCGCTGCTCCTCTTCAAAAGAGCGCAAATGCGGATTTAGTTTCCCGCGGAGCGCAAGTGCGGACTTAATGCGCTACAAACCGGTCCAACTGCCTTGTCCCAGCAGCCTCCGGCAGTCGCTTTGGCTTCAGTGAGGAGCAGGGGGGAAGCTCTCTTTATCTCCATGTACCTTTCGTCCGCATGCAGAGAGAGAGAGAGAGAGAGAGCAGTGCGCAGTGACAATTCTTTCATTCATTCTCTCTCCGTCTCTCTCTCTCTCTCTCTCCTGTCTTTCCCCTGCGGGGGCAAAATGCCAGCCGGAGCCGCCGCGAGCATGAAGAGCCCAGCTGAGTCAGCAGCGATCTCGGAGAGTCGCATCAACCGCCGCGCCCCGTCCGCTGCCTGCGCTTTCTAGGTCAAGGCGAGAGAGAGAGAGAGAAGTGGGAAGGTGTGCCAACGACGGACTCAATTGGGGACCCCAGGCTGCGGCGGTGGGGTTAAGGGTCAAGGGGCCGGCAGGGCCAGAGGAGTCCGACACCAGGATCGCCGGACACGGGGACCCAAAACAGACCAAAGGGAAGCCGCATTTATGGGAATCTCCTTATGGGCTTTAGGTTTACGCACACAGAGACAAACACCTCACTGGACATGAAACCATACCAGGCCAAAGGAAATCCTCATTTACAGTAATCCTATCTGTGTGTGCATGCGTTACCCAAACTATGCAAAATAAAATCTTAATACATTTAAGTTCTTCTTTATATATATATGTATAAAGAAGAAGAAGTTGGCTTTTCTACCCTGCTTTTCTCGCCCATTTAAGGGGACTCAAAGTGGCTGACAAACCTTCTGTTCTTCTCCCCACAACAGAACACCCTGTGAGGTGGGTGGGGCTGTGAGAGCTCAGAACACAGTTGTGACCAGCCCAAGGTCACCCAGCTGGCTTCGTGGGGGAGGGCAGAATCGGACCCGGTATTCCCAGATAAGAGTCCGGCTCCCTAACCACTGGACCCAATACATACGCATATGTAAAGTGTGGCTCAGAGTAAGAAGAGAACTACTGGACACAAACCTGAACTTTGCAAAAATTAAATCCTAATGCATTTATTTATTTATTTATTTATCTATCTATTTACTTATTTATTTATCAAACACAGCACGGTGAACCTAAGTGATGGCCTTTCCTGGCTCAAAGCTACAAAGAGAGATCAGCACGGGGCTTTCCTGATTTATCTCCCTTAACGGTGTGGGCTCTGCGACGGCTCTTGTCATGTTCAATTGGAAAGCAAAGTGAAGACTAACACACTTCCTCTCCTCCCTTCTCCCTCTCCCTCTCTCTCTGTCTCTCTGTCTCACATCTCCTCTTTCCTCCAGATTCAATGGTCAGTGACTGGCTGATTGACAAGCGAGAAAGAACTTGGCGGCCGATCTAAAGAAGACGGAGCAATGATCTCTTGTTCTTCTCCACTGGATGCAAAGGGGTATTCCCGCTCAGACCTTGGCATGTTGGGATCCCACAGGAACCTAAGAGGAGCCCTGCTGGATCAGGCCACAGCCCATCTAGTGCATAAGAACCTAAGAGGAGCCCTGCTGGATCAGGCCACGGTCCATCTAGTCCATAAGAACCACAGAGGAGCCCTGCTGGATCAGGCCACGGCCCATCTGGTCCATGAGAACCTCAGAGGAGCCCTGCTGGATCAGGCCACGGCCCATCTGGTCCATGAGAACCTAAGAGGAGACCTGCTGGATCAGGCCACGGCCCATCTGGTCCATGAGAACCTCAGAGGAGCCCTGCTGGATCAGGCCATGGCCCATCTGGTCCATGAGAACCTCAGAGGAGCCCTGCTGGATCAGGCCACGGCCCATCTGGTCCATGAGAACCTAAGAGGAGCCCTGCTGGATCAGGCCACAACCCATGTGGTCCATAAGAACCTAAGAGGAGCCCTGCTGGATCAGGCCACAGCCCATCTAGTGCATAAGAACCTCAAAGGAGCCCTGCTGGATCAGGCCACGGCCCATCTGGTCCATGAGAACCTCAGAGGAGCCCTGCTGGATCGGGCCACAGCCCATCCGGTCCATAGGAACCTCAGAGGAGCCCTGCTGGATCAGGCCACAGCCCATCCGGTCCATAAGAACCTAAGAGGAGCCCTGCTGGATTGGGCCACAGCCCATCCGGTCCATAGGAACCTCAGAGGAGCCCTGCTGGATCTTCTTCTTCATATCCACAGCCTGGATGCCTTCAACTGCTGATAAACCACACGCAGACCACAGGCAAGGTGAAGCCTGGAAGTTGGCATCTCTACCAGCTCGCCACCTCTTTCTGCCACCCCACCCAGGTCCACCTGCAGTCCCTTCTGCTCCCACCAGCAGCCTCTAAATGGCTTTGGAAGCAGCAGCCTTGGCTGGAAAAGCAGGGTCATCATTCAGACTTGTGGACCGATGCCCAGAATTCCAGAGTCTGAAAACCTGCTTCCGATCCAGAGCTGGAAAGGTTGCCCAGGCCGGAAGCCAGAACCCTACAGAGGTGAAGAGCGCAAGGTGCGGAACTAGTGCAGCCGCGCAAGGCTGGGTGGGGCATGGAGTCACCCGGGGTTTGGAATTCCTGGCTTGGGAGTTGCTTTTGTCCTGGGAATTCGGCTCGGCGATTTGCGAAACGAGGGAACGAAGGGGCGTGCCAGTTTGAAGGAATGCTGCATTCCAACCCATCTTCCTTCCAAAGCCTTCCTTGGTCCAGATGGATTGAGAGGGTGAAGCTTGGCAGCGAATATCCGCCCTGGACCAAAAACGTACTCTGCACATGCTCAGGGGCATCGGGCCAGAGCAGAAACCCAGTTTCTCAATTAAACCCTGGAGTGTGCAAACTTTGGCCATGAAGGCTGCAAAAAGGGAAGGTGGAGACAGATGGGAGGAAAGAAGCACAGGCGGCCAGAAGAGAGAATTTTCATTTTTTCAAAGGGGGAAGATAAAGGGAAAGGCCGTAAGTTAAAATCAGAGAATCATAGAGCTGGAAGGGACCTCTGGGATCATCCAATCCAACCCCTTGCTCAATGCAGGATTCCCTAGACCATCCCAGACAGATGGAGTTCCAGCCTCTGCTTGAAGATCTCCAGCAAAGGAGGACCCACCACCTCCAGTGGCAACCTATTCCACTGACTGATCGCCCTCACCGTAAGGAAGTTTTTCCTAATATCTCATCTGGATTGACTCCCTTGAAGGTTCATCCCATTCCTTCTATACCTCCTCTCTTGTGCAAGTGAGAATAGGGACAACCTCTCTGCACTGTGGCGGCCCTTCAGATGCTTGAAGACCATAATCACGTCTCCTCTCAGTCTTCTCTTCTGCAGGTTGAACATTCCTAGATCCTTCAACCTTTCCTCGTAGGCCGTGGTGTCCAGACCACCAACCATCTTGGGAGCCCCCCTTTGGACTTGCTCTAGTTTGTCAGTGTCTTTATTTTTTTAATTGGAGTGCCCAGAACTGGACACAGGACCCTAGATGAGGTCTGACCAAGGTTGGAGGAGGAGGAGGAAGAGTTGGCTTTCTATCCCGCTTTTCTCACCTGCTTAAGGGGACTCAAAGCAGCTGACAAACCTTCTGTTCTTCTCCCCACAACAGAACACCCTGTGAGGTGGGTGGGGCTGTGAGGGCTCAGAAGGAGAGCTGTGACTGGGGGGGGGAATAACCGGGGATCTCAAGCCGGCAACCCTCAACCCCTCTGCTTTCCAGACCATGACCACTCCGTGGGCATCTCCCTGCAGTTTTCTAGGCAGCAATACCATGGTGGTTTGTTACCCCCTTCCTACAGGGAAAGGCTGGGGGTTGAACCTGCGGCCCTGTGCTCTCCAGGCCGTTGCCACACCATGGGGTTAGGGAGGGAAGCTTTGATCCAGCAAGAAACAGGAAGGCGCCGTTGCTTTATGGAGTCCCCATGGGCAGGAGCAGTCTACCTTTGAAATAACCATCCAGAAGGAAACAGGGCCTGGGGCCCAACAGGCTTTCAGCCTACGAGCCCCCGAGCAGGAGGAGACGGTTCTTTGTCTCCGCCTGCGTCCTCGGACCATCTTTTCCTTTCTTTTTCCTTCCTCTCTGGTTTACCGATTCCAAGCCAGGCGTCTCCCCAGGGTGACATTAAAAAAGGGCCCTGAGGCAGAGCGGAGAAGGCGAGACGGGAGGAGGGTGGGGGGGAGAGGGAGGAGAATCATGGCGTAATTTACCTTTAATAGATTCAATTTGGGCGGCCGCAGGCTGGCGGGGCAGGCAGCCATCTCCCCGATCCGGGGCCCAGGAATTCGATTTGCCAGGAGACGCCGTCAATTAGCTTTTATTGAAGCTATTTCTCATCGGTGCCTGATGATGAGGGGAGGGGGGCAGGGAGCAGGGGAGGGGGGCCATGCCGCCTCCCCTTCCCCCTCCCTCCCCCTTGCAAAGGCTCCTGCCCTTTGGACAGTGGGGCGGGCGGGCAGGCAGGCAGGCAGTTCAACCGGTGAAGCTTTCTAAGAAGATATATTGTGTGTGTGTCTACGTAAGAGAGGAGACGAGGGAAAGTACACAGCTCTGGCCCTTTGAATGGAAAGAGAGCAGGAAGGCATTCAACAGGTAAAGTTTCCTGATAAGAGTGTGTGTGTTTGTGAGTGTGTGTTGGCGGGGGGCAACAGAATGTACATAGCTCCTACCCTGTGGACAATGAGCCAGCAGACAGAAGTTCGACCGGAGAAGTTTCCTGATGGGAGACTATGTGGCTCCTGCTCTCTGAACCGAGAGCAAGCAGGCAGAAGTTCAACCAGTAAAGCTTTCTGAAAAGAGAGTGGGTGCATGTAAGAGACCATCAAGGAGGCTCCTGCTGCCTGAACAGTGAGCCAGCAGGCAGTTCAACTGGTAAAGCTTTCTGAAAAGGGAATTCGTGTGTGTGTGTGAGAGAGAGAGAAAGAGAGAGAGACCAACATAATGCAGTAGGCCCCTACTCTTTGAACAGCAAGCCAGCAGGCAGAAGTTCAACTAGTAAAGTTTTCTGAAAAGAGAGTGTGTGAGAGAGAGAGACTGAGAGAGAGCAACAACATACATGTGGCAAAGGCATGCAAACAGCCCTCCTTGCCTGGGAACACATCTGCTTAAAAACAAACACAAAAATATCTTTCAGAACTAGGAACTGAGCCAGTTTGCTCTGGTGGGTAAGGAGCTGGACTCTTATCTGGGAATACCGGGTTTGATTCTGCCCTCCTCCACAAAGCCAGCTGGGTGACCTTGGGCTAGTCACAGCTTTCTTCTGAGCTCTCTCAGCTCCACCAACCTCACAGAGTTGTGGAGAGAACAGACGGTTTGACAGCCACTTTGAGTCCCCTTAAATGGGTGAGAAAAGCGGGGTAGAAAAGCAAACTGTCCCCCCCCTCCTCCACAAACCCGCCTGGGTGACCTTGGGCTACTCACAGCTCTCTTTCTGAGCTCCTACAGTTCCACCAACCTCGGAAGGTGTCTCCTGTGGCAAGAAGAACAGAAGGTTTGTCAGCAGCTTTGAGTCCCCTTAAATGGGTGAGAAAAGCGGGGTAGAAAAGCCAACTCTCCTCCTCCTCCTCCTGGTTTGTGCCTTCCAATTGGAGGAGGACTCCCCTGGAATTCCTGAAGCCACGCTCATCACCTGGTGCTGAACAGGGTAGATCTGGCAACTGAGGGTGCGTCTGCATGTGCCTAGCAGGGGAGGCAAGCCATAATCTCATCAAAGCCGGAAAGATTACAAAGCAGGATCTTGTAAAACTGGGGCTGGGTCATGTCGCGATGGATGCTTTAGCCTGGCAGTGATTGATCCGGCCTGGGATTTGGCTGCAGGGCGCTGCTAAGCATGGGAAGAGAGCCAAAGTGTTCCTGTTGAAGCACAATCCGGACAAGGCATCCCTGCACCCACAGCAACGTTTGGAAATCACACGCTGCCCATAAAAACATGAAAGGGGTAACAGAAACATCACCTGCCTTTGAAGCCGACAGACTGGCAGGCAAATATGGACACACTGAAGCATAAGAACCTCAGAGGAGCCCCACTGGATCAGGCCACGGCCCATCTGGTCCATAAGAACCTAAGAGGAGCCCTGCTGGATCAGGCCACGGCCCATCTGGTCCATAAGAACCTAAGAGGAACCCCTGCTGGATCAGGCCACGGCCCATCTGGTCCATAAGAACCTCAGAGGAGCCCTGCTGGATCAGGCCACGGCCCATCTGGTCCATAAGAACCTAAGAGGAACCCCTGCTGGATCAGGCCACGGCCCATCTGGTCCATAAGAACCTAAGAGGAACCCCTGCTGGATCAGGCCACAGCCCATCTGGTCCATAAGAACCTAAGAGGAACCCTGCTGGATCAGGCCACAGCCCATCTGGTCCACCAAGAAGTTCAAATGCTTCCACAAACATATTGATGCAGCTTTCTTGTCAGGTGGAAAAGCACTCTGAGCAGACTAGCCTTTAGGGAGAAGCTAAGGATCGAACTGGTAGCCCTTGGCTCCCCAGGTAGTTTTGCTCTGCCACTGAGCTGTCACCAGTACACCATGGGCACCTCTTCGCAGTTTTCTTGGCAGAGATACAGAGGTGGTTTGTCATGGGCTACTGCTTTCCAGGCTGTTTGCTCTATCAGCAAGCTACTGGCCCTCCCAGAATCCATGGGCATCTCCAAGCAGTTTTCTTGGCAGGGATACAGAAGTGGTTTGCCATTGCCTACTTCTGGAGATCAAAAACTATTGACCTTCTGTTTTCCAGGCAGTTTTGCTCCAACACTGGACTTCCACATCATGAGCACTACTACGCAGTTTTCTCAGCAGGGATACAGAAGCGGTTTGCCATTACCTACTTCCAGAGAGACGCTGGAGACTGAACGAGCAACCCTCTGTCTTCTGAGCCCTTTGCTCTAACACTGAGCTACAGCCACTCCCAGACTCCTCGGGCACCTGCCTTGCAGTTTTATTGGCAGACATAAAGCAATGCTTAGCCATTGCCTCCTTCCAGGGAGAGCCAGCAGGCTTCCCCCCCCCCCCCCCGAAGCCGCTTTGGAGCGGAGTCAGAGGAAATCAAGCCCCATTTGTCCATAAAGCGCCGTGAAATCAACATGCCGTGGCAACCCTCGGCTGATACAGCTCCCCACCCATCCCTGCCTGCCCCTCGGAGCGTGAATTCCACGCTGAGGCCGCCACGCTCCGCTGCAGCCACGACGCATCGGGGGCAGAGGGTCGCTGAGCTAAGGTGGCCATGGCTACCACCCAGAGAGGGGCAGGCACCAGGCCTTAGACATGCAGATAAGCAAGGCTGAAAAACACGAGACGGAGAGAGAGAGGGAGAAAGAATGTGTATTCCAATGGGGTTCTAAACGAATATTCATCACATCCGAAAATGTGTGCGAGTCTGGCCGAATCTGAGTGTTCGTATTCAAACCGAACCTTGGCACATTCGAAGACATCTGAATCGGGATCGAATGTTTTGATAAATCTGTACAGAGCTCCGTATGGGACATGCACAGGATTCGTAGGTTTCGTATGCAGCCGTATTAGGGCCGCGCGCGAATATTCGTAAAATTAGTTATTCGTACGGGATTCGCGAGGGATCGAACCCTCGTATCGAATCCGAATCCCGCTACATTCGAAGGGGATCTATTCGGATGAATATGGATCAAAAACAAAAGAAATTCACACACATCCCTCGCCTAAATCTCTCTCCCCCCTTCCCTCCCCGTGTTGACTCTCGGGCCAAGCTCCGCTAGAATATTGCTTCTATAAAGGACACCCATCAACCCAGAGGATCATCCGTTTGGAAGTTCTCGCCCACAGGACCACCACGGCTCCATCCATCGCGTGGCACACTGCTCCCCCTAGAGGTCTGGGAAGGAGCTGCTCCTCTGTTCCTTCCTGCCAACCTTTCTACAGGTTTATAGGACTCTGCACCATGGAGGTTGGGCGGGGTGGACTGCTGGGGGTATCCCCCTCATAAACAAACAAACAAACAATAAAATGTTGCCCACAGGCCGGCACCTCCAAACCAGGCACGCTTCGGCCTTGTGGTCCCGCCGATTCTCAATGCGCGGGGATTGGGCCGATCTCGCACGAACGCGCCCCCCCCCTCGCCGCCATGTTTTACAGCCAGCACTAATTCTCCGGCCGCAGTGATTTGTGGCAGGGGTTCTAATTGCCTCGTTTAGGGTCTGGCAATGGTGCAGGGGCCGTTAACGTCAACCAGAGTTATACCACGCCTGCACCAAAGGAAGTACGGTGGGGGGGGGTCGCATCTGAAAAACACGGGGCGGCCAAGGGGGGGGGTTGCAGATCACGCCTGCCTGCGGCAAAAGGAAGCCAAAGATGGCCGGCCACCTGACGCCGCTTGCCTTTGTGTTCCGAGCGAGGGCGTACGGCGTTGCTATCGCTGTCTCCTCCCGGTCCACGTCGATCCACGTGATCATACGGACGCTGTAAATTTTGGGGGAAAAACTGGACGGCGACAGAATGGAGATGCTGGGAAGCGTGTTGTGGGTTGTTTGTGTGTGTGTTTTCCCCCAAGATGGACGCTGAAACGGAATTAAAGCCAATTAACATGCCAGGGGCCAAATCCTGCAACAAGGAAAGCTCCCAAGGTTGTGATCTGGGTTTCAATGAAGTCGACTTCTGCGGCATTTCAATTCTTTCTGGTTTGGCTCGCCACAGGCAAGGGCGTGGACTTGCACAGACCACCGAAGCCGGCCCAGACTAGACGGAGTTCTGTGCTCCAGGGAACGGTAAGGCCTTGCTGTGCCGGTCCCCCCCTGCCCCCCCCCCACGTCCACAGGCTTTCAATAACCAAAGGCAAAGCCCCAAGACCACAGAGTTAGAAAGACTAAGAACCTGCTCTGTTCAAAAACAACACAAACCCCAAGGCTATGTCAAAATGCAGAATTCAAAAACCTACTTCCTTCTCTTCCTTCCTTCCTTCCTTCCTTCTCTCTTCCACCTCTCCCTTTCCTTTCTTCTCTTCCTTCCTTTCCTCCCTTTCCTTTTTCCTCCTTCCTTCCTCCTCCTCCATCCTTTCCTTCCTTCCTGTCCCCCTCCCTCTTTCCATCTTCTTCTTCTCCTTCTCCTCCTTCCTTCGTCTCTCTCCTCCTCCCTATATTCCTTCTCCTTTCCTTCTTTCCTTCCTATCTCCTCCTCTTTCCTTTCCTTCTTCTCCTCCTCCTACCTTCCTCTCTCCCCCCTCCATTCCTCCCACAGATCGCAGTGTACCCCCCCTCCAAATAGAAACGAGCAAAGGGGCCTGGAGCGGACCAGGCCTTTTTGGGCTAAACCCACCTCCCTTCTCCCCCAAACCAGCCGCGTGGAGCCAGGATTCTCAGCTCCTCTACCAAACCCGGCTCTTTCAGACCGACCCCCCCCCACACACAGTGTTTTCCCTCCCAGAGAAGCGGGGATACCTACCCCCCAGAGCATCCCTTGGTGTACCCCCCCCCGAAACACAAGAACCCCAGTGGCCAGGGAGGGTCATCCGTTGCCACGGAGCCGCCCTTCCGCGCCAGGCCCGCCCTGGCATCCACGCTAATTGCCGGCAGGCGATCCGTAATTAAAACTTCAACAGTGACATTTCCTGACATGCCAATATCAAACGCGGCAATTAATCCCACCCGCCTGGAAGGTCAGTGTGCCAACCTCCTGCTTGGGAAGAAAACAAGAGATAGGGATGCGTGGAACAAGGGAGCGAGAAAATGCCTCCATTAAGAACGGCACCATCTCCAGGCGAGGGTCAAGGGGGGGGGCTGATCCCACTCCTACCCCTCACAGCCCATAATAACCACTGCCCCCCCGCATCCCATCCTCCCTCTCCCTCTATGTACCAACTCTACCATTACTGTGCCATAAGGGTGTGCACAGATTTTTTGGGGGCATTCCTTTCTTAACAAATCAAATGTTAGAAAATTCATATTCGTCCAAATAGATGCCCTTTGAACATGGTAGGATTCTATTGGACAGGAACGTATTCATCCAAATTCATACAAATGTCCGATATGTATCCGATAGGAACCAATACATATCCGATATGATCAAATACGTATCCTTTATGGACGGATATGTATCCTATACAACCAGATATGTATTCTATTTGGACACTATGTGTATCCTATACAATTGGATACACGTCCAATACGAACAACTATGTATCCGATACAAACAGCTACACATCTGATATGTATCCGATAGGAACCAATACATATCCGGTATGATCGAGTACGTATCCTTTATGGATGGATATGTATCCTAAACAAGCAGATATGAATTCTATATGGACACTATAGGTATCCTATACATATCATTCAAAATTTGTGTAAATTCGGGCATTCGAATTCAAATTCTAATTGAATGTTGGCACATTAGAAAGTTGACATTTGAATTCAAATCTAATGTCTCAATTTGTAAGAAGTTTTGTTACGGATTTTTATGGGGTTCGTATCCATACGGAACTGGTATTTAAAATTTGGATCAAACTCGTGTGGAACACTCATGCAGAATTCGAATCCTACCACATTTGATTTATTCAAACAAATATGAATTTTCTTGCATTTGACTCAATACGAATTGAATTTTTTTAAAAAAAAAACATTCATGCACATTACTACTCAATTCCCCAGGAACCAAGATCTGCAGGCCTTGATGTGTGGACAGTATCCCCACCTCATGCCCTGAGCCCATTTCAATATGCAAAAATAGCAACCAAAATCTCTCCAAAATCCCAAAAATTCATGTTTGACTCGCAATCGAAGCAAATATCTGAAGATTCATTTGCTTGAATTTTCATATTTGCAATCTGAACCTCCAGACGTTCGAACGGCTATACTTAATTCGATTGAATTTTCGAACGCAAACACATTCGCGTCAGGACTTCTGATTCAATGCAAAAAATCTGCGGATCCGAACATCCAACCGAATTTTCGGACGTGAATTCATTTATGCCACGTCTTTCTGAAACTACCAAAATGGCCGGCCGTTCCCACCATCGGCTCGGTCCCGCCCATTCCAGGGACCGGAGACAACCAAACAAAAATAAATCCACAAAAATGAGCTTTTCTCGGTGTCCTCACTCACTGGTTTGTTCCCAAAGATTCCGGAAACGGTTATCTTCTTTTCTCTTTAATTGTTTTGCTCGGTCCCTAACAAATGGGGCGAGGAACACACCCAACAGTCAAAACAAAGAAGTCAGGAGAAAAATAGCTTAGTTCGGCACTGCCGGCGCTCCATCTTCACAGAAGACAAAAGCTGAGGCATCTCTGTCGAAAGTCGGGGCCGTTCTCGCCGAGAACACAAGGCAGGGTGGGGCCTGTCCCAGTCCAGATTTTTGGGGGATAGGGGGAAGAGCATGTTAACAGCGGCGAGGAAGGCCAACCTCCATAAAGAACGTGAAAACGAGGGAGAAAAGTCCGCATCTCCCGTAAAGCAACGGAGAACTACAGCTCAGGGTTATCTCTTTGGCATACACAGATAGTCCTAGACACAAATCCTGAACCTTCGTCCCTCCCTGGCCCCATTATACCACAGGAAAGATTCCAACTTCCTTCCCCAAAAAACGACAATCCAGGTGTCTTTTTTGCGGTTCCGCTTTTTTGACAAGTCAGAGTCTTAGCTGAAGATTGTTCCAGAAAATGCACGGATCTCCAACCTCCAGGTGGAACGGGGAATGGGAAGAAACATCCTGTCGGGGGGGGGGGAGGAGAGAAAGAGAAGGGGAAAGGATTATTGTTCACCACTCTTCAACATCATTTCACATCTGGGGCTCATTTCGTCCACCCCAAGAACATGAGAAGCTATCATGATAACCTTAAGTGCCTCTGAGCATGTGCAGAGTTCTTTACCCCCTCCCCTTTCCGGTCAGACACCAAAAGAACATGGCTGGGACCAACCAACAGCCTTCTTGGAGTTCCACACACCAGGCCTTTATCATCTAAGAAGTACAAAATAGGAATTTGCGCAAAAATTCAGAATATTCATTATCTGGACAAATTCTGGAGAATTCCATTCGAATTTCCGAATTTAAACGAATATAAATATTCTGAGTTATCTGTTTGAATAATTTGGACATTCTTATCTGTACGGGTATGTGTGCATCTCGTACGTACCTGTACATATCTCATACACATCCACACTGGATCAAAACGGGATGCGTACAGATTTGTACGGGATGCGTATGTACCCACAGTGATACGAATGTCTGATTTATTCGAACGAGTGCATAAGAATGCATTCATATAAATCTGAACGCCCCAGACATTTGTTTTTCTTTATTCGTACGAATTCGGATTTTCAGATATTTGACTCGTTGCAAACCGCATTCGTGCACATAAAAATATTGATAAAAACAGTTTCACAGCAACTGGGATTCAGAGGAATTCTCCGTGCAAATTCTACAGCAGCGTAATGGGATGTTTTCCTCCCTTTCCTTAAATATTAGAACTAGGGAGTTACAATAATTAATCTGAATTCTCAAAGAACCGAGCCAGATGAGTACGGGTGAAAATCACGTGTCCGGTTTGACGTCAAACCAACAGCAACCTGCTTGCTTGGCTGAGCAGCGAACCCTTTAATCAAACAAACGATTGACTGTGTGCTTGATTTTTGAACCTGTTTGAAAATAATTCATACCCATAAGGGACGTGCACCAATATTCACGACACTGGAAATTCAGTCAAATTCGGAGATTCGAATCTGAATGTTGACGCATTTGAAGACTGACATGAATTTGAAGCAAATGTTTCAATACAATCATATGAAGCTTTGTTATAGGTTCGTATAATATCGAATATGAATCCTACCAGATTCAATAGGGATCTATTCAAACAAATTTTCTTGCATTCAATTTGATATAAATCTATTTGATATAAATAGAATTAAAAAAGAAAACATTCATGAACATCCCTAATAACCATTTTTCCAATGGGGATAAAAAGCCCTTTTCAAGGTCAAACACACAGTGGAAATGAACCCTTTGACCAATTTGGTCAAATTTTCCGATATCCAAACCAGAAGCATGTTCGGTTCAACACAAACAGCTTCAAGGGTGAACTATATGACTGAATTTTTCTGAGCTCTCACAGCCCCACCTAACTCATAGGCTGTTGTGGGGAGAAGAACAGAATGTTTGTCAGCTGCCTCGAGTCCCCTTAAGGGTGAGAAAAGCAGAGTAAAAAGAACAACTCTTCTTCTTGTTCTGGGAAGGGGTCTGGGATTGAAGCCTCTCTAAGCAATATCAATGTATTGCCCTTTACCAACACTGATGGCAAATACTCGTCCTGGCCTTTCATATTGGCTTTTGACATTTTCACGGTTCTGTTATTTGATTTTGTTCTGCCTGCACAAATTATGTGATTTGTTCTGTAATTTTCTGCTTTTTCTCCTGCCCCCCCACGCCAATCCTTTGCCCTCCTTCATGTACTTTTATCAGCTGCCTCCCCATCTTGCTGCAAAGAGTCAAACCCATCCTAACAGAGATCCAGCAAGAAGTACAATTGTCACCAAAATGGGGGCGAATAGATGGGTGTGTGAGGTGTGGTGTGGGTCCTGTTACACCCCCTCCTGCCCCCCTGCCCCCCCGTGCAAGAGTGCTTGGAAATTTGCAAAAGTGCAAATATAGGCCCATAGCAAAGAGATCTTCACACTGTAATCATGTACGGTCACGGCCCCGATGGAAAATTTGCAGGGGGAAGAAAAAAAATTCTTGACTCAGAAATGCACACGTGAGCACAAACAAAGGGGCTGTAAAACTCAAATTAATCTGAGCTAGCAGCTATAAAAGAAAGTAGCTGCTTCGCTTGCACATAGAGGGCTTTGGGGCAGAACTCCCCCCACAACTTATCTAGACGATGTACTAATCGGCGGATGGCCCCTGCAAGATTCAAACAAAATCCCCACCGGGAAATCAGGGTCCTTCCCTTTGTCCTCCAAAGTTTTTCTTCCACAGTGGACAGGGCCTGACCTTAAAGGCTCCATCTTGCTCTCAAGAGTCAAAACCAATGAGTAGAGTTTCTCGTAAATGGGCCTACAGGGATTTAAGTCTCATTTCTGCATGCTGAGCACAGAGAGCAAGCCTATGTATTTTGCTCAAAATGGCTCCCGTTTGAAATTGCAGAAGAAATGCGGCTGCCTGTTCGGAGCTGTTGGCCAGTGGAACACCACGCCTCGTGATGGCATCACTCTTGTTGGAGACCCGGAAGCGAAGACTAGTGGGGAAGGCCGTTCTGTTCCTCGTAAATCTCCGGCACTGCGAGAGGTTGGAGGAACAAGAGAGAACAACCCAAGATGGACAAAGAAATTTTACAGATGCGCACGAATGAACTGGCATTTGAAAATTTGATTGAATGTTCAAATTTGCAAAGTTTTGCAATGAAGCAAAACCACAGACATTCTAACGTCCGCACTTTCGAACAAACCAAACAAGTCTCCTGACGCGAATGTGAAAATGCAATTGGACTTTCGCACTTCTGCGGGATTCTACCAATGAAAATAGGCTTTTTCGGTGGTTAAAAAATGCCGCAAAAGTGTCCGTTTGCAAATGCAAATGTTTGAATGTTCAAACAAATGATTCAATGAAAAAACAAATTTTTGGAAGTTCGTTTCGACCGCAAAGCAAAGATGAATTTTTCATTCATGTCCATCCCTAAGAAATTTGCTTCTTGCAAGATACCCAAATATTCCGATGCTCTTAATCGTTAGGGGGTCAGTGTGGTGAACAATAGTAAGCCTCCCTCTCTCTGTTTTGAGCCTTAAAACATGGAGTCAGCGAGAGCAGAAAGGAGTCCTGCATACAGAGATCCGTTTTGAAACAGAATTCGCATCAGGTACCTCTGAGTTCAAGTTCGACCCCAGCTGATGATCGTCACCCAGACCTGTTTTCAGTCAAGATTTGGGAATCCTTCAAGGGGAGCGTGGAAGTTATCCACCCGTCTTCCCTTCCTCTACTTCCCCCAATCCGGCCATGTTGGAATGTGCACCAATATCTGTAACATTAGTTATTCATCTGAATTCGATTTCATCCAAATTCAATAATGATTTCATCTGAATTTGGACATTCATCCTGCCTTGTTCAAGACATACCTCCCGTATGAACTTGTCTCTTTCTTCTACAAGTCCTGAACCGAGAGGGGGGTGAGTGTCCAAGGGGCTGGGAGGGGTTCCGTCCCCGTTTGGCATGGTCTCCTTAGCAGCGGTAAGCGTCAGTTTTTCTGTGCACAGGGTAGCCCCGGGCGAGAAGGGTGGCCAGTATTTCACCTCTGAGTCCTAAAGTGCCACGTGAGTAATCCAGCATCCTTCAAACATGGGGAGGTGGAGAGAGACGAAGGAAATGTACAGCCATCGCTTCTCACCCTGGCCCGGAGCTTCAAACCAGCCCCGGCCGGTGGGCTCTGGGGTCAGAACCACAACACGGGTAACAGGATAAGCCCCAAATAGGAAACACTGGGCGGCCGGATGGCTGAGCTACGGCCAGGAGCAACTGCTGCATCTGTGTGGAAGGAGAGAGAGAAAAGGAGGAAGGAAACAACTTAGAAAAATGGACATGTTCACATGGAGAAGTTGGAGAGAGGAACCCACCCACCTCCAGGACTCAGGATTAGGAATGTGGCTGCAGTTTTCTTGGCAGACATACAGAAGCGGTTTGCCATTGCCTACTTCTGGGGAGAGGCTGGAGACTGAACCAGCAGCCTTTTGCATTCTAGGCACTTTGTTCTACTACTGAGCTGTGGCTACTCCATGGGCATTTCTACGCAGTTTTATTGGCAGGAATAGAGAAGTGTTTTGCTGTTGCCTACTTCTGAAACTGATGTTTCCTTTAAAAGTGGAGGGGTTCCTTTTCCCTTTTCCTTCGTCACCTGTGGTCAGAACATTCAAATGTTTTCCTTCCGTTTTCTCATCCGCACCCTTGGATACACCCACACGCACTCACCTTCTGACCCGCCTCTCCCTCGTGGCTGAGATTTGGGGCCTTCCGTTACGGGTTCTAAAGCTAAAGGCAAGAGAGAAGATTTCAGTCTGCAAAGCCCCAAAGCTCTCTCCTTCCAAATGTAATAAAATCATGTTTAAAAAGATGCGCGCGCACACGTTGCCCACCCTCAGGAGCAAAAGGTGGATACCAGGAACTGGGCCTTTTTAGGGGTGGCTCCCAGATTGTGGAACAGTCTCCCCCCCTTGAGGTGCATTGGGAAATGCCACTTTTTGTTTTCAAGTGAGCTGTGAAGGTGTACCTCTTTGCCCTGGCCTTTGGCTACATAAGGAAAAAAGTTTTTTTCCTTCCCATATTCAATCACTGTTATGGCTTTAATACCTTCATTTTAAATGTTCATGGTTTTTAATGTCGTAACCCACCCTGAGTTCTTTGGGTACGGGGGGGGGGGGAGGGATTCAAATAAATAAAAATGAAAGAGCACAGGTTTTGTTTGTTTGAAATCCCCATTTCAGATAGAATTGTCTCTGTAACTAAAACACAAGGCTGCATCTCGCGTTTTTTTCCTCTTCCCTCCTCTTCGCTTTTCCTCTTAAATCGTGCCATCCAGCAAGCTTTGAGACTGAAGAGCAGAATTTGAACCCAGGCTTCCCATCTCCCAATTCAATGGTCTTTATCCCGTTTGCGAAGCACTGCATTGCTTTTGGGCTGGGGAGGGAGGGTCCAAGCCGAGAGGAATAAGGTTTTTCCCATCCCAGAGCGGGGTGCACCACAAATAATTCTCAGAGAAGACTTACTAGTCGCCTTGCAGCAAACCGACAGCCGTAACTTCAAGCAGTGCCCGGGGCTCTCTGCCGAAGGGATAGCTGGGGAAAGGAGAAGAGGTGGTTAGGGAACCAGACTCTTATCTGGGAATACCGAGTTCGATTCCGCCTTCCCCCACGAAGCCAGCTGGGCAAACTTGGGCTAGTCACGGCTCTCTTCTGAGCTCTCACAGCCCCACCTACCTCACAGGGGGTTCTGCTGTGGGGAGAAGAAGGTTTGTCAGCCGCTTTGAGTCCCCTTAAATGGAACCTAATAGGAGCCCTGCTGGATCAGGCCACAGCCCATCTGGTCCATAAGAACCTAAGAGGAGCCCCACTGGATCAGGCCACAGCCCATCTGGTCCATAAGAACCTAAGGGGAGCCCTGCTTGATCAGGCCACAGCCCATCTGGTCCATAAGAACCTAAGAGGAGCCCTGCTGGATCAGGCCACAGCCCATCTAGTCCAGCATCCCGTCTCACACAATGGCCCACCAATCGCCCATGGGCATCTCAAGCAGAGACAAGGGCAGAACCTTCACCTGCATTCTCGATCCCCGCAAATGGCCTTGGGATGCCTCCTGCCTGTCTCTGCAACCTGGAGGTGGTACCTGGGTATCCATTCTAGTGTCCACTGACACACCTGTCCTCCATGAATTAACTCCAGGAGCCTTCCTTTCCCTGCAAAAGGCGGTCAGTTTTTCCAAGCCTAACTTCTCGCCCCATCGATTTACAGTTCCGTTCTCCCACGCCCATATAATTTTAACATTTCTTTTCTTTTTACAAAAGCTTTTTTTTTAAGTGAGGGGTAAAAAAAGGTCATTACACAGGCACTCAATTTTGTAGACCTCATAAAAGTCGTCAAAGAAGGCGGAAAGAAACGCGCACAGATCCGTGACTCTCAGCATATACAGCCGCTTGCCTGGCCTGAATTTTGTAAATTTGCACCCAGAAATCAAAACCTCTTTTGACATGGGGGTTCCGTTCCCACTAGGGCTGGGCATGTATGGAATTTGGCATCCGATTCGATTCGCATGAATATAGAAAAATAGAGAAAAACCCAATGTATTTGAATCTGAACCGAATCAAATACATTCGTCTATTTGTATGAATATTCAATTCGGATTGGATGAAACGAATGTCGACAACATTCTTATATGTCCATATGCATCTGGTATTTATCCTGTATGCATCCTGTTTCCATCCTGTACGTACCTCTACATACAAATGGGTATGGATACGAGTAAGATGTGTACGGATACGTATGTAAGGCGTATGTATCCGTACGCATATGAATGTCCAAATAATTCGTAGAAATGATTCAAAACATTCAAATTTGCTTGGGTGTTTAAAAATGAAGGTATAGACTCAAACGAATTTGATCGAATTTCGAATGTTTAGAACGCGACACCCCCACCCCCGTGTGACCCACCGTTCACCTTCCACCTTTCTCGAAGTAAAGAAGACGGACTCTTGGGACGCCAAGAAGACGGACCTAGGAGATGGTGGGGTTAACCTCAGACCGTGGCTTCCTGGCGGCAAACTGCGCAACAGTGAGACCATGGGGTTGCGCAAACGGAGAGGGTCACAAATTGCAGGTTAGAGCATAAACTACTCATCAGAAACCACGTAAATCGAGGGACTGTGGCACACACAGGAATTAATGGCTCCTCCCTGCTCAAATGCATCTGTCGTTTTGCTTTCAGGTTCAGCGACTTCCCGGTGAACTGCCTAAGTGCTCAATATCCTACCACCGCGTACAGAGCGAAAGAGACAGGTTATTCCCCACCCCACCCCACCCCGGCCGCCATTCCTGTGTGATCAGACCGCAATAGGGATGTGCATGAATATTTGTAAGATCCGTTATTCGTACAAATTCGTACAAACTCAGACATTTGTACACAATTCAAATGTTACAACATTCACACATTAACATTCGTACGAAGACAAATGTTCCAGATAGTCATACAAATAGTTGGGACAGTCTTTAAACTGGGGAGGTTTGAAAGCGGCTGTGCCAGTCACGTCCGCAGTGGATCCAGATTGCTTTTGACGTGGATCGAGAGCGGATTGAAAGTGCGTTCAGGTTGGACTTGACGCTTTCGGAGCACAGATATGTTACAGGATATGTATCAGATACGTATTCGTTCATGTCAGATACGCATTTGTTCACATCAGATACGTATTCGTTCACGTCGGATACGCATTTGTTCATGTCGGATACGCATTTGTTCAGATCGGATACATATTCATTCACGTCAGATACGTATTCGTTCACATCAGATACGCATTCGTTCAGATCGGATGCGTATTCGTTCACGTCAGATACATACTCGTTCACATCAGATACGCATTCGTTCACATCAGATACGCATTCGTTCACATCAGATACGCATTTGTTCACATCAGATACGTATTCGTTCACGTCAGATACGCATTCGTTCAGATCGGATACGCATTCGTTCACGTCGGATACGCATTTGTTCACGTCAGATACGCATTTGTTCAGATTGGATACGCATTCGTTCACATCAGATACGCATTCGTTCACGTCAGATACGCATTCGTTCAGATCGGATATGTATTCGTTCACGTCGGATACGCATTTGTTCACGTCGGATACGCATTTGTTCACATCAGATACGTATTCGTTCACGTCGGATACGCATTTGTTCACGTCGGATACGCATTTGTTCACATCAGATACGTATTCGTTCACGTCGGATACGCATTTGTTCAGATCGGATACATATTCATTCACGTCAGATACGTATTCGTTCACATCAGATACGCATTCGTTCAGATCGGATGCGTATTCGTTCACGTCAGATACATACTCGTTCACATCAGATACGCATTCGTTCACATCAGATACGCATTCGTTCACATCAGATACGCATTTGTTCACATCAGATACGTATTCGTTCACGTCAGATACGCATTCGTTCAGATCGGATACGCATTCGTTCACGTCGGATACGCATTTGTTCACGTCGGATACGCATTTGTTCAGATTGGATATGCATTCGTTCACATCAGATACGCATTCGTTCACGTCAGATACGCATTCGTTCAGATCGGATATGTATTCGTTCACGTCGGATACGCATTCGTTCACGTCGGATACGCATTTGTTCACGTCGGATACGCATTCGTTCACATCAGATACATACTCGTTCATATCAGTTACATATTGGTTCATATCAGATCCCTATTCGTTCATATCAAATATGTATTTGTTTACATCAGATACGTATTTGTTCACATCGGGTACATATTCATTCATATCCGCTATGTATTGGTTCATATCGGATTCATATTCATTCATATTGGATAAGTATCGGATATTAGTACAAATTTGCATGAATACACTTGTATTAATAGAATCCTATCACAGTCGAAGGGGATCTATTCAAACAAATGTGGGTTTTCTAACATTCAGTTTGTCACAAATCGAATGCCAAACAGCCCATTCGTGCCTATCCTTAGAACAGAACCCCAACTTAAAGCTGGAAAGTTTAGTCTGGTTCTGAAACTCTTGCTGTCTCTGCACACAGATCCGACCCTCTGAAACAAGCTGAAACTCTTACTCACAAATGTAGTAGTAATCATGTCCCGGCTGGAACTCAAAACCCAGGGAGAAGGGGGTAAACCTCTGGATCTTCTCCGAGAAACGGACCGGGCCGTAGGGGGCGTAAGGGCGGTTGCACTGCCAGCGTTTAAAGGCCCCAGGGGTCTCGTAGCACCCTCGGTAGCCCTCGACGTCCACCATGAACAACGTGAAGGCTTCGGGCTCGCCCGAGGTGAGCGGCTGGTCATGATGGGGACAGTAGATGTCGAGGTAATCGTTGATGGAGACTTGAACGAGATAGTCTTCACTGAAAAACCTAAACGGGAGAAGAAGAAAGTCAGACAGCATCCAACGGAGTGACCATCGGTGGAGCTCAGATCATCTAGCTCAGAAGTCAGCGAGCGTCGTCTAGAAAACAAGTCAACAAGTGTCATTTCGCCCCCCCTTATGCATCTATGGTGAGGCCACATTTGGAACACTGCGTACAATTCCGGTCACCCCCAGTTTGGTTTAGTGGTTAAGGGGCTGGACTCTTTATCTGGGAATACCGGGGTTTGATTCCGCACTCCTCCACGAAGCCAGCGGGGTGACCTTGGGCTAGTCACGGCTCTCTTCTGAGCAACCACAGCCCCACCTACCTCAAAGGATGGCGGTTGTGGGGGGAAGAAGTGAAGGTTTGTCAGCCACTTTGAGTCCCCCTTAAATGGGTGAGAAAAGCGGGAAAGAAAAGCCAACTCTTCCTTCTCTTTCAAAAAGGTTATTGTGGAACTGGAAAAGGGGCAGAAAAGGGGCAACCAGAAAGATTAAGGAGCTGGAACAAAATCAGGCTGCAACATCCAGCCCTCTTCAGCCTGGAAAGACGGCGTTTAAGAGGGGGCCTGATGGGAGTGTATAAAATCATGCACAACATAGGATAAGATGGATAGAATTTCCAGCAAGCCGCTATGTGGGCAGGTTCCCAAAAACAATAAACGGCGAAAGGGCAGCAAGAGGGTGTGATGACGCAAGGAGAGCAGGATGCCTGACCCTCAAGCCCTGGAAACACACTCCTGCATTCTGTCCACTTTATTTACGTTAGTCGCTTTCATGCCTCTTCCGATTTGACATCTCAAAGTGGTTCATACATGAAAACTGGCAAAAGGAAGCTGCACACAGGCCTGCTTTTGTTTTGTTGGGTGGGAAGGAAGGAAGGAAGGACCCACCAAGCTTCTAGTTCTCATGAGGCAAAGATACAACAGAAAAGGGCCAGTAAAGGAAAACAAAGAAGGAAGGAAGGAAGGAAGGAAGGAAGGAAGGAAGGAAGGAAGGAAGACAGACAGACAGACAGACAGACAGACAGACAGACAGACAGACAGACAGACAGACAGACAGACAGAAAGAAAGAAAGAAAGAAAGAAAGAAAGAAAGAAAGAAAGAAAGAAAGAAAGAAAGAAAGCACTAAACTTCTGGTTTTCAGGATGTAAAGATACAACAGAAAAGGGCCGGTAAAGGAAAACAAAGAAGGAAAAGGAAAAGGAAAAGGAAAAGGAAAAGGAAAAGGAAAAGGAAAAGGAAAAGGAAAAGGAAGGAAGGAAGACAGACAGACAGACAGACAGACAGACAGACAGACAGACAGACAGAAAGAAAGAAAGAAAGAAAGAAAGAAAGAAAGAAAGAAAGAACCCACCAAGCTCCTGGTTCTCATGATGTAACGATACAAGAGAAAAGGGCCGGTAAAGGAAAACAAAGGGATTGTTGCTGATTGCCAACAGCAAAATGGCAGGGATCCAGGCTCAGATTACAGAGGCATTTTACATCACACACAACGCCACACAGACATCCTGTCCTAACTCACAGCAGATTGCCCAAGATACGCTACCTGTCCAGACCGGGTTCTTCCAGATCTTTCCACAGAGCCTGGGAAGATTCCACTCTGAGGACTACAGCGCCCATGATCCTTAGCCAATACACTTTGCCCCGGACTGCTGGTGTCCATGAAGACACATATCTGCAAGGCATAACAATGCCTTCCCCCACAGCCCAAATGCCTTACAGAAACATTTCCATCCTGCACATGCTGAACTGAGCCCTCCAGATGTTGCCAAAAATCTATCACCCTTTGTTCCGTGCCACTGGCCACCTGGGCTTCTCAGCTGCCAAGAAGTAAAATTTTGCAACTTTGGCAGGTAGTGGTGCAACTGCCATTGGGCAAGACTGCCTTTTTTGCCAGGCTCTTTGCTCCCAAAGGGGACCCAGAAACCACCACAGCTGGCCAGCTAGCTTGGGTGCATCCATTGTAGCTGGCTGTTCCTTCTGTGTGCATTTTTTATCTCCGTCTGCATCATAGGAGACCCTCTCTTGCTCCCTTTACCAATTAACCATTCCACCCTGCCTGCCACCCTGTCTCTTTACCAGTTAACCATTTCACCCTGCCACCCTGCCTCTTTACCAGTTGACCATTCCACCCTTTCTGCCCACATTTACCCAAAAGGATTAAAGTTGCACCCAAAAGCAAAAGATTTTTTTTTTTTTGCCATTCACAACAAGGGAACATCCCACACCTTGCCCAAGGAGGCAAAGTTTGCCATCTCTCCTAGGGGTGGTCTAGTAGTGGCAGCCTAGACCACTCTGCCCTCTGGGTAACTCTCCAGCCTTGCTGGGCACGGACATCTTGGAGGCGGCGATTCTGTTTGTTGTAAACCGCCTTGAGCAAATTTTCTTTTGGAAAGGCGGTATAAAAATAAAATGGAAATGAAAAAATGAAAAATACATGAATGGGCTGTATTCCTAGACAGCTGAGGTTTATAGGAGTTCCAGTTCAACAGAATTTGGTCACGCCTAGAAAACACTTATTGCCTATCAGCTACTGGGTCGGATTCAAGATTTTATTCCAGACGCACACAGCCCTAAAAAACACGGTGTCGGGGAACTTGCTAGATTGGGGCATCAGCGCTGCAGGGCCTTCTCTGTGGTGGCACACACACTCTGCAACACTCTCTCCTCAAACGTACAGGAGGCACCAATTATCACGTCTCTTAGGCCCCTAATGGGAAATATATTTGTTCCCCACTGCCTTCCCCACAGTGACCGAGTGTCTATTCCTGCCGCAACCAGTTTGAATTCCGTTGTATCCCAGGACAAAAGTTTGCACTGAGTATTCATACAGAAAGGGACTTCTTGTAAAGGCAGGCCCTAAAAAGGGGGGCAAACCAGACATCAGAGAACCGTTGCTGTTTCCCACCCTTCACTCTCAGCCAGCTGCCTGGTACGCCTAAACAAGCAGACGTCAGCTCTGATTAATTCAAGTGACTGGAAGCCTAAAGGGTCTGCAGGGAGCTCCTGGGGTGACAGGCCGACAGCCCAGCCCCAAGACAAAAGCTCCAGGGCCCTGAACGCACTGTTTGCCCCACCGTCACCACCCGAGTATGACACAATGGCGGAGAATGCAGGCACCAGGACTCTGACATGGTACAACGATACGCGCGCCGTGATGGCAGGCAAGCGTTGCCACCTGGAGCCGAGAAGGGAAGGGCTCCAAACTTAGGTCCCGCGGGCAGGAAAGTGACACGGTAAGCACAGTCCCTCGGTCTCAAGGCAACTGGGACAACCAGACTCAAACCGGAGACCAAAAGATACACCTGGCGAAGTCAGGAACGGATCTGGCCCTCATGGGTCAGGCAAAGTGTAGCAGGCAAAGAACGTGGAATTGTGGGATGCGCTGTGACAAGTGAGATGAAAACCAGCAACAGAACCTAAGAATCTAAGAGGAGCCCTGCTGGATGAAGCCATGGCCCGTCTGGTCCATAAGAACCTAAGAAGAGCACTGCTGGATCAGGCCGCAGCCCATCTGGTCCATAAGAACCTAAGAAGAGCACTGCTGGATCAGACCACAGCCCATCTGGTCCATAAGAACCTAAGAGGAGCCCTGCTGGATCAGGCAACAGCCCATCTGGTCCATAAGAACCTAAGAGGAGCCCTGCTGGATCAGGCCACAGCCCATCTGGTCCATAAGAACCTAAGAGGAGCCCTAATGGATCAGGCCACAGCCCATCTGGTCCATAAGAACCTAAGAGGAGCCCTGCTGGATCAGGCCACAGCCCATCTGGTCCAGCATTCTGTCTCACACAATGGCCCACCAATTGCTTCTGGGAATCTCAAGCAGAAGACGAAGGCAAAACCTTCACCTGCCTCTATTCTACCGTTTTACCTGTCTCCTCTCGCAAACATTTCCTCAGAAGTCAGAAGTGTGCCCCACCAAAACATGCAGAGCTTAGAAACTGCACACTAAAACCAAATTCAGTAAGTCTGCAGAGGAGACACACACTTGGGTGCCCTGCAGCCATTTGTAATTTCATTATAGCAGACTGTACACAGAAGATAATCTACTCACACAGCTCTTTATTGTAACGATTAGGTACCATATCCTGTAGCTCAAATATAGCAGGAGAACTAGAAAGGTAGTTTGGTCTAGTGGTTAGAGAGCCGGACTCTTATCTGGGAATACCGGGTTCGATTCCACCCTCCCCCCCATGCAGCCAGCTAGGTGACCTTGGGCTAGTCACAGCTCTCTTCTGAGCTCTCACAACCCCACCTACCTCACAGGGTGTTCTGTTGTGGGGAGAAGAACAGAAGGTTTGTCAGAGTGCATTCGACTTGGATTGAGAGCGGATTCAAAGTGGATTCAGGGCGGATTTGACACTTTCACACCGGATATGTTACGGGATTCTTATCAGATACATATTGGAAATGTATGCATTCGTATCGGATATCTGCACAAAGTTGCATGAATACTTTTGCATTGAATAGAATCCTACCACATTTGTAGGGGGTCTTTTCGAACAAATAAAGATTTTCTAACGTTCGATTCGACACGAATCGAATGCAAAAAGACCCGTTCCTGGACCTCCCCAATTCATGCCCATCTCCAGCCCCTTTCGACAATGATTCTCTAAGCACACGTGAAACGTCACAGTTCCTCAACAATCCCAGGGAGTGGTCCCAAGTTCTTGAGTAAGCCAGGTCAGCCCCGTCAAATTCAAATTTCAATTGCCCCGTTTTGTCAAGGCGTTATGGCATTCGACTTTCTTTGGCCATGACAGCCGATTTGGTTCTCCGCGCTTTGATCTCTCGGTTTAATATCCTGTACAGTAATGTGGCTCCGGTCTTCGTCCGAGGCGGCGAGCTGAAACCAAACAGATTAATCTGAAACTAAAAAGATAAAACACAAAGAAATGAAAATGAGAAAATACAAAGGGGGCCCTTCTAGGTTGTATAACAACAGAATATTTTATTTTACGGTGGTTTTCTTTTTTTAAAAGATTCTTAGCGGCCTTATTCCTGCCAGTATATTTACTGGCCAGAATGCTGGAAGGTTAGAGAGAAAACAGAGTTCTTACAAAGAACACTCCAATGGGAAATGATGGGCTAAAACAGTGGTTTCCAGGTGGCGCTGGACTCCCAATTCCCATCATGCTCTGTGCGTAGGGGGCTGGTGGGAGCTGAAGTCCAACATAGGCATTGTCACCATTTTAGCGAACTTATTTTATCTGCTTTTATTCGGATCCTATTGTGACCTTCAGGTATAGATAGGATGGGATTAGGGATACGCATGAATACTAGTAACATCCATTATTTGTACAAATTTGAACATTTGTACACAAATCAAATATTATGATATTCGTACGTTAACATTCTTATGAATATGAATATTTTGGATCACTCATATATAGGGATGTGGACAAATATTCAAAAGATTTGTTATTCATATGAATTTGGACACTCGTATATGAATCGAGTGTCCATTCGCACTTCGTATGAATATTTGTACTAATATGAATTTTGTACGAATTTTGTATTTGTACGAATATGAATTTTCCGAGTTATTCGTACAAATAGTTTGTACATTCATATGGGCACGGATACGTACACATCACATACATACCCATAAGCACTTCTGCGTATCCGTAGGCATCCATACGGATACGGATGGAATGAAAACAGGTTGCATACGGATACATACGAGATTCGTATCATTGGATACATATCGAATATTCGTACGAATAGATACGTCTTCGTATCAGTTCAAATCTTCAGACATTCATTTTTCACTATTCGTAGGAATTTAGGTTTTCAAATATTTGTTACAAATCAAAAGCCAAATATTGCATTTCTGCACACCCCTCCTCGTACGAATAGTTTGGATATTTGTATAACTGGGGAGGTGGGAAAACGGCTGCGCCATTTTGCAATGGATCCAGAGTATGTCTGCCATGGAGTGAGAGCAGATTAAAAGTGGGTTCAAGGCAGATTTGATGCTTTCAGAGCAGATATATTACGGGATACGTATCGGATAGGTACGGGATACATGTCAGATAGGTATCAGATATGTTTTTGCTCGTATTGGATATTCGCACTAATTCGCATCGAGCAGAATCCTACCACATTCGAAGGGGATTTATTCAAACAAATACAAATATTCCAACATTCGATCTGTTATGAACTGAATACCAAAAACCCATTCATGCACATCCTTAGCTGGGAGAGAAATATAACTAACTTTTCCTTCCCATCTCCATGAGCAAAAACAAACCAGGCTGATAACTCCTCCAATTTCCTCTTTTCTGGAAAGTCATTGTTGATTCCAGGCAAGGAGGAATCTTGTAATGGGCTGGTAAATTGCATGCAAATTGAACCTCCTACATCAATTCAGTGTTAAATTGCACCCGTGATCAGGTGTATAGGTGAACCTGGACAAGAAAGGTGGCTAAGAACACAAGATTCGTAAAAAAACCCAACACACTGCCGAATTCGACGGGCGCTTAACCACTCGTCCCTGTGGCAGACGGCGGGACTTCGGGAAAACAATTTGCCCAGAAAACCGTCTCTGAACAGCTGGATTTTAGAGGCACATTTGGCCGGTGAGAGGAGAGATGTAGAAGACAGAAAGTCACACGCTTGTTTCACCAGCGAAGCGAACATCTGTTGGCTTATTTTGCCATCAAACTGTTTCATTGAAAAAATGCGGGTCTGCACTCGATCTCGCACAGTTTCAAAAAAGAAACAGGTAATGGCAAACCACTTCTGTATCTCTGCCAATAAAACTGCAAAGAGGGACCCATGGAGTAGTCATAGCTTAGTGGTAGAGCAAACTGCCTGGAAAGCAGAGGGGTTGATCCCCAGCCTCTCCCTGAAAGCAGGAAATGGAAAACCACTTCTGTACCTTGGCCAAGAAAACGGCAAACAGTGCCCCACGGAGTAGTCACAGCTTAGTGATAGAGCAAAGTGCCTTGACAGCAAAGGGTCATCACTTTGGTCCCTAGACTCTCTCTGGAAGCAGGCAATGGAAAACCCCTTCTGTATCAATGCCAAGAAAACTGCAAAGAGGGGCCCACAGAATAGTGATAGCTTAGTGGTGAAGCAAACTGCCTGGAAAAGCAGAGGATCGTCAGCTCAATCCCCAGCCTCTCCCCAGAAGCAGGGAATGGCAAACCGCTTCTGTATCCCTGCCAAGAAAACTGTTTAGCCGTGCACATGTAGTCAACCAGCAGTGGACCGTGACTCACGGTACCCAACCCGAACAGCAGCAAATCGGTCCAGTGGTGGCTGGTGTGCTTGGGTGTTGATAAAACCCGATTTCTTACTCTTCTTCCAGCCATAGGATTCTGAATATTTGCAAAAGAAGAGGAGTTGGCTTTTCTACCCCACTTTTCTCACCCATTTAAGGGGACTCAAAGCGGCTGACAAACCTTCTGTTCTTCTCCCCACAACAGACAGGTGAGATAGGTGGGGCTGTGAGAGCTCAGAAAGAGAGCTGTGACTAGCCCAAGGTCACCCAGCTGGCTTTGTGGAGGAGGGCAGAACGAAACCCGGAATTCCGAGAAGGGTTGGCATTTCTACCCCGCTTTTCTCACCCATTTAAGGGGACTCAAAGCAGCTGACAAACCTGTTCTCCCCACCTGCGAGGTAGGTGGGGCTGCGAGGTCTTAGAAGAGAGCTGTGACTAGCCCAAGGTCACCCAGCTGGCTTCGTGGAGGAGGGCAGAATGAAACCCGGAATTCCCAGATAAGAGTCCGGCACGAAAGCAAACACACGCACAAAGAAAGCCGTCCCTCTGAGCAGGGCGGGGAGGTTTGGAGCGGCGCTTGAAATGGGAAGGGCAGCCAGCCTTTAATTAGCAACAGCCACGGCCTATTTTATTGCTGGGTAGATTGATCAGTTCAGATCTCACTTCCTGCCAGATGTGATGGAATGCAGATCCCAAAAAAAGCCCTCAAACGTGATAGGCGGGACACATGGACGGTATGCGGACACCTTGGGTTTTTTCATCTTGAAGACAGCTGGGCAGAGTTTTGGAGACGGAGGGAGGGAGGGAGGAATTTAATTCATTCCTAATGAAATAGTGGTCTATCCTTTAAAAACCAAAAAATCAGTGATTTTCTACTAGCAAAGAAAAGATATATAAATCCAACTGGTTTTCCACCAAAGTTGGAAAATTAAACATCTGTGTGTCTGTGTGTGGTTTTTTTGCACTCAGATGGACGGATGGGCGGACGGACGGACGGATGATGGGTAGACAGAAAAAGGAGAGAAGAGGGGAGAAAAGAGATGGATGGATGGATGGATGGATGGATGGATGGATGGATGGATGGATGGACAGACGAACGGACGGGTAAACAGAGAGATGGATGGATGGATGGATGGATGGATGGATGGATGGATGGATGGATGGATGGATGGATGGGTAAACAGACAGAGACGGATAGACAGATAGACGGTTGGATGGAGGGAGGGATGGACAGACGGGCGGGTGGGTGGGTGGATAGACGGATGGATGGATGGATGGATGGATGGATGGATGGATGGATGGATGGATGGATGGATGGATGGATGGATGGATGGGTAAACAGACAGAGACGGATAGACAGATAGACAGTTGGATGGAGGGAGGGATGGAGGGAGGGAGGGATGGACAGACGGGCAGGTGGGTGGGTGGATAGACAGATGGATGGATGGATGGATGGATGGATGGATGGATGGATGGATGGACAGACGGTGGGTGGGTGGACGCCCCAAAAGCTCCACCTTCAACTTATATCTTCCATCACTCCACGAGACCACAACCGAGAGTCCAAGTTCTCTCCCCAAGGAGCCTTCCCATTCAAATGTTACCCATGGCAGCCTGTGTCCAAGCCGGCACCCTCCGTGGATGCTCAGAGAGCCCTGCCTAGCATTCTGCAAAGACGCCCCAAATTCCATGGGGCAGTACTTTGATGGAACCGAAGAGCCTTAGCGGAGGGCCACCCCAGAGGTCATCCATCTCACCCACCCCCCGCTCGGCGGCCTAGCAAACTGCCCCTCTGGCCTCCGCTTGAAATCCCAACACTCTCATTTCTCACCGCTGGGCTCCTTTGTGTGTTCTTTCCCCTTTTGTGCCGGGGGATTAAAGCTCATTCTTCCAACAGGTTGGCTATGCTCGGAGTTAAACCGGGCTCCTTTTGTGAGGCGTTTACCCACTTAAAAAAGTGTTTTGTCCCCAAAAAGAGGGAAGGAGGGAGGGAGAGAAAGAAATATCGCAATGACTAAACAGAGGAGCACTCCAAGAACAGATTACGCAAAGAGCGAAGGCTACGCATTTTGCAACAGGGGTACAAAGTCCAAAACCAGACACAAATAATAGCCCTTATTTAAAATGAACCTAAGAACAAGTTGGCAGCGTTTGTGGGCTTATTTGCTTCCTGCCTAGGAATTTGCCCGGGGGCAGCGTGGGGCGGGAGGGGGGCACCGTTAAGTAAATGTTAACACAGAAAAAGAAAAACACAAAAAAGGAGGGGGGGGGACCCACACAGCAGTTTACGTGGACAACCAAGAGTTGCACAAAAAGACACGCGTGCAAACAACATAGGTGTGATGTTTGCAACAAAATCTAATGTACGTGCAATGCAACGTTCTCCTAGCCTTGTCCAATTGCTGCCAACCCCTGACCACGGCTGACAAAAGTACAGCCATCTTGGTCGCCAAGGAAGGTCAAAAGCTTTAAGCTGATGAGGGTCTCTCTCTCTCTCTCTCTAGGTACCCTGCTGGATCAGGCCACAGCCCGTCTAGTCCAGCATCCTGTTTCACATAGCGGGCCCATCAATTGCTTCTGGGCACCTCAAGCAGAAGATGAAGGGAAAACCTTCACCTGCTCTCAGATCCCTGCAAATGGCCTTCAGAGGCCTCCTGCTTGTCTCTCCAACCTGGAGGAAATACCTGGGCATCTCTTCCAGTATCCAATGATTCACTGGTCCTCCATGAAATAACAGGAACCCTGCTGGATCAGGCCACCGCCCATCTAGTCCAGCATCCCGTCTCACGCAGTGGCCCACCAGTTGCTTCTGGGCATCTCAAGCAGGAGATGAAGGCATAACCTTCACCTGTTCTCAGCTCCACGCAAATGGCCTTTAGAGGTTCCAACCTGGAGGAAGAACCTAGGTATCCATTCCGGTAGCCATTGGTACACCTGTCCTCCATGAATTTATGTATAAGAACCTAAGAGGTGCCCTACTGGATCAGGCCACAGCCCACCTAGTCCATAAGGACCTAAGAGGAGCCCTGCTGGATCAGGCCACAGCCCATCTAGTCCATAAGGACCTAAGAGGAGCCCTGCTGGATCAGACCACCGCCCATCTAGTCCAGCATTCCATCTCACGCAGTGGCCCACCAGTGGCTTCTGGGCATCTCAAGCAGGAGATGAAGGCATAACCTTCACCTGTTCTCAGCTCCACGCAAATGGCCTTTAGAGGTTCCAAAGTGGAGGCAGTACCTAGGTATCCATTCCGGTAGCCATTGGTACACCTGCCCTCCATGAATTTGTCTATAAGAATCTAAGAGGTGCCCTGCTGGATCTGGCCGCAGCCCATCTAGTCCAGCATCCCGTCCGCTGCTTCAAGTGGATTCCCCACAAGCAGCTGCCCCCAAACCACTTGACTGCCACTGAAAGTCTAGCAGCCCCCTGTTAAGGGTAGGAAACACCTGAGATCCAGGTGCATCATCCGAGGTTAAGTTTTTGGAAAAGGAGCGAACCTCTTCAATGCTCCGCCCCCTGGGAAGCCAGAATGTGGACACTTCACAGCTAGGGAATGTTCAAGGACCCATTACAAGAAGAGGTTCTGGCTCCCTGCATGAAAACCTTGTACTGAAACTCTGGCAGGGAGAAGATACTCGCGATCACCAGGACCACCTAAAATCGGCCAGGACTGTTCACTTCCTGCTGGTCATGAGACTTCAAAAGATCCATTTTGGTCTACTCCAATTAGGAGCAGTTTCCCAGGCCAGCATCGGAAGCTCATACGATCTAGCGAGGCCTCATCTGAAGTGGATCCGGTTTGCACGGCTTCCGTATTAACGCCATGTGCCAGCGGAGACCTAGTTTTCCGTATTTAATCAGTATTAAGCGCTCCTGTTTCCCTCTGACGCTACCGAGCCCAATTCAAGGTGTTAACTCTGACTTAGAAAGCCCTAAATGACTCGGGCCCCAATCATCTAAAGGAACGTCTACTCCCATATGGACCTGCCTGTGACTTAAGTATCTGGGGGGGAAGGCCCTCCTGGTTGTCCCACCACCCTCAGTAGTAAAAGGTTGGGCACTCCGGAGGGGGCCTTCTCAGTGGTGGCCCCTAGACTGTGGAATAGTCTCTCCCTTGTAGTGCATCTATCACTGTACACATTTAGAAAGGCACCGAAGACACACCTCTTTGCCCTGGCACGTGGGGATACACCTTCCCTTCCCACTTTCAGAAGCTATTGTGTTAATACAATAGTTTGGACATTAATTAGATGGGGTGCGTGGAAAAACGGAGCGCCAATCACATCCTCAATGGATCCAACATGGTTCGACAGCGGATTAAAAGCGGATTCAGGTCAGATCTGACGTTTTCAGAGGGCAGACACATTACGGATACGCATTCATTTATAACAGATACTTATTCATTCGTATTGGATACGTATTAAATATTTGTACGAATATGTACAAATAGATTCGTATCGAGCAGAATTTTACCACATCTGAATGTGATCTCTTCGTACGAATATTTATTTTATTTATTTCCATTTCTATCCCGCCCCATACCCAAATATGGATTTTCGAACGTTCAGTTCGTTATAAACTGAATGTCAAAAAATCAATGTCAAAAAATCAAACCCCTAGTTTGATTTTAAAAACGTTGTTACCCAGCCGGAGACCCCCGGGTATAGGGCAGGTTAAAAATGTAAAAATAAAAAATAAAAATAAATAAATAAATAATGTGGTTTCCCCAGCATTAGAGGTCTGATACTTATTCTACATGAGTTTCCCTGTCGGCCTGTGGGAACGGAACCGCCACGTTAGACGGGTACCAACTGTATCCAAATCTTGGCAGTCATAACAAAGGGAACATATTGGAGATAGGCACAAATCCAGCACAGTTTCTCCAGCAACCAGCCAAAGGACCGTCTCCTAGCCCCGGATGTATCCAGAGGCCGACAGCATCCGGGATCTGCCAGAATACAAAGCTGGAACCACGATTTGGAAAACAGAAGGTCGCAGGTTCAAACCCCCCCCCCCCCGGGCATGCGGCCCAAAGATGCCAAGGGCTGGGCCCCTTGGCATTGGGACGAGCCGTCCTGGACTCCGCAATACCACAGAGCAAAGCGGCGCGATCAGACAGAACTTCAGAGAATCACACCGGTGCGATTCGCCCAGGGTGTCCGCAAGCATTCACACCATGCCTGCTTGAAACAAGCTCCCTTTGGGCACAGCTGTCCAGATGTGAAGTCAAGAGGGGATTACCCTGATGTTCAGGCCCTCGGGGTTACACTCCCTTCCTCGCAAAACCCACAGTCTTTATGTAAGCAGAGGTGTTCACCTGTACAGATGTTTTGTGATTATGGATTGCATGAATATCCTAAACCTTCTAAATTTGATCGAATTTGATCGAACATGGGCATTCAAGTTCGGATAGAATGTCTTCACATTCGGAATTAAAACATTTGAATGAATTTCAAATGCTCCGAAACATTCAGAGTGTGGAGAAGAAGGAGGAGGAGGAGGAGGAGGAGGAGAAGAGTTGGCTTTTCTACCCTGCTTTTCTCACCCATTTAAGGGGACTCAAAGCAGCTGACAAACCTTCTGTTCTTCTCCCCACCACAGGCACCCTGTGAGGTAGGTGAGGCTGTGAGAGCTCAGAAGAAAGCTGTGACTAGCCCAAGGCCGCCCGGCTGGCTTCATGGGGGAGGGCAGAATCGAACCCAGTATTTTTAAAAAAGGTACCAAAAGGCACACTGACTACACATGCAGTAAAATGACTAATAACAAAACACAGCTAATAATAATAATAATAATAATAATAATAATAATAATAATAATAATAAATAGTAGTAGTAGTAGTAGTAGTAGTAGTAGTAGTAGTAGTAGTAGTAGCAATAGCAATAGCAATAGCAACTCTGCCGCCGCAGCCTCAAACGCGTAAAGGACGCCTGGAGAAAACTTCAGACGCAGCCTGGGAAACTTGGTACACAATCTATTTGTCCAAGGCCAATACAGGAATTATTTTGCATTTCACTCAGTGTGATAAGTTACTATTTACAATGCTTCCCAGTTACGCAACTTCATGGCTGGGTTGTGCCTTTTCCCAGCTCTGTTACTGTGTGTCTTTGAACACATTTGGGGGTTTGTGTAACTGTGTCTTCGATCTCTGTATCTGTAGGTAACATAGTTGCCTTTAGAACTTCCTTTATTTTTTTGGTTTTACCTCTTTGCTGTCTTCTACAGCCTGGAGTGCGGCTGTAGCTCAGCAGGAGAGCAAACTGCTTGGAAGGCAGAGGGCTGGTGACCCGACCCCCCATGTTCTCCCTGGAAGTTGGCAATAGCAAACCACTTCGGTCTCCCTGCCAAGAAAACTGCACAGAGGGCCCCATGGAGTTTTCATAGCTCACCGGCAGAGCAAACTGCCCAGGAAGCAGAGGTTCACCAGGTCAATCCCTAGTGTCTCCCTAGAAAAAGGCAATGGCAAACCACTTCAGTCTCCCTGCCAAGAAAACTGCACAGAGGGCCCCATGGAGTTTTCATAGCTCACCGGCAGAGCAAAGTGCCCAGGAAGCAGAGGTTCACCAGGTCAATCCCTAGTGTTTCCCTAGAAAAAGGCAATGGCAAACCACTTCAGTCTCCCTGCCAAGAAAACTGCGTAGATGGGCCTGTGGAGGGCCGCGGCTCAGTGGGAAAGCAAACTGCCTAGGAAGCAGAGGTTCACCAGTTCAATCCCCAGTGTCTTCCCAGAAGCAGGCAATGGCAAACCACTTCTGTCAGCCTGCCAAGAAAACTGCGCAGAGACAACCAGATGTCAGTCACAACCCGGGGAGGGGGGGGGGGTCGCCCAACAGCCACAGCAATGGGCCTCCCTACTTTATTGGCACCTGCGGTTTCCACGCTGACACGCCGTACTTCTTACTGCGATGAAGCTGACATTGCAATCCTGCAACATCTGGACGGTCCCTGGCAAGGGAAAGCTGGGCGCATCCACACAGTGCAAAGCATTCTGTCATAGGGCTGATGGGGGGGGAGTGTGTCACCCCAGGACTTCTGCAAGCAGCACGTAAAGTTGAGCTACCGAATTTGCAGGCCCCCCCAACCCGCCCCCCCCCGAGGGTCTTAAGTAGGGATTAGATCTCTCCTTGCGAGGAGACAGCTGTCAATGGCTTACAATCCGCGGCGGCTGTTTACGGCTTCCTCTGTCACCGGCCGCACGCCTCCTAAGCCCAGACGCCGCGGATCACAAGCGTGGAACGGGCCAGGCATGCGCCAATGCGCTCCTTATGGGATTCCCACAGGTCTCTGGCTGGCCGTGCTGGAAAAGCCAGAGTCAGGTTCTGCAAAGCGGGCCTCTTGCAAGTCTATACCTGCAGGTTGCCTGGGGTGAGAGAGGCTAAACCAAAAGCCTCCTCCCCTTCCCACGCAGGTTGGGAACTGGGTCTGGATTTCATGCCCGCCTGGCACCGGCAGACCTGTCTTCAGCCCTCCCCATCCAGCCAAGAAATCTTCACGCGCTCTGACACCTCTTTCTCGAGATTCAGAGTCCCATTTGGGTGGGAGGGTGGGCAGCCAGCCAGCCAGCCAGCCGTCCCTGGCACCCCTGGAAGTTCCACGTTGGCTGCACCGGGGTCCCATAGACCAGCAACCGCGACACTCTCACGCCAAGGCGAGGAAAACAAGCAACAATGTTTTTCCCCCTGTGAAACTTTGCCCTTCCGGCTTCCCTTCCCTTCCAGACGTTCCCCCACCCACCCAAAGCTGGGCTCCTTGTCTAGTGCCCAGCCGGGGGGGGAGGGGAGAGAGGGCGAAGGAGGGCAGCAGGAAGGAAAGGGTGATAAGGGTTCCCACCAACAAGAAACCAGCGGAAAAATATTTGGCAGGTCTCCTGGGCTCAGGCTGGCAGAGACCAGCGGGTGTGAAGAGGCTCCCAGGGCGGCCAGAAAGGGTGGGGCATTCTGGCTGCCCCATGTCCTCAAGTAGGAGGCTGAGAAATGGTGCACAGCCTCTGAGCATGTCCAGAGTGCACACCCTCCTCACTTCTAGTTCTGAACTGCTCAAGTGAACAGGATAAGTCAGCCAACTTTTGTTTGTTTTTGCCTTCAAATAAATCCCAGGGTTTAACCATCCACTCGTCTTTGCCAGATGCCCCAAAAGGTGCCAACCCCAGACGACGGCGCCAACCCACTGGGTGTCTTTCCTAGCCCCCCTCTTTTGTCCTCCGACTCTCCACGGCGGCCCTGTGCACCTGCGCCGGTGACCCAGAAAAACGTGCCCAAAGAGATGCCAACCTGGCACAACCGAGTGTCTAAACGTGGCCGGCTGTGGCCTCTTCGGGGTGGCCAACCTGGGCACAGGAAGACGGAGACGCAGCCGATATGTGGGGTGTCTGTGTGAGTGTGTAGGAAGGGGGGGGATAGAGAAATGGGTTTTTTAAAAGAAGGAGTCAGGAAAAACATTCCAGGCGGAGAGATGTCTGAGCAAGCAGAGGCAAGTCCCAAAATAGGGCCCAAAGAGGGTAGAGAGAGTCCTGAAAAGAAAGGAAACATTGGCATGGGGGGGCACCATGGGGGGAGGGCATAGGAACATCCCAGGCAGACTCCAAAACTGTGGGGAAAGAGAAGAAGAAGAAGGTGAGAAGGAAGAAGAGTTGGCTTTTCTATCCTGCTTTTCTCGCCCATTTAAGGGGACTCAAAGCGGCCGACAAACCTTCTGTTCTTCTCTGAACAACAGTGGGGCCGTGAGAGCTCAGAAGAGAGCTGTGGCTGTCCCAAGGCTACCCAGCTGCCTCTGTGACAGAGGAAGAAGCGTTGGCTTTCCTACCCTGCTTTTCTCGCCCACTGAAGCAGACTCCAAGCAGCTGACAAACCTTCTGTTCTTCTCCCCACCATAGAACACCCTGAGAGGGAGGTGCGGCCGTGAGAGCCCGGAAAGAGAGTTGTGGCTAGCCCAAGGTCACCCATCTGGCTTCATGGGGGCGGGCAGAATCAAACCCGGTATTCCTGGATAAGAGTCCGGCTCCTTAAGCAGTAAACCAATCGGGCTCAGGATCAAACCAGCTCCGGATCTGCCCTCCCTGGGGGTGTCCGCTTATAAGGCTGGGGAGGCTCTCACTTAATACGGAGAGGGGGCCCCCTGCTCAGCTCAGAGATACTTTGGGGGGGGGCTGGAGAGAGAAAAGTTTGCTAAATGAATAAATAAAAGTAAAAAATAAAACTAGCTGCTCCGGTTGGATTGGGAGGGAAGGTGGATGGGGAGGGGGGGCACAGTGTTTGGGGTTCTCTTGGAGTCAGGACGGGGGGGGGGAGCGTACCTAGGGGACCTGGTTCAGACAAAGGAGATGCTGAGAGCGCAACATGGAGCCGGCTGGGAAGAGGGGAGGGGAGGGGAGGGGAGGGGAGGGGAGGGGAGGGGAGCCCCTCACCATGGCCAGTTTAACCAGATCCTGCCTGGAAGTTTTGGAAACTCTCTTCTCCGGCCAGGGAGGAGGTAGAGGGAAGGAAGGAAGGACGGAAGGAGAGAAGGAAGGAAGGAAGGAAAAATAGAAGGAGGGAAGGAGGGAAGGAAGGAAGGAAGGAGGGAGGGAAGGATGGAAGAATTTAGGGTGCACCCACCCTTCTTTCTTTCTTTCCTTCCTTCCCCCCTTTCTTTTCAGGGTGTCAAGGAGAAGCCAAAACGGGGGAGCAGAGAACACACACACCCAAGCCTGCGCGCCCCCCTCTCTCTCCCCCACCTCCCAAGCCTGGTGCGCGGAGGGAGGCTGGGGGGGGGGGGGCGTCTGCGGGAAGGGGGGCGCGCGAAGGTCCCCCCGGGAGTGAAAGGGCCGGGAGGAGGCGGGCGGGCGGGCGGGCAGGCCGGCTGGCTGGCTGGCTGGGCGCAGGGGAGCTGGAAAGAAAGAAAGAAGGAAGGAAGGAAGGAAGGAAAGGGAGAAAGAAAGAAGAAGGAAGGAAAGGGAAGGGAGAAAGAAAGAAAGAAAGAAAGAAAGAAAGAAAGAAAGAAAGTTTTTGTGGCGCGCAGGGAGGGGGTTGAGAGGGAAGGAAAGAGAGAGGGAAGGAGGGAGGGAGAGAGGGAAGGAGGGACCCGCTTCCCGCCCCCCCCCCCGCCTCTCGGGGCGCCCCTTACCTGGGGTTGCTGGAGTTCCAGTAGACGCTGTGCCGGGCGCTGCCCACCTGCTGCGGCCGCCTGAGCAGCACCGCGCCCAGCAGCAGGATCAGGCGCAGCGGCGGCGAGGCCCCGGCGGCGGCTCCGGCCCCGGCTCCCCCCGCCAGGCGCATCGCTCCTCCGAGGATCGCGCGCAAGGCAGCCAGCCAGCCAGCCAGCCGGGCCCAGGAGCGCGTCGCTCGGCGTCGGGGAGCCGCGCGAGAGGGAGAGGATCCCGGGCAAGCCACGCCCCCAGCGCCAACTTTGGGCCAATCGGAGGCGGCCGGGGAAGAAGCGGCGGAGAAACAACTTCAGAGGGGAAGAAAGGAGGGAAGGAAGGAAGGAAGGAGGGGGAGGGGAGGGAGGGAGGGAGGCGGGGTTAACCCTTGGGGGCCCCGCGGCTCCTCCTGCTCGCTCCATTGATGCATTCATTGATTCATTCATGCACGATCCCGCGGACCGGGGGGGGGGGAAATACGCACGCGCGCGAGTGGCGAGTTGCCAACTGATGCCGCTGCTCCCGGTTGCAAGAGCTCTTCTGCCTTTGCAGTTGCCAACTGATGCCGCTGCTCCCGATTGCAAGAGCTCTTCTGCCTTTGCAGTTGCCAACTGATGCTGCCCCTTCCAACTGCAACGGCTCTTCTGCCTTCAGAGTTGCCAACTGATGCAGCTCCTTCCAATTGCAGCTGCACTTCTGCCTTTGCAGTTGCCAACTGATGCCGCTCCTTCCAAGCTTTGCAGCTTGCATCAATGCAATTTCATAGAGGGCAGATGCATCTATCCCCACCAGAACGTGTTTGGCTTATTTTCCAATGTTTTGTATGATGTGCAATTCTTATAATGCATTTTTATTATAATGTTTTGATTATTACTTCGCCTTGTATATTTTCTTTTTGTTGTAAACCACCTTGGGCAAACTTTCCTTTTGGAAAGGCGGTATAGAAACAGAATGGAAACGAAATGAAAGGAGTGAAGAGCAGGAGAAGGTTTTGCCTTCATCATCTGCTTGAGATGCCCACAAGCAACTGGTGGGCCACTGTGTGAGACAGGATGCTGGACCAGATGGGCTGTGGCCTGATCCAGCAGGGCTCCTCTTGGGTTCTTATGGACCAGATGGGCTGTGGCCTGATCCAGCAGGGCTCCTCTTAGGTTCTTGTGGACCAGATGGGCTGTGGCCTGATCCAGCAGGGCTCCTCTTAGGTTCTTGTGGACCAGATGGGCTGTGGCCTGATCCAGCAGGGCTCCTCTTAGGTTCTTGTGGACCAGATGGGCTGTGGCCTGATCCAGCAGGGCTCCTCTTGGGTTCTTATGGACCAGTTGGGCTGTGGCCTGATCCAGCAGGGCTCCTCTTAGGTTCTTGTGGACCAGATGGGCTGTGGCCTGATCCAGCAGGGCTCCTCTTAGGTTCTTATGGACCAGATGGGCTGTGGCCTGATCCAGCAGGGCTCCTCTTAGGTTCTTGTGGACCAGATGGGCTGTGGCCTGATCCAGCAGGGCTCCTCTTAGGTTCTTATGGACCAGATGGGCTGTGGCCTGATCCAGCAGGGCTCCTCTTAGGTTCTTATGGACCAGATGGGCTGTGGCCTGATCCAGCAGGGCTCCTCTTGGGTTCTTATGGACCAGATGGGCTGTGGCCTGATCCAGCAGGGCTCCTCTTAGGTTCTTATGGACCAGATGGGCTGTGGCCTGATCCAGCAGGGCTCCTCTTGGGTTCTTATGGACCAGATGGGCTGAGGCCTGATCCAGCAAGGCTCCTCTTAGGTTCTTATGTACTGGATGGACTGTGGCCTGATCCAGCAGGGCTCCTCTTAGGTTCTTATGTACTGGATGGACTGTGGCCTGATCCAGCAAGGCTCCTCTGAGGTTCTTATGGACCAGATGGGCTGTGGCCTGATCCAGCAGGGCTCCTCTTAGGTTCTTATGGATTGGATGGGCTGTGGCCTGATCCAGCAGGGCTCCTCTTAGTTTCTTATGGACCAGATGGGCTGTGGCCTGATCCAGCAGGGCTCCCCTTAGGTTCTTATGGACCAGATGGGCTGTGGCCTGATCCAGCAGGGCTCCTCTTAGGTTCTTATGGATTGGATGGGCTGTGGCCTGATCCAGCAGGGCTCCTGCTTCTTATGCAATCAAAACAAAAGCAAATCTTCACTTGTTTGTTTGTTTGTTTGCATTTTTATCCCGCCCTATTCCCAAGGGTCTCAGGGCAGGATACACCATATAAAATGAACATATTAAAACCAACAACATATTAAGCATATTAAAACCATGGCAGTGTCTGAATCTGGGGAGCTAAAGGCTGTTCCTTGGCTTAGCCAAAGGCCAGGGTAAAGAGTTGCGTCTTCACAGCTCTTCTGAACACACAGAGTGATGGTGCCTGATGCACCTCAGGACAGAGGGAGACTGTTCCACAGTCTGGGAGCCACCACTGAAAAGGCCCTGTCCCGGGTGCCCGCCCTTTTTGCTGCGGTGAGTGGCGGTTCAACCAAGAAGGCCTCCCCTCCAGATCTTAGGGCATGGGCAGGTGGATTATGGAAGAAGGCGTTCTTAGATATTTAGGGACAAGTCGCTTAGGCGTTCCCGCGGTCTTCCTGTTTCACACCTGCTTCCAACCAGGGTTTTATTAGACTGTGTGTCTTCTAGTATGTGCAGAGGGGTCAATTTTCAGGCACTTGGAAGGGAGCTACAGCTGTGACCCTCCCACCGTATTACGCTTACTGGAACATCCATATTTGAGCCATGCCAAGCCAAAAATTGGTGGCTTCTCCTGCACCCAACATATTGAAGCATTTAGCATGATGAATACCTTGGCTTTGGTTTTGTGTTTTGTTTTCAAAGCGGGCTCCGCAGTCTTTCCTCCTTTGCTCCCCCTGGCGCAAAACAACAGCCCCATTTTTAAGACCAGAGGTCCCTCCTTCCCTCTTTCTTGCGTCTTCTGCTGCAAGGTGTGTTTCAGAAACCAAGACTCGGCGGTTCGGTGGGGAGGGTGGCTTGCACAAGAAGGGGAAGGGGTAAAAACTGGGAGCAAACCAGATTTGGAGGCAGGCCACGGTCCAAGCAATGTTCTTGGGGAATATAAAGAAGCCGACCGGCGTGGCCTTCTTTGGGGTGGCACCGGGAGTCAAAGATGCAACCCTCTGTTTTCCATGCACTGAACTCCGATCGTCCCGCTTGGCATGTGTTCTTCCTTTATACAACCATGTAGCGTCTCCATAGTGGAACCTGGGCATCTCATGGACTATTGGTAGAAAAGTCAAGCCTTCTTCTTCTTCTTCTCTGCTCTTACCAGAGTTTTGTGCATTGTATTTTCTTTGGATTTCTTTCCATTGTATAGTCTTCTCAAAGCTAATCACCTCAAATCTTTGGCACAGGATTTGATTTCGTGTCCTGTTTTTGGTAATCTCTGCTGTTCGTTCCTGAATTTGTTGGTTTCTCTGAATTTTTAACAGCCCACAGGACTCAAAATAGAGCCTCGAGGACACCGGAGCAGGAAAACTAGTTCCCAGGATTCGGAGACGGTGCTTCTAAACAACGCAGCACAAGACTGTGTTGGCCTTTTATGCCGCCGCATCACACCTCTGACTCATATTCTCATTATGATTCATCAGAGTTCCTAAGATCTTCTGCCAAGCCGTTTATCTCCTCCGCAATCCTAAACCCAGTCATTTGGTTCTTTCATCCAAAGGGTAACGCGTTGCTTTGGTCTCTGCCGAAGTTCGTCTTATTAAATTCAGGCCGGTTCTATAAGCTAAGCATTTATTTACGGATGAGAACCATTTAAGGCATCAGGGGTTTACTTCTGAATAAACACAAACTGGTTTGTGCTGTCGTCTGAAGTCAGTATGTACAAGATCGCAGGACCTCATCAAATTCCACCCTCCTTAATTTCCTTTCAGCATCCAGGATACAGTACTTTATATATATATATATTGCTTCCCATTGAAATAAAATCTTGAAGTGGTTGACAAAGAATAAAACCAAATTTGGGAAAAACAAAGAAATGCTGCCTCCACACCTAAGTTTTAATCCAGCTTCAGTCCACTTTCAGAGTGGCTGTGGTCTCACCGAAGGCTGAATCCAGCTTCAGTCCACTTCCAGAGTGGTTGTGGTCATACTGAAGGTTGAATCCAGCTTCAGTCCACTTTCAGAGTGGCTGTGGTCTCACCGAAGGCTGAATCCAGCTTCAGTCCACTTCCACAGTGGTTCTGGTCATACTGAAGGTTGAATCCAGCTTCAGTCCACTTTCAGAGTGGCTGTGGTCACATTGAAGGTTGACTCCGCTTCACTCCACTTTCAGTCCACTTTCAAAGTGAGAGAACACATCAGCAAAGTAAGAAGCTGCTTTCTTTCAGTGTTAAACAACTCAGAAAACTGGTGTTCTCTCGCTCTGAAAGCGGACTGAAACTGGATTAAACCTTAGGTGTCACCACAGCCACGAAAACCTCCTTTGAAGGAGCTATCATTTAACTTCAGACGAGTGAAAAATGCCTTGTATAAGAAAACGCTCAGCCCAAATAATAGGATAAATACAACAGATCGGGTTTCTAGTTCGGCACTCCTCCAGAATAGTAAGATGCACAAACCCAAATCAGGCTCTCACCATGTCAAGGCTGCTTCTCTCTCCCCTCGCCGTGCATTTTCACCACCAGGGTGGGGTTTAATTTGGTTCAAACTTGCAAGAAGTTAAAAACAAATTCAGAACAGCCAAGAGTGCAGAACACCCAGTTTTCAGAGCGGGCGGATGAATTTCCTGGGCAGCCCAAGATTTTAGGCCAACAGGAACTATGATGCCAAAGAATACATCACAATGGCGTTGATCATGCCGGAATAGGCGCTGCTTGTGGCCGGTCTAATCCTGCTCAGGTAGTGGTTGAGCCAGTTGCACGCAAAAGCCGACCCAAGCTGGCGAACTTGCCAGAATTCCCCTGGCTGGTGCACTTATTATTTTGCCATGAAATATCGCGCAGGAGGAAAGAGGAAGGAGTCACACTTCATTACAAGGCTCGGTTCAGCTTTTACATTTTCTGGAGGTCACCGATTCTTCTAAAAATAAAGATAAGGCCATTATCCTGCCATCTAATTACCGACGTTATCAATAGCTGTAGACACAACGCTCGCTTCTAATTTCCACCATTATGGCCACGTCTCATCTTTTTGGGATAATAATGTAATTGCCATAATTGTTTTCCCAAAGAGGTAAAGGGAGCTTCTCTATTTCTCTTTTCCTTCCTTCCTTCCTTCCTTCCTTCCTTCCTTCCTTCCTTCCTCCTCTCCTCTCCTCTCCTCTCCTCTCCTCTTCCTTTCTCTTTTTCTTCTTTCCTCTTTTCTTCCTTTCCCCTTCCTTTCTCCATCCCTCTTTTCTCTCCCTTTCTTTCTTTCTCCTTTCCTTTCCCTTTTTCCTTCCTTCCTCTTATCCTTTCCTTGTTATTTTTCTTTCTTTCTTCCTCCCTCCCCCTCCCCCTCCCTCTTTTCCTTCTTCCCCCTTTCTTTCCTTCCACTCTCCTTCCTTCCTTCCTCCCTCCTCCCTCCCTCCCTCCTCTCTCTCCCCTTCCTTTCTTTCTTCTTTCCTCTCTTCCTTCCTCCCCCTCTCTCCCTTTCTCTCCCTTCCTTCCTCTCCTTCCTCACCTCTTCTCTCTTCCTTCCTTCTTCCCTCTCCCCTCTTCCTCTTTTCTTTCCTCCCTCCCTCCCTCCTCTCTTCTTCTTTCCTCTTTCTTCCTCTCTTCCTTCCTCCTTCCTCACTTCTCTCTCCCTTCTTTCCTCTCCCCTCTTCCTCTCTTCTTTCTTCCCTCCCTCCCTCCTCTCTTCTTCTTTCCTCTTTCTTCCTCTCTCCCTTTCTCCCTTCCTTCCTCACCTCTTCTCTCTTCCTTCCTTCTTCCCTCTCCCTTCTTCCTCTCTTCTTTCTTTCCTCCCTCCCATCCTCCCATCCTCCCTCTCCCCCCCCTTTCTCCTTCCCTCCCTCCCTCCCCACACTGTTAACATAACTCAGACCCTTTTATCTCATCCACCATTTGCAACTGATGCCAGGGGCAGAAATTTCAGGTGCTCCCAGGGCTGATTTTCAAAGGAAACAGTGTGCCCTTGCTAAACTTATTGTACAACCAACCTTTCTCTCTCCCCCTCTTTTTTCTCCATGGGTTCCTCGCGTAGGAGTGCGCAGCGCATGAACGTAAACCATTACCAGAAGCACCGGGCCCTCGCTTCTTGAATTATGTGCACACCTTTGAATGCCCCCAAAAGCAGCAGGCACTCCAGCACTCACACAGGCTGGCTGATGTGCCCGTGCGCGCGAGAGGGATTTCCCAGGGCCAGTTTCTTTTCCCTGCCTCCCTCTCCCATCCCAGGGACCTCCAGAGGGGTCCCGGACCCAAATAAACCTCCAGGCCTCGCGGTATCCCTTGATGATGGTGCCTTTGCTCAGGCAGTTGGAAGCTTTCGCCGAGAGTCACGTACCTGCAAAAATTACAGGTTAGCAAAGCCCCATAAACATGGATCTACCAGGCTGGGCAACACAGGGATACCTTTGTTCTCACGAGGCGGGAGGGGCGAGCACCATGCCCTTGCGCACAGAACTTTTGCCAAAAATTGTAAAAGGCAGAGAAGCCCAGGCGAAGGAGGAGGGTTCACCCTTTGATGGTGACTTCAGAGTGGAGAAAGTGGGGGAAGAATATAAAGGCCTGCAAAGAACACAGAAAAGAATCTCTGCGCATAAGCGGAGCCGCCATCAAAGAGTCAGATGCGCTCCAACTTGAGCAAGGCAATAATGAGACATTGGCAGGAGGAAAATCATGAAATAGTAAAGAGCTAACAGCACATATGTATTTATGGGAGCTGAACGGGCTCTCTGATAGGCCAGGAGAGAAAATCAAGGGTTTGGGCACGCCGGGCTGAACTGGCACTGAAAATTCAGCTGCCCTTGGTACGAGGCCCTTCGCCATGCGTCTGGATTGCGGGCTGTAGCTTTGGACCCCTCCACTTCTCAAGAAGGAGAGTTGAGGAAAAGTTTCGCAAGAGCTTAAAAGAAGAGCCCTGCTGGATCAGGCCACAGCCCATCTAGTCCAGCGTCCTGTCTCACATAGTAGCCCATCGATTGCTTAAGGGCATCTCAAGCAGAAGATGAAAGCAAAACCGCCACTTCCATTCAACTCCCTGCAAATGGCCTTGGGAGGCATCCTACCTGCCTCTCTAACCTGGAGGTGGAACATGGGCATCCATAAGAGAACCTAAGAACCTAAGAGGAGCCCTGCTGGATCAGGCCACAGCCCTTGTAGTCCATAAGAACCCAAGAGAAGCTCTGCTGGATCAGGCCACAGCCCATCTGGTCCATAAGAACCTAAGAGGAGCCCTGCTGCATCAGGCCACAGCCCTTGTAGTCCATAAGAACCCAAGAGAAGCTCTGCTGGATCAGGCCACAGCCCATCTGGTCCATAAGAACCTAAGAGGAGCCCTGCTGGATCAGGCCACAGCCCATCTGGTCCATAAGAACCTAAGGGGAGCCCTGCTGGATCAGGCCACAGCCCTTGTAGTCCATAAGAACCCAAGAGAAGCTCTGCTGGATCAGGCCACAGCCCATCTGGTCCATAAGAACCTAAGAGGAGCCCTGCTGGATCAGGCCACAGCCCATCTGGTCCATAAGAACCTAAGAGGAGCCCTGCTGGATCAGGCCACAGCCCATATAGTCCATGGGAACCTAAGAGGAGCCCTGCTGGATCAGGCCACAGCCCGCCTGGTCCATAAGAACCTAAGGGGAGCCCTGCTGGATCAGGCCACAGCCCATCTGGTCCATAAGAACCTAAGAGGAGCCCTGCTGCATCAGACCACAGCCCATCTGGTCCATAAGAACCTAAGAGGAGCCCTGCTGCATCAGGCCACAGCCCTTGTAGTCCATAAGAACCCAAGAGAAGCTCTGCTGGATCAGGCCACAGCCCATCTGGTCCATAAGAACCTAAGAGGAGCCCTGCTGGATCAGGCCACAGCCCATATAGTCCATGGGAACCTAAGAGGAGCCCTGCTGGATCAGGCCACAGCCCGCCTGGTCCATAAGAACCTAAGGGGAGCCCTGCTGGATCAGGCCACAGCCCATCTGGTCCATAAGAACCTAAGAGGAGCCCTGCTGCATCAGGCCACAGCCCATCTGGTCCATAAGAACCTAAGACGAGCCCTGCTGCATCAGGCCACAGCCCATCTGGTCCATAAGAACCTAAGAGGAGCCCTGCTGGATCAGGCCACAGCCTGTCTAGTCCATAAGAACCTAAGACGAGCCCTGCTGGATCAGGCCACAGCCCATCTAGTCCAGCATCCTGTCTCACACAGCAGCCCGTCAATTGCCTCTGGGCATCTCCAGCAGAGGATGAAGGCCAAACCTTCACATGTTCTTAGCTCCCTGCAAATGGCCTTGAGAGGTCTTCCTGCCTGCTTCTCCAGCCTGGAAGGTGTTCCTAGGCATCCATTCTAGTAGCCACTGATAGTAGACCTGTCATCCATGAATTTGCCCAGCCTCCTTACTCAGCTGATCCAAGCTGGTTTCTCTCCCAGTAGTAAATCCCATAGACCGATGAAAAAAATCCTTCCCCTTGTCTCATCTGACTCGCCTACCCATCAGCTTCATAGATGTCCCCTGGTTTTCTAGCGCTGGTTTCGACTCTCATTAAATTCAAATTTAAAAGATTAAAATCGAATTGAATTTTCGAGGATTCGAATAGAATATCAAAAAAAAAAAAATCCCTAGTCCACAACGTTCAAGCAAAGACAACCCAGACTGAGATTTATCTGACCGTGGTTCACATCTGCTGAAAGAGAAGTAAGCTTAAATTCTGGATTTTCCTTGAATTTCACAGCCATCTCTATTCTATACTCCAGCCTCAACAGGCTACTCTGACCCAATTTGCCAAGGTACTTCAAAGGCATCTTCTTTGGCTAAAGAAAAATAGCCTAAACTGAGGATGACAATGATATTCGGGCTCCATCTAGTGGAATAATGGATTAAACACACATGATATTTTTTCCCAGTACTGGTAAAATACAGAAGTGCTCACAAATGCAATTTGACATTTAATTAGTAATAAATCGAGTATTCGAAAACATGAATTTGTCAGAATAAGCAAAAATTAATGTCCAGACATTCAATTTGATACAAATACATTTGTATGTATTCGTATGAGTAATTTGGACATTTTTACCTGTACAGGTAAGTATGCATCCTGTATGCATCCTGTACGTATCCCGTTTCCATCCTGTACTAATGCATACGGGATGTGTATGGGTACGTAAAAGATGCTACTCTCACCCATTTAAGGGGACTCAAAGCGGCTGACAAACCTTCTGTTCTCCCCACCACAGGTACCCTGTGAGGTAGGTGGGGCTGTGAGATATCAGAAGAGAGCTGTGACTAGCCCAAGGTCACCCAGCTGGCTTAGTGAAGGAAGAAGAGGAAGAGTTGGCTCTTCTACCTTGCTTTTATCACCCATTTTAAGGGGACTCAAAGCGGCTGTTCTCCCCACCACAGGCACCCTGTGAGGCAGGTGGGACTATGAGAGCTCAGAAGAGAGCTGTGACTAGCCCAAGGTCACCCAGCTGGCTTCGTGGAGGAATGCGGAATCAAACCCAGTATTCCCAGATAAGAGTCCAGCTCTTATTTAACACTGAAAGAAAGCAGCTTCCTGCTTTGCCGATGTGTTCTCTCACTCTGAAAGTGGACTGAAGCTGGATTCAACCTTCGGTGAGACCACAGCCACTCTGAAAGTAGACTGAAGCTGGATTTCCATCATCCTGGAAAGATGTTCCCACTCAAAAAGACTAAAAAGTCCCCAAAGAAAACGGACGCGGGAAGAAATGGAACCAGTCCATTTTTATTAAGAAATAGTGTCCCCTTTAGTCCCAAACCCAGGCTTCATAGGTAACGTCCAGTTGGGATCAGAGAAAGAAACAATTCCCTTAGGGAACTGATTTCCTTATAGATTTCCCTGCACACTCTCAGAATGTAATACACCTGCCTTCACCTAGATGTGGAAATAGATTCTTTTTCATCTATCTATCTATCTATATATATATGTACACACACACGCACACACACACACACGCACACACACGACACAGTTTCGCTCCCAGTGCAATGTCTTGCCTTCCCAGCTGCAAAATCCCTTGAGAGTCCAGAGGCTTAAATATCAAAACAACTGGGCTCCGGAAACAAAATGGCGGCGCTTTGGCCAAGCTCCCCGGGTGGGCAGGCGGCTTGGAGGCCCAGAAGGGCAACTCAACCCTTGGCAAAATGACATGTTAAAAATGGAAAACACATAAACGAGGAAAGAGATCCCTCTGCAGCGCCACAGTCACCAGCCAGCGAAGCAAGCGCAAAGAAAAGAACGTGGTGGCATTGTCCTCCAGAGGTGTCCTCACTGAAGTGAGCAGATCCAAAGACAGGCCTCGGGCATGGCAAAAGCCAGGTTAGATTTCGCTCAAGGGCATGGAAGGGCTGGCTGACCGGGGTGGAGATGGTGCAGGCCTGTGAAAGAAGCAGAGAAAGAAAATAATAATGAATGTGTCGGGAGCCCTGCTGGATCAGGCCACAGCCCATCTGGTCCAGCATCCTGTCCCACACTGTGGCCCACCAATGGCTTGTGGGCATCTCAGAGGCCTCCGATCTCTCTCCAACCAGGAGGTGGAAGCTAGGCATCCATCCAAGTATCCATTGATACATCTGTCCTCAATGGATTAAGGGAAGCCCTGCTGGATCAGGCCACAGCCCATCTGGTCCAGCATCCTGCTCCACACAGTGGCCCACCAATGGCTTCTGGGCATCTCAGAGGCCTCCTATCTCTCTCCAACCAGGAGGTGGTAGCTAGGCATCCATCCAAGTATCCATTGATACATCTGTCCTCAATGGATTAAGGGAAGCCCTGCTGGATCAGGCCACAGCCCATCTGGTCCAGCATCCTGCTCCACACAGTGGCCCACCAATGGCTTTTGTGTATTGTAGGAAGAAGACAAACGCGGAAAAACAGGGATGGGGACAGATTCAAAAATCAGATACAAACATCCCTGAAATTTGTAACATTTGATTTGAATCGGATTTCTGAAAATACGGGTCCGGATAATCCGGATTCGAATCGGATTTTTGAAAATATGGATTTTCGCATTTTGATTCGAACTGAATATTCAAACGCGAAAAATGCCTTTGTGCACTTCCCGAGTGATCACAGCCAGGTAAGACCTCTAGATTAGATGGACCATACTTCTTACATCATCATCATCATCATCATTATTAAAATTAATAAATCTCTCCAATATGCATCTGTTCATCATTCTTCCTCCCCTTTCCCATCCTTGTGAGAAAAAGAAGGCCTATAATATGAATCCTCTTCTTCTCTCCTCTCCCCGGGTTTTCCTCCCGCCTCTTGCTCACCTGGATGGTAACATCTGTGCACGAAGGTCATAATTTGGCACTGCCCACAACTCAGCCCTGGGCGGATCCGATGGAAGAGGCTTCCGGGGAGGCGGGGGTTTGGCTGGAACCGGAGGCTGCACAGAGAACAGAACAAGCTTAGGAACAAAAACAGAACAAACAAACTCGGAATGTTTCGAGCTGATTTTCCCCTGGCTTGGTTCGATTCAATCAGTGAGCTCCTCTGTTCAGCTCAGATCTGAACCTCTTTCTTCAAACAGGCACGATGTTCGGTTCGGTTCGAACACCTGCGAAACTCAGATCAAGCGGGGTGTGTCCAATGGGTTAGTTTGAGCACCACCTTCGGTCCGGATTCAAGCTCTGTTTCAAACAGGAGGGCCGCCAGTTTGACCTGGAACGGTTGGAACCCGAACCAGTTCGGCACATCTCTGGGTTCGAGTATTCTGGCCCTAAGGAACATTGAGTAAACTCTCAATTTTCCACAGCTCCCCATGGGGAGCTCCTAGACCCCCAAAGTGAGTCGTGTGGCAAGAGAGAGTAATGAATTCTAATCAGGGGTGTTCACGAATTTGCTTTTTGACATTCAGTTCGTAACGATTCGAATGTTCGAACATTCATATTCATACAAACAGACGCTCTGGAATGCGGTAAAATTCTATTCGATACAAATGAATTTGTACAAATCCGTGCAGATATCGCAAACAAATACATATCCGTCATGAATATGTCTCCTATACGTATCCGAGATACCTATCCTGTAAGAAATGCGCTCCAAAGGATCTGTTCAAATCCACTTTTAATGTGCTCTCAATCCATTTCGAATGCACTCTAGGGTCCGTTGCAGATGTGACTCGCACAACTGCTTTCCGACTTCCCCGGTCCATGAATGTTCCAGAACATCCATATGAATATGAATGCCGATGCACCAACATCATAACATTTGATCTGTACGCGAAAGCCAAATTAGTCCAAATTCATACGAATATCGAATGTTACGAAAGTTCATCCACACCCCTAATTGCAGGTCTTCCAAACCTCCCACGAGTCACAGTTTTCCTCCGATCTCAGATAGAGAACCCCTCTTCTTATCTCCCCACCGGCATCTCCGACAGCACGTGTTCAACCTCCCACCCCACCCAGTTACCTGAGAATCTTTAGGGATGGGATCAGCAGGCAATGGGCGCGTAGGGGGCGCGGGCCTGTCCGGGGGCAAGGCCTGGGCAGAAAGAGGAAGGAAAGTAACAGACAAAGCATGCTGAGGGGTACAAGACAGGAGCGTCGGGGGAAGAAAAGTTTGAAAAGTATCTCGCCAAGGTCTTCATGCGGAAATCTTGGGTTCAAATTAGGGCTGTGCATGAATATTCGAGATACTCATTACTCGATTGAATCGGGACAAATTTGGACAACTCGAATCGCATGTCCAGACCGTCATATTTTAGTATCCGACTGAATACAAATATTTCGAATTATTTGTACAAGTACTGTATATTCTGGCGTATAAGGCAACTTTTTAACCTAGGGAAATCTTCTCAAAAGCCGGGGATCGTCTTATACGCCGGGTGTCGTCTTCTTGTACGGCGAGTATATCACAAACTCTTTATTTTGACTGGAAAGCTGGGGGTCGTCTTGTACGCCCAGTCGCCTTATACGCCGGAATATACGGGTAATTCAGACAGTCATATGCGTATGGATATGTACACATTGCACACGTATCCGTACGCATCTTATTCGTATCCATATGCATCCATTCGGATACGTAGGGATAAAAATGGAAAGCAGACAGATGCGTATGCAATCCGTATAATCAAATGTGTATCGAATATTCGTACAAATTGATACAAGTGTATTTGTACTGGTTCGAATGTTCACACGTTCATTTTTTTTCTTTATCCATTCGAATTCGGACAGTCGGATATTCAATTTGAATCAAAATTGGAAAATTGCATTCGTGCACACCCCTAGTTCAAATGCTCGCATCTCCAGGTGGGAGTAGGGACTCAAAGTGGCTGACAAACCTTCTGTTCGTCTCCCTTAAGGGGACCCAAAGTGGCTGACAAACCTTCTGTTCTTCTCCCCACACCAGACACCCTCTGAAGTAGGTGGGGCTGTGAGAGCTCAGAAGAGAGCTGTGACTTGCCCAGAGTCACCCATGAAGGTGTGTGGAATCAATCTGAATACTCCAACATAAGAGTCTGGCTGCCTAACCACTAGACCAAACTGGCTCACAACTGATCCATAGGAAAGCGTTCGATCCTCCCCCTTTCCCCCCCCCCACACACACATGGCACATTACCTGTTGACCCTTTGGAGTTGGGTCAGGCGGGAGAGGCTTAGACGGCGGATCAGGCCGTGTGGTGCCAGGGGGAGCAGGCTGCGGTGAGACAGAAGAGGTAGAGCCGGAGAAGAGTGAGAGAGGGGGTCGGAGAGAGACATAGAGAGAGACGAGTGGGCAAAAACACACACACAGCATGCCAATTTCAGTCGGGAGCGTGCATCACTGGAACACACACACAAACAGCATGAACATGCTACAACAGCCATGCGCCAGGAAGAACCATGCTGCGCGCAAGAGAAGGGAGGAAAGAAAGAGGAAGAAAGGCATGCTGCAAATTTCACATCCATGCGGGTATTAAAACTGGAACATCCCTGAAGTCCTAAGATGCGGCACCCAGGCTGAACGGTAGGTACCCAACCACAGGAAGTGGAGAATGGAACATGGCTGCATGCCTGAGCATCAGACGACTACACCACAAACCAGGCGCAGGGCTTCTTGTTCTTTTAAAGCCGTACTGTTGTTCTTGGGTACCACCGAGTTGTGCCTGACCTGGCTTGACCGTGTGGAACCCTCTATGCAGTTTTCTGGGCAGGGATACAGAAGTGGTTTGCCATTACCTGCTTCTGGGAGGAGGCTGGGGGGTTGAACCAGTGACCCTCTGCTTTCCGGTCAGTTTGCTCTACCCCTGAGCTACGACCACTCCATGGGCCCCTCTATGCAGTTTTCTTGGCAGGAATACAGGAGTGGTTTGTAAACAGGGAGTGGACAGGAGAATGACGGCCTTTCTAAATTAAGTGGCTCCCCAGCCAGTTTAATAAAAATTCCAGCCACTCCTCAGAAGGAATTGCGCATATCGCATTCCCATTGTCTCCAAATTCTTGGAGACCGGCCCAGGCTGGGACTTGGTGCTTTTTCATCTGCTTAAATAGGGACCGTCTAATCTTTTGGGGATGTGGCAGTACGGCTTGCAACATGGGAAGCATTTACAGGAAGGGAGCAGGCGAAAGCTCCCACCAAGGGGAAGAACATTTTGGATAGAGGAATAGAGCAGCCTGACCCTTATCAGGCTAATTTGGCTACTGTGGCCCACGCTACAAATGAATACGTATCCGACATGAACAAATGTGTGCCCAATATGGACGAATACGTATCGGGTACGTATCCCGTAACAAATCCGTGCTCGGAAAGGGTCAAATCCAACCTGAATCCACTTTTAATCCGCTCTCGATCCAGGCTGAATGCAATCTGGATCCACTGCAGATGTGCGGCACAGCTGCTTTCCCACTTCCCCTACTAATGATATGCATGAATATTCGAATGAATTTGAAATTTGATTGAATCAATTGAATTTTTACATTTGAATTCAAATCAAATGTCCTTAAATTCTAATTTAAAGTTTTGATTTGAATTTTGGATCGATTTGTTCAAATGATCTGGACATTTCGTGTGCGTTCAGGTTCGTACACGATGCATAATTGAACACCCGCATCTTTTCAGATCCACACGGGGCGAAAACGGGTTGCATACGGGATAACTACGGGATGCATATGAAAGTGTATGGATGCGTACAGATGTGTACGGACCCGGGGAAGATGAGCACGGGCACCTACAAATGTTGTCGACATTCACAAGAACAAATTCGAAAGCAAAATTCAAACGAATAGATTCAAATTTGCTTCATTCGAATCGAACCTGGTTAAATTTGAATTTTAAACATTCAAATCGAACCCCAAAAATTGCATTTGTGCACTAAAGTATCCTGATCCGTGTAAAATGCTTAAAAATAAATAATAAAAAGCAATGTGCTTCCCCCTCCACACAAATGGAACGGCTTTGCGTTTGATCGTATGCCCTTCACCCAGGATTTCCCCATATTGACAACCCTGGAAATCATGGCAGGGATGTGGGTAAGACCAGAGCCCCGGTAGTAAGCCCCACACCTCAGGACATCAGGCACAGCAATGCTTCCAAAACCCCAACACCTGGCGCCCCCAGCAAAAGCCCAGGAAAATTCAGGAGGCTAATTCAACAAGATGCATTTGTGCTTACATACATACACAGGTAAATGCATTCACAGTCAAATGGGAACTCAATGCGCCAGGTGGCCTAGGGATGGTATTACGGAGCTGTGCATACTTGAGTGTCCGGAAAGGGGTGGATTTATTTCTGCCAGGCAAGGAGATTAACAGGCAACCTGTATAGTTTCCCACACCTTCTGCTAACTCCTTAGGCTCATGAACAATGTCAATACAGTCAGACCCCCATATTAACGGGGGGATACCTTCTGGTTCTTAGCACGGTTACCTGAAACCATGGATAATTCTGAACAGGCCTTCCGGTTCTGGGGTCATGTGCGACCCCGGAACCGGAAGTGCTTTTCTGACCTCCGGAAGGCCTATTTCAGGCTCTGGAGAGCACCGAAAAAGCGTGTGACGCCACCAGATTGCTCCCCAAAAGGTAAGGGGGCGTGTGGGAGGTGGGCAAATGGCATCCAGTAGCACCTTGCGCCTATTCCAATGCCCTATGGAGGCCGAAATGGGTGCTGTTCTCTGCTGGCGCCCGCGGGGGATAGGGGGTGGGGCTGATCCGGTAACTGTGGTTAACTAAAACCGTGGTTACCGAATCAGCAGATATGGGGGTTCGGCTGTATATTAGCAGCTCGTCTACCAAGCTACTCATGGGCTGAACAGTCCTAGTTGCAAAAAAAAGTCAGCACACCAGCTTTGCCAATGAATTGGGGTGGGGATCTATTTTCTCCTTCTTCCCAGTTCCTTTTTTATGTTGGAATATTTTTAAAGACTGCCAAGCTGGATAGCAGGAACTGTCATTCCCTTTTACCAATCTGAGGACTGCTCCACCCGTAATTGCTGCCTAGGAGAGGGAACTGCGGGGCTCTTACACCTTTAATAATCGCCTAGAAGAGGGAATTTCAGGACTCCTGCACCTTTAATAGTATCACAGAAGAGAAAGTCAGGGGGCTCTTGCACCTTTAATAGTCTCATAGAAAAAGGCGCCTGCACCCTTAATAGCTGCCTAGAAGAGAGAACTGCACCTTTAATAGTTGCCTAGAAGAAATATTCTACATGATTCTCAAAGGTATAGGAGTCCCATCCTCCCTTCTGCCTGCCCACCACAAACTGACAGGAAATGAGGATGAAAAGCCATTTAAATAACTCCTCTTCTCTGCATTGGGGAAGCTGGCTGCTAAACGTACGAGTTTCTCATACAGCTCTGAATCATCACTCTGTTTCTGAGTGCAAGGAAGGGGCTTTGTCTCTCAGTACCCCCACTTACCTTGGAGTTCTGCATGAACTGGAATTCTGCCCTCTGTCTCCACTGGGGAGGCTGGGGCCGTTCTGGAGGGGCTCGGCTGTAGCTTCGCGGCTCCGGCTGGGTAATCCTGAAGAGAAAGACACCAGTTTGGAAATTGCTGCAACATTACAGGTCTCCGATTTTGTTGAGATTTCTTAGGTGTTTCTTAGGTCCTTTTATCACCTGCAAAACCACCTGCAGGGCTCCGGTTTAGCAACGACCCGGTGATAAAGACCTACCAAAATGGCTGGTACAAGACCCAAATCTCTCGCAGCTGGATATGAAGAGAGCCAAAAAAGATCAAAAGGCTGCCCATATGGCAGGATAAAATAAAGTAAATAAAAAAAGATTCTGGTAAATTCTGGAAAAGAAGGGCAGGGGGAGTTGTAGACAAAGCTTGGAGAATCTATCCAACTGTTGATAAAAAATGGTTGCTGTTGTTAGCTATATGGATGACATAATCATCAAAGAACAAGCTCAGTTGCACACAATTGACTCCATAAGGAAAGTGGATTAGAATAACGCCCCATCCCGAAGCCTGTTGTAATGGCTACCAAATAGGTATCTTAATGGGATGCCCACAAGTGGGACACGGGTTCGTTAGCATTTTGCCACTTATGGTCATTCTTAAAGACTATGGACAGCAGTGCATGCCTTTTTTGCTTAGGATATTAAAAGGAGGGTCCATCACTGATGGGCCCACTGTTGTGAGCAAGTGTTCTGAAAACTGGTTCGAGAGCTTCCTTTGAACTCCATGCAGCACACTGTCATGCCCTGTTCAGCTTCCTCAGAGGAGGGAAGTCTGCCTGCAATGCCACCACGGGCTGAGGAACAGCCACAGCATGGCACTGCAGGCACCGAAGGGTTAAGGCCAGTCCCAGGTGAACAGGCAGATAGCTCTGATGAAGAAACTACTAGCAGTGAGCTTCATCAAAGGCCCTCTCCTCGTCCGCTGAGGCAGCAGAAGCAGCTGAGGCGCAGATCAGAGCTACTAGCTCAGCTGCACTGTGGGCGAGGCAATGACTCCTCTACTTATGGAGCAGGCTCACCTTGCCTCAGTGTTGCAGACAACATCTTTGTAGCCCTGTGTTACTCTGTTCCTGTGTTCTTGGACTCCTTGTGACTTGCTAACCCTTTGGACTGACTGACCCTTGCTGACTTCTGGACTCCTGGACGCTGGACTGGAACCTGACCTCGAGTACGCCTGAACCCTTGGAACCAAGTAAGCTGTGCAAGTGTTTGCCTGTTGCCTTGCCAGCCTGCGACGTGACACACGCTCATCTCCAAGCTGGTTCGAGAGCTTCCTTTGAACTCCAGGTCTCCAAGCTTACAGAGGGACTCAGAAACAGTGCCACACAGGTTTCAAAGGAAATTCACGAACCAAACAGTGCCTTCACAAACCCAAACCATGGGTGGGACTAAACCACTGTACATAAGCTAATTCAAGCAGATATCACCCAGCAAAGCTCAGAAAGCAAGTTTTAAAAAGACGTTGCACCAACCCATTAGCTCTACGGAGTTCCAAGCCATTCCTCTAAACTCTAACCTAGCAGAGCTTGAGTTTATTTGCACCAGGAAACACAAGAAGCCAGGACTCAGTTTGCAGCCCTCCAGTTTGGATGTTCCAGCCCACCTCAAGCACAGCTCAAGAATGAAGCAAAGGAAAGAAAACCCAAATGAAACAGAATGGGCAGGGAAGAAGCTGTCCTTGTCTGCACAAAACTGAAGGCAGGGGCTCCAAACTATGCCCTGAGATTTTATACCATGATCCTCACTTGTAGCACCAAAATGTAAGGTTGTGAGCAGATTTTTTTAAATGTTCGATTCATAGAATCGAATGCAAAAGAAAATTCGCATTCATTCAAACAGATCCCCCTTGAATGCATTAGGATTAAAATTTGATATGAATGTTTGATATGAATCCAATTTGAATCCCAGTTACCAATCGCCTATGAATCTCTATGTATCCACTCTGAACACGTCAAATACGCTCTCAATCCACTTTTAATCCACTCTGGATCTACCTGCAGATGTGACAGGGGCAGACGCTTTCCCACCTCGCCAAGTTCACAAATGCAACGAAGCTTCGTACAAATGTACTGAAGCATCTGATTCAATTTCAAATGTTAATCTTCAAATGTACTAATGTTTGATTCAAATATTAATGCCTGAATTTGGACGAATTCAGATAAATTTCAAATGCGACGAACATTTGTGCGCAACTCCACCAATACGCATTTCCCATTTAATTTTTAATTTAGTATCGATCTCTTCACTTTCCTTCCCAAAGGAAGCCCACGATTGCCAGAATCATAACAGCAATAAAAACTGTAACCAATTGCACAGAATAAATTTAGATTTATTTCCCAATGGCTCAGTTTGAACTGGAGATCCAGGGAGAAGAAAAAGAAACCCATTCATCTACTTGGACGACGCAGTGGTTTCTTGATTTTTTGTTTTTAAACCGAGCCAATTTGTGCCAGCCAATCTAACTGCTAGGCACAGAAAATACTTTTTACCATTAGCAGGTTAATAGATGACTGAATACCATCTGGACTTCCTTCTAATGGCTTTATTTCAGCTTTTTATTTTGTTTTTATCCTTCTCTGCTTTCCTCTTTCTTTTAAAAAAATGTAGCTTGTTCCCTGCCTTCAGAGAATGTGGTAGAAGGCAGTATAACATACATAAAATAAAATCCATGTAGTTTAAAGCTGTGTTCACACCTAAATTTTAATCCAGCTTCAGTCCACTTTCAGAGCGAGAGAACACATCAGCAAAGTGACCAGTAATTTCCCTTCTACATTATCTATCCCAAAGGTGAATCTTCTGAGTTATTTAACAATGAGAGAAAACAACTTGTCACTTTGCTGATGTATTCTCTCACGCCAAAAGCGGACTGAAGCTGGATTAAACCTTAAGTGTGGCCACAGCCCTGATTGTTAATCCAGCTTCAGAATGGAAGACGACATCGGCAAAGAAACTAGTAATCCTCCTTGCTCATCATCTAAGCCAAAAGTTGATTTTCTGAGACAGATAATCCTGAAAGAGACCAGGGCCTTGCTTTGCTGTTCTGCTCTCTAATAGTGAGAGTAGGCTCAATCTACACTAAAATGTGGGTGTGAACGCAGCCTTGGTTCCTGAAAGACCAGGAAAGACCCTAGAACCTAGAAAAAGCATGCTGGCCTGGCTTTGTACGATGTGGGATAGGAATTCCATCCGAATCTTGATTGCAAAACTGAGATTTCTTGCATTTTGAGGTGTGACTGTTTCCTTCCTCATTTTGGTCCAAAGCAGACACAGAGCATAACTCTATGGCTGTGCAGAAACGCAAATACGAATAAGATGTGTACTGATACTTATATATTATGTACATATCGGTACGCATGCGAATGTCCAAATAATTCACACGAATTACTCAAAACATTCAAATTCGTTTGAATGTTAAGAAACGAATGTATTCAGTCGAATTTCAAACGTTTCGAATATTTTTGCAGTAGAATATTTTCTACTCGAGTCTCTAGGGATCCGATTCCACCAAGAAGAGGAAGCAGACAGGACCTGCAAATCTAGATGTTATCACATAACCCCAAGAAAGAAAATTTAGAAATCGGCCACCAGAGATTACTCCAACACCAAGCTGAACGTTCTTCTCCCAGCAGAGGGTTCAAATCTGGGAAGAGTCGGAGCAGGAATAATAATAATAATAAGGCATGCAAAGATATTCCACGTTACCCTCCTTCTTCAGCTGGGTGGAGGAATCCCACCCAGGACTCTGGCTCAGCGCTGCGGGGTGAGGGGAACAGAGTTAGGGGTGGAGAGTCGGCGTATGGGGATGTCGGTTTGCCACTGATGTCTTGCTCAAGGTAGGATAATTCACTAGCCCCAGTGCCAATGGTAGAGGAGGAGGAGGAAAGATGGGGAAAGAGGTCAGAAGAGACCGCCAAGCAATGATTATTTTGGGCAGGGTGCCCCTCTGTGCAGTTTCCTTGGCAGGGATACAGAAGGGGTTTGCTACTGCCTGCTTCCAGGGAGAGATTGGGGGTCAAACCAGCAACCCTCTGCTTTCCAGGAAGTCTGTTCGACCACGGAGCTACGACCACACCATGGGCACTTCTGTAGGCAGTTTTATTGGCATAGATACCAAAGTGTTTTGCCACTGCCTATTTCTAGGGAGAGGCTGGGATCAAACCAACAACCCTCTGCTTTCCAGGCTGTTTGCTCTACCACTGATCTACAGCCACCACCAGACTCCACTGGCATCTTTGTGCAGTTTTCCTGGCAGAGGTGCAAAAGTGGTTTGCCATTGCCTGCTTCTAGGGAAAGGCCAGGATCAAACCAGGAATCACTCTACCGCTGAGCTATGGCCTCTCCCAGACTCCACTGGCATCTCTGCACAGCTTTCTTGGCAGGGGTACAAAAGTGGTTCGCCATTGCCTGTTTCTAGGGAGAGATTAGGGATCGGGGTGGAAGTGGGCTTGGAGGCCAGCAAAAGAAGATCCGGAGAGCACCTGGTGGTCGTTCCCCACCTTAACAGGAGAAAGGTGGATACATTCAGGGAGATGAGGGAGAGACTTTCTAGAGGAAGGCTGTGCTGGGAATCCCAGTTCCGGGCAGGAGAGAGAAAGGAGCCGCACCAGAGGTATTACCTGTATTGGCAGCTGGTGCCCTTCCCAAACTGGCACAGTCGCTTATGGAGGCCAATGCGCTTAGCGAAGAACCCAAGGCCGGCGGCTGCGAGGACCAACAAAGCTGTCAGGAGTAACGCAGTGGAGGTGGCATTGCCCGCTGGGGAAGAAGGAATACAAGGAGAAGAATGTGTGTTATCCAGTGCCAGGCATACCAGTCTGTGCGTGCTCTCCAAAGGAGGGGCCAACACAAAAGAGGCCTTGTTCCTCGCAATGCTGCAACACTCGACAACCTCGGTAGCGAGGCAGAAACTCTCAAGAGAAAATCCTATCGGGGCTTAACCCTTCCGTCTTCAATAGATCTGTTCTTTCTCCCCCCACCCCCCACCCCCGCCGGTCCAGTTCTTTCGATCTGGCTCTTCCTCGTGATTTTCCCACAATGGTGTCCTCTCCAGTCTGGTTGTTGTCTCTCCATCTCCATGGAAACCGGGAACCTTGGGACCCCTTGGAGTGGCCAGGATTATCCAGGGGAAGCCCCCACCCACCCAATCTTTCCTGCCCCAAATTCCACGCCAGAACACAGCTTGTGTGTAGAAGCATCCAAATTACAGAAATACTCTCCTTCTTCAATACAAACAGGCCTCAGAAGAGGCCTTAAATTTACATTTCCACATTTTGAAAACATTTTCAAGTCATTTTAAAAGGCTTTGGCGTTTTTACACTCAAGCAGAATTGCTTACGGCCGGTGTGTCGGGAGGAGACGGCAACCGTAAAATGTCTCCGGCACTTTCGGGGTGAGGTAGTGACTCTCGGGGTAGGAGAGTCTGATCAGACAAGGGGAAGCATTTCTTCACCCAGAGGGGCTTCCGGATTTGCCCACCTCCCCTGGGCATCATTGGCTCCCCTTGACTGAAGGTTTTCAAGCAGAGGACAGACAAACAGTTGCAAGCAATGAGAGATGTGCACAGATATTCAAAATACTGATTATTCGGGCAAATTTGGACATTCGCAAACGGATCGAATATCCAGACGCTCGTTTTTTTAGGATTCATACGAGTATGAATATTTCGAGTTATTTGTACCGATAATTTGGACACTCATATGCATACTAGGGGTGTGCATGAATGCAATTTGCAGGATTTGATCTGATTAAAATTGAATATCCAAAGATTCAAATTGATTTGCGTGTTTAAAATTTGAATGTATTCCCACTCAATTCAAACCAAATACATTTGAATCTATTCGTGCAAATATTTGATCCGCATTTGAAGATATGAACATCAACAACATTCAGCCGAGTCCGCATATATTCGTACACATCCCGTTTTCATCCTGTACTTATCTGTACAAATGCGCACAGGGACGAATAAGATGCGTACGGATACGTATGTAATGTGTACATGTCCGTAAACATACGAATGTCTGAATAATTTGTACGAATTATCTGAAAGATCTGAAAACTCGTTTGAATGGTAAATTCGAATCTATAGGCATTCTATTTAAATATGAATGTCCAAATTGGATCAGATTGATCCAATTTCAAATGTTCTGAATATTTGCGCACATCCTTAATGTGTACATATCCGTACGCATCGCATACATATCCATACACATCTGTACAAATACATACGGGATGCATACAGGATAACAACGGAATGCGTTCAGATGTGTACGAGATTCCTATCATTGGATATGTATAAAATATTCGAACCAATAGATATGAATGTACTCATATTGGTTTGAATGTCCAGATGTTCATTTTTCTTTATCTGCAAGAATTTGGATTTTCGAATATTCAATTCGAATCGAATCGAATGTCAAAAATTGCATTTGTGCACACCCGTACTGGATCCCAGTGACTGGAGGTTTCCAAGCAGAGGACAGACAGATAGTTGCTGGCAAAGATGGTTTTGTCGATTCCAGATTGACTGGATGTCCTCTAGGAGCCCCAACCTTTGCTCTGCATCTTAGGGCTCCCTTGGTCACTCACCTTGCTCCACAGCCATGGGTCCACTGTCTACACTGCCCCCTGCTCCCTTCTGCAGGCAGTCCGGTGGTGCCCAGCCAAGCTGACAATGACAGCGGCCTTTGCTGTTACATACCTGCAAGGCGGAAGTGCAGAGAAACCGTCAGCGGACAGGAGAACACAGAAACGGAAGCGCTGAAGGAAAGCAAAGGAACGGAAGGCAAATATCCACTGGGCAAAAGGGAGTTCTGTCTGCCAACCGTTCACCCCACCTGCTCCGTTCTGCTCCACAGGACCACACGAGTGCAGCCATCTTTGCCCTGGAAGCCGAGCCATGCGCGGCGTCGCAAGAAGCAGCATGATTTGCACATAGAAGAAGAAAGAGTTGTCTCTTCTACCCCACTTTTCTCACCCATTTTAAGGGGACTCAAAGCGGCTGACAGACCTTCTGTTCTTCTCCCCACAACAGACACCCTGTGAGGTGGGTGGGGCTGCGAGAGCTCAGAAAGGAGCTGCGACTAGCCCAAGGTCACCCAGCTGGCTTCACGGAGGAGAGCAGAATCAAACCCAGCATTCCCAGATCCTTAACCATTTGACCAAACTGGCTCACATAGATACTTATTTGCTGCCGGTTCCCAAACCAAACAATCCAGGTGCAATACCATCTAGGCAGGTGGTTTCCTGGATGAATCAGAATAGGAACAGGGGGAGCAAGGCAGGGCACTAATGTGTGGATGCTACCAGCTCCAAGATGCTTTCAAACCGCTTTTTTTTAAACTGTGTGTAGATGCAGCCACAGAGTCAGTGTGTGGACAAAAGGATGCTGTCCTAATTCTACAGGCTTCTCCGCTTACCCCGTGTCCACCGCACTGACAATCCGGCAGTTTCAACAAGGAAAGATTCTGGCACCGCTGGTTGACGCACACCTGCAACCAGAGTGGAGAAAACATGGCATCACCTCAAGCTGCTATCCAAAGAAATGACCCACCCACCCCCCTTGCTGCTGGAAAGAGATGCCAGCCTGCCTCATCCCTCCAGAATTCTCTACTCACCTGGCCGGACCCACAAACGGTTCCTGGCAATGCCATGGCCAGATCCAGGACATCAGGGACAGGCGTTGGCGAGTGATGTGGGCAGGCGGGAGCTCTGGTTGTCCGGTTTTGCTGGCCGGCACTGGTCCCAACATCCTGACACTGCAGTCGCCCGCACAACACATCCCTGCCAGAAAGGGAGTTGGTAGCTGTTCGTTTTCCCCTCCAAGCTACTAGTCCTTAAGATGACCATTAAAAGCACACAACACCTTCGGAGTCCCTTGGCTCAGATACCCATTTTGACCACGCTGGCAGCGTGGAAAGGATGCCCACCACTTTCAATTTAACCTAACTATGGTCAAACCTCGGTATCTGCTGATCCGGTGACCCCGGTTTCAATTTTCCATGGTGATCGGACCAGCCTCTCCGCCCCATCTCAGAGGCCTGGGACAGACAGGAAATCGTGGGAAATGAGGTGAGAATTTTCCATCATTCCTGTGAAATCCCATGGGATTTCTGCTACTATTACTTTTAGTGTTACTATTAGTATTACTGTTACTGTTACTGTTACCGTTAGTATTCTGGGGAAATCTCATTAAGGGGACAATGGCCTGAAAGGAGAGCTCTTTGCTAAAGGCAACCCTACAAATGTCCCTTGATTTTTTTTCTAAAAGGGTGAGGGAAAGTGGCCTACCCCAACCTACTGGCTCTCACCTTGGGGATACCACTTACTTCTTTGCACACGGCACGTAGGAGCCATCTGGTCGCTGTCCGCAGTGGCCGTCCAGATCGCCTCGACTATTCAGGCTATCAACGCAGCTTTCGGAAACCGGCCTTGAACCTGCCACAAGAGGTTGAGGGTCATCAGGATGGGGAGCTGTGGGTCAAAGCAGCCGGCGTCAACTGCCGTCAATACGGTGCGAAGCTATAGGAGAACTGCTCACCTGAGCCCCAAAGTTCTTGACACTGGCTCAGGTAGGTTGGGCAGACCCCACCGTAGCAAACGGCCTTGTCTTGTCCACACGGGGTCCCATCTTGCTTGTAGAAGTTACCAGGGCAATACGGGGAAGTACCGTTGCAGTATTCCGGGAGGTCGCACTCATTCTGAGCCTCCCTGCAGACAGATCCAGGAGCGCGCAGCTACAAGGAAGGAGACACCAGACCTGAACATTCCTACGCAGACACGCACAGGTTGCTCTCCTCTCCTCTCAGCTATTCCCTTCCTTCATCACGTCACTGTTCCGAGATCCAGAGATCTACACAGAGAGCATAAGACTTCACAACATCTGGATACCGCCTCCACTTCCCCTCCAAAGTTACCTTGCACTTGTGACAGCACGGTCCCCCAGTGGCACACTCAGCTCCGGGCTTCAGTCGGCACGTGGTCGCGTTGCAGCAGGGATCCGCGCATTCCTGAAAGGGCACACAGGGGCAAATTATGGAAAAGATAACCCAGTGGTGATCAATGGTGCACCCTCGCCCAGGCTGAGGAGGTCCTTACTCCCTGTCCAGGCATCCCCTTGACATGGGGCAGCCCTTGGAGACAGTTCAGAAGCTGCAGCCAGAGCAGAACGCAGCTGCTAGACTGATGACTGGGACAGCTGGCCAGACGCACATCATGCTGGTCTTAATACAGCTGCACTGGCTGCCGATGCGCTCCTCTGAGGTTCTGATGGACCAGATGGGCTGTGGCCTGATCCAGCAGGGCTCCTCTGAGGTTCTTATGGACCAGATGGGCTGTGGCCTGATCCAGCAGGGCTCCTCTTAGGTTCTTATGGACCAGATGGGCTGTGTCCTAATCTAGCAGGGCTCCCCTTAGGTTCTTATGGTCTTATGTAGCTTCTGAACACGGCTTCTTCATCCCCCACCCCACCCCTGCAATGTGTTCCTACCTCCCGGAGACCACAGTCGCATTCCTCATCAGACTCCACAAGGTGATTCCCACATAGCGCCTCTGGCATGCGCTGTGGCTGGGGAACGTCCAGCAGACACCAGGGCCTCCGGCTCTTGAAGATCTGGTCCAGTTGCTGACGGCTGCAGCTGCTGAATCGCAAGCCGGGCATGATCCTAGGAGGCAGGAGGAAGGAAGTCAGGCGAGGCCGCCCTGGCGTGGCCGCAGACCCCTCGGCTTGGACTACTTACCCCTTGGGGGGCTCCATGATGCAGCCGCGGCCAGGGGAGAGGTTGGGGTTCGTGCTGTCGCAGCCACAGCTGGCGCTGTCGTGGTCGAGGCCGAGGTTGTGGCCAAGCTGATGAGACAGTGTGGACGCCATGATCAAGGGACTGACGGAGTGGTCCTGGAAGGGGAAAAGGCGGCGTGCAAAGAGAGATGGTTGGCTGGCTGGCTCCAGATGGGTGGACTAGGTAATGCTATTACTGTCAGTGTTACTATGAGTATTCCTGTTACCATTAGTATTAGTGTTACTGTTACTGTTAGTATTGCTGTCAGTATTGATATAACTGTTAGCATTGCTATTACTTTTAGTGTTACTATTAGTGTTACTATTAGTACTCTTATTACTATTACCATCAGTATTAATATTAGTATTAGTGTTGCTGTTACTGTTAGTATTAATATTACTGTTAGTACTAATATTACTTTTAGTGTTACTATTAGTGTTACTATTAGTACTCCTATTACTGTTACCATCAGTATTAATATTAGTATTAGTGTTGCTGTTACTGTTAGTGTTAATATTACTGTTAGTATTACTATTACTGTTAGTGTTACTATTAGTGTTACTATTAGTATTCCTATTACTGTTACCATCAGTATTAATATTAGTATTAGTGTTACTGTTAATATTAATATTACTTTTAGTGTTACTATTAGTATTGCTGCTAACATTAGTATTAATATTATTACTGATACTGTCACTACCAGTATTAGTATTACTGTTAGTATCAACATTAACATTACAGTTAATATTGCTATTAGTGTTACTATTAACATTACTATTAGTATTACTGTTGCTGTTACCATTAGTATTAATATTACTATTAGTGTTACTGTCACTGTTAGTATTACCGTTAATATTAGTATTAATATTATTGTTGGTATTACTATTACTATCTGTATTACTATTTATGTTTGTATTTCTATCCCACCCCAGACCCAAAGGTCTCAGGGCGAGTAACAACACTTAAAATTCTGGGGCTCTTGCACCTTTAATTGTAGCACAGAAGAGAGTCCTGGGGCTCTTGCACCTTTACTAGTAGCCTAGAAGAGAGAATCTGGGGCTCTTGTATTTTTAATAGTAGCCTAGAAGAGAGAACTCTGGGGCTTCTGCACCTTTGCTAGTTGCACAGAAGCGGAATTGCAGCCCCCACCCCCTGCTGCTTTCATAGGTGCAACACAGCGGTGGTTGTATCCTGTGCAGATGTGAATCCAGTGCCCCCGACATGACAGCCCAGCATTTCGCCCCCTGTAGCATCACACACACACACACACAAACACACTGACACAAGAGAGCTGAAATTGTCCCTGGAAATTCCACCCCCCCCCCCCCGCTCATCTGCCAGTACGGCTTTCACGTTGCACCCGTGTCCCAAGGCAGTAATGGAGGCAGCGAAGGAAAGCTCACCAAGTTGACCCCGCCTGAGCGTCCAGAACAGATGGAACCGTGCGTCGCCGCGCCCACGGTCTCCCCAGCGAAGGGCGTCCCTCTGTCAGATGGCCCCAAGGCAGGCATAAGCGGAAAGGGTCGGGGTAAAGGCACACAGAGACAAGACGATACAGGTCAACCACGAACGCCGGAATTTGCATCTCAAGGATCTTTTTCTTTGGGTGTTTTTAGTCTCTTAATAATTGGGTTTTTGGGGGGGGGGCAGATCGGGTAATAATTTGTGGTCCTAAGTAGAAACCTCCCCTTGCTCTCTGCAACAGGGTTTGTGTGCGAATATTCATTACATTTGAAATGTGTACAAATTTGAAAATAAGGCACGTCCGTGAACCTGGGGAAAGCGGCTGTGCCAGTCACATCTGCCACGGATCCAAAGTGGATTGGGTGTGCGGATTCAAAGTGGATTTGCGGCGGATTTGACGCTTTCAGGGTGGAATCCCACGTGGGATACGTACGGGATTCGCATCGAACATTCGTACGGAATTCGTAAACGAACATTCGGATCGCATAGGATCCCGCCACGTTCGAAGGGGATCGATTCAATCGAACATGGATTTTCACGCGTCCGGTTTGATCTCGGGTTCTCACACGATCAGCTGGACGTTGTCGTGAGGGATCCGGCGCAGGAGGTCGTCTTGTCTCCACTGCAGCAGGCGCTCCAACAGCGCCTGAGGGGGTCCCGCCGCCGGCGGGTGATCGGTGGCGTTCCAGATTTCAATCCCGACCAGCGCCACCCGCAAGCCCAGGTTCCGGTAAAACTGCGCAGGGAGGAGAAGAAAGAGATGAGAAGTCTCGAACCGCTTCTCCAAAGGCAAAGCTGATCCGGGAGGAGGAAGGAAGGGTCAAAAAGCCGAGAGCAGAGTCTCAGATAGCCCTCCAGATGTTCACGGACTGCTACTCCCCAGTGAACTACATTTCCCAGGCTTCCACTGGGCATGAGAATAAAATTCTTAGGAGTGGAATGCTTTTGCTTCTGTCTCCTGCTCGAGATGCCCAGGAACAATTGACAGGCCAATGCGTGGGATGCTGGACTAGATGGGCTGTGGCCTCATCCAGCAGGGCTCCTCTTACATCCACATAGACAAATTCATGGAGGACAGGTGTATCAATGTCTAGTAGAATGGATGTTGTGGGGAGAAGAACAGGAGGCTTGTCAGCCGCTTCGGGTTCCCTTAAATGGGAGATAAAAGCGGGGTAGAAAAGCCAACTCTTCTTCTTCCTCCATGAAGCCAGCTGTGTGACCTTGGGTGAGTCACAGCTCTCTTCTGAGCTCTCACAGCCCCACCCACTCACAGGGTGTTCTCTTGTGGGGAGAAGAACAGAAAGTTTGTCAGCCGCTTCGAGTCCCCTTAAATGAGCGAGAAAAGCGGGGTAGAAAAGCCAACTCTTCTTCTTCCTCCATGAAGCCAGCTGGGTGGCCTTGGGCTAGTCACAGCTCTCTTCTGAGCTCTCCCAGCCACACCTGCCTCACAGGGTGGGTTGTTTTAGATACTCTTTTGTAACGTCTGCATTATTCACACTGCAAAGAGCTTCCAACACTCACCCCATCCATGTGGCTGGCAATCTCCAACATCCGTATCCTGAAGCGTTCAAGGTCAGGGTCCAAACCAAACTGAAAAGAAGTGGAGTGAGATAAAAGTGAGTTGCCGGAAGGGAAAGAAAAGTAACACAAAGAGCAAGGTCAGCTCCCAAGAAGAAAGGCAAACGATCGAAAGGACTTTGAACTACAGATTTCCTTTTAGTTCGGTTCCTCGTGGCCACAGAGGTAGGAAGGAAAGCCACTGACTCACAGCAATGTACACAAACTGTCGTGAAGTGGTTCAGTTCAAGTCGAACCAAATTCAGTGGTTCAGTTCCAGTTGAACTGAATGTAGTAGTTTAATTCTAGTCGAACCCAAGGTAGTGGTTCAGTTCAAGTCGGACTAAATTTAGTGGTTCAATTCAAGTCAAACCAAATGTAGCCGTAAAGTTCAAGTTGAACCAAATGTAGTGGTTCAGTTTAAGTCAAACTGAATTTAGTGCTTCAATTCAGGTTGAACCGAATGTAGTAGTTCGATTCAAGTTGGACCAAATTTAGCGGTTCAATTCAAGTCGAACCAAATGTAGCGGTTCAGTTGAAGACAGACCAAATTTCGTGGTTCAGTTCAAGTCGAACCAAACTTAGTGGTTCAGTTCGAGTTGAATCAAATGTAGTGGTTCAGTTCAAATCAAACCAAACTATCTTTGGTCTGGTTTCATCCGACTGTATTTTTTTTCCAGCAGGGTGGTTGGGTTCACATTTGAGCCAAAGAAGCCATAACGAACAACCCTTGGTTCGCTACGATTGGCTCGGTTCATTAGACTATCCCTTAGTTTGGTTTAATTCAAGCTGGTTTTTTTAACAGGAGGGATTCCGTTTGCTGTCAGACCCTTCAAGCATCCGAATTCGCCGCAAAAGAACTGAACTAGTTTGAGGCCCATCTGCCGACACCTCCTTGAGATCTAGTAGCTTGAGCATTCCACATGCTCAGCTTTTGCCCTTCTACAGTAATACAGGGGCGGGCACTCCACTTTAGCCGACAGAATCCGCTGGGTTTCTCTCTAGGAAGCAAGGAGGAAGCGCATAGAAGATCGCAGCGGCGACCACAGAAGAGACCCTACCTCGGTTGGGTCAGCCACGATGACCAGCTCCACGTATCCAAGCTCAGGTTCTGAATCTCGCCTCACCTGACAGAAGGGAGGAGGGAAGAAACGCTTTGCTAAGCACCAGAAGTGAGAAAGCTGCAAATCGCTGCAGGAAAAACTTTAGGGTTTCTGACCTGAATCCTACCGGGGTTCCCTTTCATCCAATAATTCTGGCCCTACTGTCGCCGAACTAGGGATACGTTCAAAGCCGATTTTCACATTCAGTTTGATGTGAATCCAATGTGGAAAAACTTTGCTGTGGCCAAATCCCAGCCCTATGAATGTGCCTACGTAAGCGCTACAGAGCTTGCACGCAGCTTCACAGACCGCTATGAAGGACATGTGGACCTACACAGCGTGTGTGTTCAGGAGCGGAGCCGGAGCCCCCCCCCCCCCACTGCAAATGGCGGCCTCTAGGCCCACCCCTTGACCCCACTGCCCCGGGATATGCGTGGAAGTGCGCTCTGTGACGCTGTCTTCACGGCAGAAGACTGGATTGTAGGGTTGTGTGTGAATATTCGTAACATTCAAATTTGGCCGAATTCGGACATCGTACCTGGGGGCCCCAGAGACCTGCCTACCTGCCTCCTTTCCTGTGCGTGCATCCAAAGTTGGCATTGCACCGGTAACAGCACAGAAGGAGAGAGAAAAGGCTTTATACACAAAGGTCCCAAACTTTGTCAATTGGAAGAGATCGCAATGGTTACAAACAATGACGGTTCAGCTCAAACTTACTCTCAGGAGCTGCTCCGATTTTGGCCGGAGAAAGGGCTGCAGGTGGGGCTGTGACTTGGTCCTGCATTCACCTGCGTCCTGCCTCGCCCCCTCGAGTCTGTACGCCCTTGTTCCCTTGCTGCTGGACTCAAGGGTGTAGCTTTGGTCCCCAGACAACACTATGAGGCCACTGGAAGGGAAGAAGAAGAAGAGCTGGCTTTTCTCACCCATGTAAGGGGACTCAGAGCAGCTGACAAACCTTCTGTTCTTCTCCCCACCACAGACACCCTGTGAGGTAGGTGGAGCTGTGAGAGCTCAGAAGAGAGCTGTGACTAGCCCAAGGTCACCCAGCTGGCTTCATGGGGGAGGCCGGAATCGAACCCAGTATTCCCAGATAAGAGTCGGGCTCCCTAACCACTAGACCAAACCGGATGAGACAGAAAACCAGCCATTGCTAGGGGTGGGTGCGAATGGAATTTTCAGATTCGATCCGGTTCGAATATTCGAATTCAAACGAATAGAGATAGAATGAAATGTATTCAAATTCAAATCCGATTCAAATACGTTTGTATCTATTTGTACATCTGTACACATAGGAACGTATGAATAATTCACAGGAATGGTTCAAAACATTCAAATTCCTTCTAATGTTAAAAAAAATTAATGTACAGACATTCGATTTGAATTCAAATGTTCAAATTCGAATGAATTTGATCAGGTTTTGAATGTTTTGACTATTCTTGCCCATCCCTAGATTTTGCACTGGCTGGGCAATCGACAAGCCAGAACTGAAGGTTATGCGCCAGCCACATCTGCAACAGATCCAGCGTGAATTCGACATGGTTTGAGAGCAGATTCAAAGTGGATTCAGAGCAGGTTCGATGCTTTTAAAACAGATGCGTTATGGAAAATGTATCAGATGCGTATAGGAGATGTACGCTTTCCTATCGGATAGCTGTACGAACAGACGTTCGTATCGAATAGAATCCCTCCGCATTCGAAGGGGATCTATTTGAGCTAATGTGAATTTTCTTACATTTGATTTGATACAAATTGAATTAAAAAAAACACACCTGGGCACATCCCTAGATCTGCCCCTTTCCTGAGCAGCTTAGCTGTCTCATGCCCTGAGCAAAGGGGGGGGGGTGTCTGGATTGACCTCCGAGACCCCTTCCTGACTCAAATGCTCTATGGCCCCGTGAAACCTTTCCCCCATACCTTAGCCCAGAGCAGATACAAATGCTGGCCCACGAATCCAGATGTTTTTCAACATGGCCCCAGTAACAGCAATTGCCCTGAAACACACAGAAAAGGGAAACAGAGAGAAATGCAGTGTAGACGAAACGCAGCGTCTTCCCATTGGAGATTATTCAAATCAGCTTTTGAGCCATCTAAAGTGGCCACACCCTCCTGCCGTCAACACCAGGGATGGTCTATCCTCTACTGTACTTGTCCAGGTTTCCCCCAAACTACAATTCCCATAATTCCATGGCACAACGGAAAATACAAATAAATTAAAAATTAAAAAAAAATGTGTGTAGGGGGTGTGTGTGCCACACTGGAGAACACCTCCTGGAATAAGGCTCAGAGGAAGCCAAGCATCCAGGGCCTGGTTGAAGAGAGATGTTTTAGCCAGACACTCAAAGATGCTGCCTGATGCACCTCCAGAGGGGGCCACCACAGAAAAGGCCCTCTTGCATGTCATTGCCTGACGTACCTCCAGAGAGCCCAGAAAGGGGCCCAGGGTGCCACCAGAGAGGTCCCTCCTGCCTCCCGCGGGCCCCCTTACCTTTGGGGGGGGGCCTCCAGTGGCACCCCGGGTCTCTTCCTGAGCTCTGCAGAGCACAAAACAGGCTTTCCGGAACCTGGAAAGGCAATTCCGGTCTGTGCATGCGAACCCGGAAGTGCCATAGAAGGAGGTGAGGTGGCAGCAAGAACAGGTAAGTGGCGAAGGGGCTGGAATGGTGGGGTGGGTGAAGGTTTATTTGTTTTGTGCACGGATATTATAAAGAATATTCGTGCGCAAATATGAACATCCCCCTATGTGGGGAATGGGCTTCGTGCCCACCCCTCCTGGCTACCCTGAAATTCAGTGGCTTTGTCTTCAATGCCTTTCCTAGCGACCTCTTCCAGGGAAATTGCCCTTTGCTCTCTCCACATCCCCAGAGTCAGAGAGAGCGCAGGGTCTTCATGCTGAGCAAGATCCCCACGCAGGAGATCGCTGCCAGATCAGAGTCGATCCACCCCTCCGGCCCGGAGACGGGCATCTCTCGCTGCGACGCCACTTCTCCTCCTGCGTCTTGGAGCAGTCCCAACTGGCAGAGGGAAATTCAGCCAGAAATAGCTTCTCCCGACGGCTGGGAGAGATGCCAGCCGGCGCGTACTGACTGTACAAGGCCATGAGCCGAATGCCAACCTCAGAGTCCGTCCGATGCGTCGTCCTCGTCCCGTTGGGTAGGTAATAGATGAGGCCCCGGGTGGCTGCCAACAGCTCCCTGTGGCCAAGAAAGCGCAAGTTAGCGGCGTGGGAAGCCTGGCGCATGCAAGGCGGAACCCAAGGGAAACCCAGAGGTAGGGATGCGCATGAATAGTTGCAACGCTTGTTGTTCACTAACCACTGCAACAAAATGAACCAGTCCCAAGTGTCCTTTGTAGGGAGCACGTCCACAGATGAATCTGCACTTCCAAACGCGATCAATGTTTTGAATCTGCATATTTTCACTTCGCATTTGAAATGAACATCCAAGAATTTGGCTCACCGTCGAATCATTCAATCAGACATTCTAGCTTTTGCATTCACAACCAAATATTTTTGCCCCTTTTTTCCATTGAAGAAACGGATTTCCCCCCCCCAGTAAAACACTGGTGAAATGTTGTCTGCAGGGTGGATCCGATTTAAATCAAACTGATTTAAATCGCAATTTAAATCACTAGTCAGTAAGGCTTGATTTAAATCACAGTTTCTACAAAAACTAATTCTTGCTACTTTAATATGCAAGCGGATGAAGATTTTTAGAATGACAGCTTTTCATATTAGTTTTTTTATCTCCAGTTTAATAGGTTAATCATTCATATTTGGACACAACTTTTCTGCTGTACTTAGGAGGGAGAAAAATAATCATTACCTTAATAATGGGTGTTTTTCCACTGTCACTAGAAGTACCCATTAAGTACCCATTGATGGGTACTTAATGGCATTTTTGTACCTATTAATGGGTACTTAATGGGTACTTCCACCAGGTTCTTAAAGCACCCTCAGACAGGCCATTTCCACCTTACCTACCCCAGGCCCACGTACAGATGCTAACTCACCAATTCTGTACCAAGTCCAGGAAGAGATCCTCTCCATCAAGCTCCAGCACAATTTGCAGATGAGTGGGGAAACCCTCGGACCCCTGCAGGTGAGACGCGAAGGTCAAGGTGTTTGTGGCCTCTCAACAGATGCCAAAATTCCTTTTCAGCAGTAGTGGCTAGGGATGTGGACGAATGCATTCAATTCGAATCGAATATTCAAATATCCTACTCGAATCAAAATTCAAAAATCCGGATTTTCAAAAATCCAGTTCGAATCCAGATTATCTGGATTTGCATTTTTGAAAATCCAATTTGAATCAAATGATATGAATGCCAGGAACATTCATATCCGATTTTTGGGTCCATACGCATCCTGGTTTTTGTTTTGCTTTTGCATTTGCATTTCATTTGCATCCCGTTCGCATCCTATATTATAAGCGCAAATAGACCCAATATTCTAACGCGATACACGGAGACGAATTCAGTCGAATCATTTGAAAATTCATATTCGAATCCGAAAATCTGCGCATCTCTGGTAGCGGCCCACCACTTTGAGCGCAGGTGTCGGCGAGCACCAGACGGGCAACCGCCGGCTGCAAGGGCATGTACTTTCATGCGTGGTTATGAACAGACAAATTGGGGCATGTTAGAAAGCCCCCTTTCCTCCTAGGACAGCAATCTCTCTCTCCCTCCACTTGAGATCTTAGAATCAAACGGTCAGCAAACACGAGGGTCAGTCTAAGGCCAGAGGAATGCTTTCTTCACCCCCTGGCTGGCAGGAAGCCCCACTCCCTCTTAGCTCATTGTCCGAAGGGTGTAAAAGCTGAGCACAAGTGTGGACAAAGGTGCCTGCTTCACGCCCACTCCAACTGCCCCCACCCAGCCCCACCCGGCGCTTCCTGTTGAAGAGGAATACTCGGAAACGCTTAGAGGATTCCAGCATGATGTTGGGTGGGGTGGGGTTGGGGAGAGGAGAGGAGAGGAGAGGAGAGGAGGGGGGGAGAAAAAGCGAAGCTCGCCTGGCCCTCTCCGCGGCAGGTCACAGGGTCACAGCTGCTCCGCTTCCTTTCTGAACGTTGGCATCTCCCGCTCGGTCCAGACTCTGGACAAATGGCGAACGGGGTGTCTTACCATGGTCGCTTCTTCCAGGGCGATCGGCTGGTCATCTCGGAAGAGCCTTGGCACGACAGGCCAAGAGCAGGTCCCCTTTTCCCATGGCTTCCGGGCGGCGCCACCTACAACGGGCAATGGACAGAAAGGCGTCACATGCACGCAAGGCCACTGGTTTCTGCACGCACATGACCCAACTGAATTAGGGTTGCGCACAAATGTATTTCTGACATTCGGATCCGAGCAGATCTGAACGTCATAAAATCCTATTCAATTTGGATATTTAAGATCCGGATGTCATAATATCCGTTTCAAATCGGCAACATTCGAATCCGTACGTTCAAACATTAGGTTCGCATTTAAAGGTACGAATACCGACAACATTTGTATCTGTTATACGTATCTGCGCACATTCCGTAAAAAAATCCGTATGCATCCCGCATTATCCCGTATGCATCCCGTTTTAATCCTGTATTTTAACCACAGGATATGGATAATTTCCCCACAGATTCATATACGACAGATACGAATCTACACATTTGAATCATTAGAAAATCCGTACCGGATTTTAAAAAATCCATATTCGAGTTCGAATGTGAAAATTCAGATTTTTGAAAATCCAATTCGAGTTTGAATGTCGACATTCATGAGATTCAGAATGAATATTTGGATTTTTGAATATTTGTGCTGAATGACACCACCCTGGTGTGTGCAAACAGGGGTTTAAATGGTGGAAATGAACACAAACCATCAAACTCCCTCGCATGCAACAATCTGAGCCCATAGCTCAGGAAAAGACCGCAAGGAAAAGAGTGGCTGTAGCTCAGTGCTAGAGCCTCTCCCGAGAAATAGGGAATGGCAAACCACTTCTGTATCCCTGCCAAGAAAACTGTGTAGAGACCATAGAAGACACAAGAGAAAGTGGATTTTGAGGGGAAAGGAATGCCTTCTGAGAGGTTTGCCAACAGACCTTTTGACACCAAAGAAATACTGTTAGTGTTATTATTATATTATTATTATTATTATTATTCTCATTGTCCCAAATTACTAACTTTTGCTTTTGATCTTGCTGTGATCCCAATTCACAGCTGCTTTATAGCAGCCATTACCTGATCCCAATTAAAGATACATTATGCGGTTTTATTTTCGCCTAAAGGCCTTTGGAACGGAAGCCTCTTCTTGCCCTCTTTCCACCGACCCGGGCTTCTACAACTGCATCGGGACCTTGAGGACTAGAAACTTGTGCTGGAGGCTTTGTTCTTGGGGATCTGCTGAATTGGTACTGGGATGAAATTCAGGGAAGGATAATGCCAAAACACCCTTCTCTCCCCCCCACCCACCCCACATACAAACCCTTCCCTCCCTCTTCTTCCCCATCCCTTTTTCGTTCTGACAGCTAAAGAAAGGACTTCCTTTCTTTGTGGTTTTCCGTTGAATCACTGAAGCAAACCAGTGAAAAGCTGCGCTAATGTGGAGTCAGCACAGGGCGGAGGGCAAAGGCATGAAAACCGCTTCTGCTTCTGTCTGTTTACCCTGGCATTGCCTCCCCCAGGAGTTGCCACATTGGGGGGCACTTCGGAATTTCAATTCAAATTCGAATGTCCCCATTCGAACGAATTCAATCGCATTTTGGATGTTTAGAACATTCATGCACGTCCCTAAATAATGTCCTCGAATTAAGCTGAGTTCCTACAGACAACACTGAGTAGTAAGGATAGGCACCGGGGGGGGGGGGGGCAGTCACATCTGCAACGGATCCAGATTGCATTTGATGTGGATCGAGAGTGGATTTTAAGTGGATCGGGGTTGGATTTGACGCTTTCAGAGCAGATATGTTACGGGATACGTATTGGATACCTATGCGTTTGTGTCAGATACGTACTGGATATGTATCCGATACGTATTCGTTCATGTTGGACATTCATACATATATATTCCTATCGAATAGAACCCTACCACACTCAAAGGGGATCCATTTGAACGAATATGAATTTTCTAACACTCGATTAGTTACGAATCGAATCCCTAGTGCTTGTTGCACTTTAAGGCGGAGGCTATTCTGTAACCTGGGGGCCAACACAGAGAAGGCCCTGTTCCAGGTCCCCACCTCTTTAGCCGCTGAGGGTGGTAGTTCGACCGGATCTCAAGACACAGCCAGTCAATATGGAAGATGTTCCTTTAAGATACCTGGGCCATTCAAGGCCTTATATATTGGTTCACACCTTGACTTTTAAGGGTGGCATGATGTGCATCCAGGCAGGGCTAACAGCCAACGACAGCCCTAAATTTCCCCTCCCAGCTGCACAAAGCTCGGTGGCAAATTGCAAAGTTCAGCTAAGGTGTTACAGGGAGGGGGGGGGGCGGGAAAGCCAAAATCCTTGCTATTGACTTTGCAAAAACACACAGCCCAAGGAACACACATCTTCACATCTTCTTGGAACGCGGAGAGCGGGCAACTCCCCGCACATCTGGCGCAGGAAAACAGGTCATAATTTGGAGAGACATTCCAGCGGGAACTCCTGGCTTTTACCTGCCCAAACCGCAGCTTGTTCTGCTTTTATGTTGAAAGCGGCTACGAGGACAAATTACAAAGACACAGTGGCTCCCGGTGTCTATTTTAAGAAGAACCGCTCTGTAGGGGGAACGGGAAAACCGTGAGCCTCTGAGCATGGCTGGGTTCCACTTGAGCCACAAATCCCGCTCAGGGCGTTGGGATGAGCGCAAATATTTGAAATATTTGATATTCAGACAAATTCACACATCCCTGTACGAATCTAATCTTCGGACACTTGAATTTCCGAGTTTAAAGAAATATGAATATTTTTGGGTGAAATACGGAGAGCTTCATTTTCTGCAAATTCAAGTTTGCACAGGTGCGCACTTAGAAGCTGAACCTGAGTTTCCAGATCAACTAACTCTTTTTTCCCAACTTATCAAATCACACCTTTCAGTAGCATTCATATTTGTCATTTCTGGAGACGTTCAGAAAGCCTGTAATTTAACCTGCCCTTCCTTAGGAGCAAGGCGGAGGAAGACAGGATTTACTTCCAGGTAAGCCGGTCCTGGAAAAACAAAGTCCCATTTGCTTGAACCCAGGGCTGCATCCCCACACAGTACAAAAGAAGAGTTGGCTTTTCTACCCTGCTTTTCTCACCCATTTAAGGGGACTCAGAGCAGCTGACAAACCTTCTGTTCTTCTCCCCACAACAGAACACCCTGGGAGGTCGGTGGGGCCGCAAGAGCTCAGAAGAGAGCTGTGACTAGCCCAAGGTCACCCAGCTGGCTTTGTGGAGGAAGAAGAAGAAGAGTTGGCTTGTTTAACCCGCTTTTCTCATCCAATTAAGAGGACTCAAAGCAGCTGACAAAGCTTCTGTTCTTCTCCCCACAACAGAATACCCTGTGAGGTCGGTGGGGCCACCAGAGCTCAGAAGAGAGCTGTGACTTGCTCAAGGTCACCCAGCTGGCTTCATGGAGGAGCGCAGAATCGGAGCCGGTATTCCCAGGAAAGAGTCTGGCTCCCTAACCACTAGGCTCATGGAAAAAGAGAGGGAGCGGAACAACTCAAAAGCAACCCACAGGGAAGGTCAAAGGCCAAATTTCGGAAGGGCTTTATCTGGCCTTACATGTGAATTAAGATCTAGCACATGGAAGCTATCAGATCCAAGCTGCTTTTGAGCCCATAACAACAGCAACAACAACTATTATTATTACTGCTATTATTCTATAAACAAAACAGCATGCTCTGAACAGCACCCCAACCAAATGTATTTATTTATAAACAACATCTGTACCTCACACTGGCTGCCAATTCACTACCGAGCCCAGTTCAAGGGGCTAACCTCAACCTATAAGGCTCTGAACAACTTGGGGCCCAAATATCTAAAGAAACCCCTTCCATATTGACCTGCCCGTGCCCTGAGTTCCGCAGGGGAGACCCTCCCGGTTGTACCATCACCCTCAGTAGCAAAATGGGTTGGCATGCAGGACAGGGCCTTTTCAGTGCTGGCTCCCAGATTGTGGAATAGCTTCTCTCCTGAGGTGCACTAGAAGAAAGAAACCTTCACTTTATGTGTTCAGGAGAGGTGGAAGATGTACCTCTTTGCCATGGCCTGTGGCTAAGTAAGGAAACCCCCCACCTTCTGGCACTGTTAGGGTTTTAATATGCTCATTTTATATGTTTGTTGGTTTTTAATGTAATCCAAACAAACAAGTAAACAAACAAACAGGGCAGGTTGCAACCTATGATAAAACACAGACACTAAAATATATTTCGGATATAACCCACCCCAGCCTCTCTGCCTCCCTGGCAAGACCATATTCAGAGAAACTGAATCAAAGGCCCAGGTGCAGAGGTAAATTTCAAGCAGGTGCGGGAAACTATACTGGGAGGCTATTCCAAAGTCAGGGGGCCACCACAGGAAAGGCCTTTTCATGTCCCACACTCCCTTCACACCTCCAAGGGGAGAGGAAGGGCTTCTCATCTTGTGACCGGTGTGACCTTTTGACATTGCAGGGGCCAGGGAAGTATCCTGGCAACGGAACGCAGCACATGAATTAAGAGACCGCAGGTTGCGACAATGTGAAAACGAACTCCCCCACCTGGAAATTCACTTCTCCCATTCCAAGGTCTCAAGCCCAGGCCCCTTCTCACAGATTACCGTAAAAAAAAAAAAAGTGGATTGAAAGTGGCTTAAAGGCAGCAGCATCCACACACTAGCGCCAGTCACCTGCGCCAATGCACTTACAAAGGCCTTTCATGCGGATCAGAAGTGGAATGGAAATACATTACCTCTAAGCTGCTTCCAAACCACTCCCCCCCTCCCCAAGTGCAGCCAATGTCTGTGAAATCCACTTGACTCTACGGGAAGGGCAGTATTACATAGTGGTTAGAGTGTCTCAGTTAGGACAGCGGGGGCGATTTCACACCGGCTGGTATACATAGCTGAATCCAAGGGCCAGGCGCATTCTGCTCGCCAAAGGTCCCAGGTTCAAACCCCAGGAGAGGGTGAGTTTTAACCTAAGAAAACTACCTGCTGGTGACACCTGTGAAATGAGCCTCCAGTCTGCATTGTCCTGCCAGACTCTGGCCCTCCAGATGTGCCAGGGCTGCACTTCCCACCCACCCCCGCTAGCTGGGCCATGAAGGTGCACGGAAACAAACAAAATCTAAGGAAAGAAAGTTGTCCAAGAACCCAGAGCTCTGCTTCAGCCTTCCCCAAGGCGGGCCAAACCTCAGATCGGATAAGAGGAATGGCTCGCCGCAATCACAAGCCTACCTTGTCGGGTCGGCGTGCAAGCGCCCCAGTCGCTGCCTAGCCCCGAACGGACGGATCTCAAAGAGTCGCGGCGGAACGACGACTCATCCCTCCGCTCCGTCCGGAGGACTCCTGACCGCAGCCGCCCCCGCGCCTCCCCGGACACGTAATGCGCGTAAACACCTCGCCAAACCCTTTGGCTCGCCTTCCCTCCACCCAAAGCGCAACGCGTAACGTGCGCACCGCGCAGAGTTAAACCCGTGTCCCCTCTTTTTTTTGGGGGGGAGAGGGAAGGACCTCCTGGAAATCAAAAACGAAAATAAATCAGAACCCCCCCTCCCTTCCCATCCCCTCCCCCCCCCCCGCTAACCTGACACCTGGCTGGACGCTCTTGGCGCGTTGCCGGGGCGCTGCCGGGGCGCCAAAGCGGGATGCTGCGCATCGGATGCGGATCCGGAGCCGAGGCAAGAAGAAGCCCCGTACAGCCCGAGCCCCCAGAAGAGCCGCAGCGCCCAGGGCAGCGCCATCACCTCGTCCGGGGCTCCGCGGCGGGCAGGACAGCCGTGCGCCCCCGCCGTGCGCTTTTACGCACGGGCTCTGCGCTTGGAGAGAGCCAGCCGTCCAGGCGCGCGCAGGCAGGCAGGCAGGCAGGCAGGCAGGGGGAGCCGCGGCGGTGGCAGCGGCAAGCGCTGCTCGCCTCTCCTTCTCCAGGCCGGGAAGGACGGCTGTGGGCAGGAGAGGCTGCGTTAAAACCCTCCTCCGCGCCCGAAGGAGGCGGCTCTCCATGCGCCGTCTCCGCCTCCTCCTGCATCCTCCTCCTCCTCCAAGCATCACCCAGCTGCTGCTGCTGCTGCAGGAGAGAAAGAGCGAAAGGGGGACCCGCCTGCCCGGCAGGACTGGAGCTGCCTGCGCCGACGACATTCCTCCGGCAGCCTCCGCCCGCTCGGGGCTCTTGCCAAGCGGGCTGGCCTCGGGACATGTTCCAAGCAAGAGGGCGGGCGGGCGGGCAGGCGAGAGGGCGCACCCCGCCCTTGCGAGCCAGGCCTTGGCTATCAGGCAGCAGGAGGACCCCCAAGCCGCGCCCAAGGGCGAGGGCGCACGGAAGGACGAAGAAAGAGGGTGGGCACCTCCCAGGCGGAGATCGAATCGGCCTCCCCCAATAGCCGTGCCAACAGGCGGCGTCCGCCCGCCCGCTGCCCGCCCGGGCAAGCCTTTTAAAGCAGCATCCACTGGCAAAGAAGCCGGAAAAAGGTGGGAAGTGGGCGAGGAGGAGGAGGAGGAGGAGAGACCCTTTCGGGATTTCCCTGACCCAAGGCTGGGTTTGGAATTTTTCGCCTCCAAAGGGTTGCCAAGAAAGTGGGGTTGGGTCCGGGAAGGCGGAGGAAGAATTAGACGGCCGCCGCCGCCGCGTTTCAACTTGCCTGCCCGGACACCATTTAAGTCGAGCTCCTGGCGAAACCCCCCTAGTTTGCTAATCGCCTAATAAGATCCACGGAGAGCCCCCCCCCGCCCCTAGAGAGAGGGCCTTGTCGGTAGTGGCCCCCTGAAGAGGTAGAACAAACACGAAAAACCTTATCCTTGTACAATGTGGCCTTCGCTGGTTGGTGGAGTTTTCCCCTTGATTGCTTTCCTGATAATAGCTTTTTAATTTTTTTAAATTGTTTTGTTTATATTTTTTTTTTAAAAAAAATAAGAGTTGGCTTTTCTACTCCACTTTTCTCACCCATTTAAGGGGACTCAAAGTGGCTGACAAACCTTCTGTTCTTCTCCCCACAACAGACACCCTGTGGAGCTCAAAAGAGAGCTGTGGCTCACCCAAGGTCACCCAGCTGGCTTCGTGGGGGAGGGTGGAATCAAACTCTGTTCTGTCTCTCTAACCAGTAGACCAAACTGCCTCACAGACCAAAAGGGCTTTAATCTCTCTCTTTTTATATTTTTTTTTTTTGGGGGGGGGTCCTGTTTATTTAGCTCACTGCTCTAAAACTTATGAAATCCACGGAGCTGCCACGAGAGAGAGAGAGAGAACCTTATTAGTGGTGGCACCCCCAGAGCTTCATAATCTAAATAAACTTAACTAAACCCAACTTAAAACCAGGCATTATTGTATTGCATTGCACTGTGTTTTGTATTGCCACATGGCCAACCTGGATCCTGTTACTCTCTTTCCCTGCATTTTGCTTCTCGCCCCCCCCCCCCAAGCACCACCCTCCATGCTTTTTTCCTCCTGATATGCAGTCATTTCCTATAGCCCTCTCCATGGTATTTCCCCCCACCCTTCCTATGAAGTCATGGTGATAAAATTAATGTCAGATACTGGAAGCAGTACTGTACATCCCTAGTCGGTGTGGAAGGGTGGCTGGATAGAAAGGCAGATAGGGCTCGTGCACTTTTAATATATACCTGGAAGAGGGGATGTTCATTCAGTAGCATCATAGAAGAAAGAATTTAAAGGATCCTATGCCATTAATAGCTCCACAAAGGAGGAAATGGCGGAACTCGTACACCTTTAATAATGGCATAGAAGAGGGAATGGTGGGACTCCTACAGCTTTAATGGCAACATAGAAGAGGAAATGGCAGGACACCTGCACTTTTAATAGCAGCATAGAAGAGGGAATGGCGGGACTCATGAAGCTTTAATGGCAACATAGAAGAGGAAATAGTGGGACTCCTGCACCTTTAATAGTAACATAGATGAGGGAATAGCAGGGACTCCCACACCTCTAATAATGGCATAGAAGAGGAAATAGTGGGACTCCTGCACCTTTGATAGCAACATGGAAGAGGGAATGTCGGGACTCCTGCACCTTTAATAGCAGCATAGAAGAGGAAATGGCAGGACACCTACACCTTTAATAATGGCATAGAAGAGGGAACTGTGGGACTCCTGCACCTTTAATGGCAACATAGAAGAGGAAATGTCAGGACTCCTGCACCTTTAATAGTAACATAGATGAGGGAATAGCAGGGACTCCTACACCTCTAATAATGGCATAGAAGAGGGAATTGTGGGACTCCTACAGCTTTAATGGCAACATAGAAGAGGAAATGGCTGCACTCCTGCATCCATAGCAACATAGAAGAAGAAATGGCGGGACTCCTGCACCTTTAATAGCAACATAGAAGAGGGAACTGTGGGACTCCTGCACCTTTAATAATGTCATAGAAGAGGGAATTTTAGGTCTTCTGCCCCTTCACAAGTTCTGTACAATATTAGTGGTGTGACAGCCCTGTCCGCCCTTCCATCTGCCGCTTCCAAATCTGTGTCTGCCATATGTACTTTCTACTCCCTTTCTGCAAGGAAACGGGGCCCTTTTATCCTCCATCAAAAGCCTCCAAGGAAAGTGTGTGAAGTGCAGCCAAGACTGGCAAAGACCGAAGGCCAAAGACCTGAGCGGAGAGGGCAGCATTTGGCTCGCAGGCCGCCCCAAGAGTGAAATAAATGTCCAAGGATGCGTGGAGGAAGACTCAAAATATTTACGATAAAGCCACGCCAACGGTTGGCGTCAGTCGGCATAGCCCGCCTCGCTTTCGCTGCTGTCGTCGTCCGAAACCACGTCGTCGGGGCTGCAGGCGTAGCAGACCTGCCCCATGTCCAGCCAGCACATGTGGCAATAAAGGGTCCCGCAGTCTGGGTTCGGGCACAGCTGGGAATTCCTGGACTTGGGCATGTTGCATAGGATGCAGGACTTCCGGAGGAAACGTTGCAGGAATGGGAACCAGAGGCCCAGTTGATCCAAAAGGGGCTTCGCCTGCCATCGGGGGTGGAGAGAGAGAGAGAGAGAGAGAGAGAGAAAGTGATCAGGGAAAGCCTTGATTAATTTGTTTTTGTTTGTGGCGTTTTCATTCTGCCTGCCTTCCATTCTGGCCCCACAACAGCCCTGTGAGGTAGGGTGGGCTGAGAAAGACAGACTGGACCCAAGTCGCACTAGGTTGGGATTCAGACTTGGGATCTTTGTGGCTGATTTCATCACTGTGAGGGGCTCCGACAAAGGGGCTCCTGCCCCTTTAGTAGCTGCCCAGAGGAGGGAATTTCAGGACTCTTGCACCTTTAATAGCGGCATAGAAAAGGGAACTCCGGGGCTCCTGCACCTTTAATAGTAGCATAGAAAATAGAATTTGGGGGCTTCTGCCCCTTAAATTGCTGCCTATTTAAGAGGGAATTATGGGGCTCTTGCACTATTAATGTTTTTTACTCCCTCGAGTTTTTTCCAGCTTGGAGGAGGAGTCTCTCCATGCGCCCTGTGAAGACCCCTGACTTCAAAGCGCCCTCCAAGATGCAGTCAGTGGCAAATGAAACCACTTCTGCATTTTTGCCAATAAAACTGCACAAAAGGACCTACAGTGACTTTTCGGGGTTGGCCCCCTTTGCTGCCTTTCCCAAAAAGCAAAGCCTCGATCTCCATCTTCTCACCAGGCGTTTTCGGTGCCGGGCTTTCAGGATAATGCGCTTCCTCTGCACCGTGATGAAGGCGACGCGTTGCCGGATCATTTCATTGTACAGGAAAAGGATTCTTTTCTTCTCCCTCTAGCAAAAAAAAGAGAGGCAAACTGAGGGCATTTCGAAAAGTGGAATAAAATTCGAAATTAGCTCGAACTCAGATCGAACGTCTATACATCCAAATTTAAACATTCAAACGAATTTTGAATTTTTTGGATCATTCATGTGAATTATTTGGACGTTCGTACGTGTACGGATACTTACACATTACATCCGTATCCGTACGCATTTGTACGGATACGTACAGGAGGAAAACGGGATGCATACAGCACAAACACGGGATGCATATGGATGTGTCCAGATGTTGCTGGCATCCATATCTTCAAATATGAATTGAACATTCGTACGAATGGATACAAAGGTATTCGATTCGAATTAAAGACATTTGAATTTTAAACATTCCAATTGATTCGAATCTTTGGATATTCAGTTCAAATAGAATCTAATGCACATGCCTACTATCTGCCTTGCAGGGCTGTTGCGACAGCCACCAATGTGGTGGGCGCTTGTTTTTTTCCTTCTCCCTCCCAAACATGTTTCCTTTAGTGACATGACCTTTCTCAGCTACGGAGGACAGAGGCCACTGTATAATTTGAGCATAAATCCTGTCTTATAGCTGGAATATTCCAAAGGCCAATTTGTTTGTACGAGGTAGCGGAATAAGTCTGATTTCAAAATGATATTAATATTCTTCCGGCTTAAGTGAGAGATCTACCTGTTGTACTGCTGATGAAGACCTAGCCAGGGTTGGGGTTAAGGGGTTACAATAAACCACTGCTCTGGAGCACCAACCTTGGGAAAATAGAAAGCAGCGATGACGCGCCGGAGACGGAAGACGTAGACCTGTGCGAAACAGAGCAGGAACAGCGCCCCCAGCGGCGTGACGCAGTTTACGTACTGCGCTTTGGTCATCCCCCTTGGTTCCGGCAAACACTCTGCGGACGGAAGAATTAGAATCTGTGAACCAGATTTCCCTCTACCAGCTGAGGTCCCTCTTGGAGATGGACATGAATATTCACAACATTGGTTATTCGACCGAATTCGACCAAATTCGGACATTCATACGTGAGCCGAATGTTACAACATTCGTACATTAACATTCATAGGAATATCACATTTAGGACGTTTGTACGAATAGCCCGGAGGTGGGAAAGCGGCTGTGCCAGTCACATCTCCAATGGGCTCAGAGTGCATTCGACATGGATCGATGGTGGATTAAAAGTGGATTCAGGTTGGATTGGATACTTTCAGAGTGGATATGTTACTCGATATACATTCGGACTCCCGTATCCGCTGGGGATACGTTCTGGCTCCTACCGTGGTTACCTGAAACTGTGGATAACCGTGAACAGGTCTTCCGGTTCTGGGGTCGTGTGACCCCCAGAACCGGAAGTGCTGTTCTGGCCACCGGAAGGCCTATTTCGGCCTCTGTGGAGCGTTGGAATAGGCGTGCGATGCCAGCGGATGCCTCCCCCTTGCCTCCCACACGCCCCTTCCATTTTGGGACAGTCTCCACTGGCATCATGCGCCTATTCCAGCGCTCTACAGAAGCCAAAGTAGGCCTTCCGGTGGCAAAAATAGGCCTTCCGGTTCTGGGTGCTCTTACCTTATAGCGCCCGCGGGGAGTGTGTGTAGGGTTGCTGCTCTGGTAACCATGGTTAAATGAAACCGTGGTTGCCAAATAATTGGATATGGGAGTCCGACTGTGTATCGGATACATATGCGTTCATATTGGACATTCATATGAATTCATCCCTAGTCCTACCTAAGGACCTAGAAAATACGGAATATCCCTAGTATGGCTGTTCTGTGAACCTGGAAAAGCAATATCCCTTCCAAAGACGCCAAATGCATGCTATTAATAATCATAATTAAATGGTTATCGTTCCATGTCAACCTGCCCATGCCGTAAGATCTGTAGGGGAGGCCATCCTGGTTGTACCACCACTCTCGGTAGCAAAAGGGGTAAGCATCCAGGACAGGGCCTTCTTAGTGGTGACTCCCAGATTATGGAATAATCACCCCACTGAGGTTCATCAGGCACCTTCACTGTGTACGTTCAGGAGAGCGGTGAAGCTGCACTTCTTTGCCCTGGCCTTTGGCTAATATAAAGAAACAGCTTTCAATTAAATTAAATTAAATTAAATTTCCTGTGCTTCTAGGGCGTCTCGAATAAGGCCCTGCTGCCGTCTTTTACCCAGGTTGTTGGTCTCCATCACCATCTCGGAGGAGGTGTTCAGAGCTCCAATGGTGCTCCGAAGGAGACGCGCCATCATTGTGTTCCCACCGACGATGACTTCCAAGCGGTGGCTACCTGCAAATGGAAAGACGGGAGGGTTTCCTTCGAACCAGAGTGGTGCGTGAACCAATGCTTCAATGGTTTGGTTCGATTCAAACCAAGCCCCCTCCCCCTTGGTTTGCCGTGTTTCGCTTGGTTCATTAGGACCTTCACCTGTTCTTCATTTCCTGCCTTCGCTGCCCCATGTTACAGAAGCTCTCATCATGCAAAGTGGGACCTAGGAGGAGGTCCCCGTTCTTCGGATCTAATCCGTTAAGAGGATTTGCAAGGATTTGACCTCTTAAGGCTCCAGCGGTTCCACATTCCTACTGATCCAAGGCGGCGGTGGCAGGTAGAAAGTGCATTTTTTGCTAATGCATCATAAATAAACAACCTGCCACTTGTTTTGCAGTTGGGGGTGGATGGGCAGTAGGAGAAGGAGCCAGGATTTTACCCAGGACCCAAGAAGAAGAAGAAGAAGAAGAAGAAGAAGAAGAAGAAGAAGAAGAAGAAGAAGAAGAAGAAGAAGAAGAAGAAGAAGAAGAAGAAGAAGAAGAAGAAGAAGAAGAAGAAGAAGAAGAAGAAGAAGAAGAAGAAGAAGAAGAAGAAGAAGAAGAAGAAGAAGAAGAAGAAGAAGAAGAAGAAGAAGAAGAAGAAGAAGAAGAAGAAGAAGAAGAAGAAGAAGAAGAAGAAGAAGAAGAAGAAGAAGAAGAAGAAGAAGAAGAAGAAGAAGAAGAAGAAGAAGAGTTGGCTTTTCTACGCCACTTTTCTCACCTATTCAAGGGGACTCAAAGCAGCTGACAAACCTTCTGTTCTTCTCCCCACCAGAGACACCCTGTGAGGTAGGTGGGGCTGTGAGAGCTCAGAAAGAGAGCTGTGACTAGCCCAAGGTCACCCAGCTGGCTTTGTGGAGGAGTGCTGAATCAAACCCGGTATTCCCAGATAAGAGTCCGGCTCCCTAACCACTAGACCAAACTTACTGTCAACTTACTGCGGAAGGAATACTCCACGAATGAATGGTGCCGGATGGTGCTGAATATGGTGAAGAGCAGGTAATCAAGAGCACAAGAGACCATCAGGAAGATCAAAACAGGGATGCAGCCAAGCAGTTCCGACAACTGGAAGAAGAATCGGGTGGAGGGGGAAAGAAGTGCCGTTTTCCAAAGGACAGAAAAAGAAGAGTCCAGCAGGAAGGGCGGAAAATGGCAGGCAGCACTGTTACCTGTCATTTCGCACTGCTTTAATGCACCAATCTAGCACAAAGCAAAGGGGGAAACGATCTTTGATCTTCTACTGCCTTGCTAACAAAAGAGGCGGTGGGGAGAAGCGGTGCACAAAAGCTGCTGCCAAAGGACTCCATGACATCCGGGAGCAGGTTTATATATAGAGAGTGGGGTTTGAATTGCCCACTCCAATGAAGGCAGGGTATGACAGGGTCCAATTGCTGGCTGCATGGGAAGGGGGTTCTGATGAGGGGAGGAGGGAGGGGAGGGGGTTTCTCCCCTATGAATCCATATTGTAAGCTGACAGTGGGAATGTATAAAACCAGACCTTGCTGCTGATTTAAAAAACCCTGCTTTAAAACCAGATTAAAATGCCCAGTGGGAACCTGGCTTCTATCACCCAAAAGACGGTCCCTTAGCCCTGTTAATTAATCCGGGTTTTGCCCCAAATGCTGGGTCTCTGTCCCCAAAGCCTCTCCGATTTACCACATTCTTGGTCTCAGCTGGCTGGAAAGCAAGTCGGTAGGGATCGATCACACGCCCTTGTTCTGCCCGCCTCAGAGGCAGGAGGGTACGTTTGTTCTGAAAGACAAAATGGGCGGAGAGAGAATGCTGAAGTCCTAAGCACCACTAATATTATCAGACCTCTCTAGCAACCCTTTTTGGGGTCCCTGAAGATGGCAGGATTACTATTCCTTATTTTTTAAAAATGAAATGAAATGAATAACAGCCGCAGCATCTACAGGTACAGCTGCTGAAAAGGGCGCATCTCACCTGGATCCAGATGAGCTGTAAGAAATAACCAGAAGGTCCCATTCCTGGCCCCTGGGACTCCCAAGAAGCCCTACCTGCTTCCGACGGCGGGCATCGATCTGCCGGAAGTAGCGAGAGATATAAACATTGTCAAAGCGAATGTCCTGGTTGTAGCGGTTTGTATAGGAGAAAGCCCTTGGAAAGACAGAAGGACGGAGGGTAGGAAAAGAATGGGGAGTGAGATGACTTGAAGTACCAGGAATTATATCATCAGGACCTAAGAGGAGCCCTGCAGGATCAGGCCACAGCCCATCTGGTCCATAAGAACCTAAGAGGAGCCCTGCTGGATCAGGCCACAGCCCATCTAGTCCATAAAAACCTAAGAAGAGCCCTTCTGGATCAGGCCATAGCCCATCTAGTCAGAAGAACCTAAGAGGAGCCCTGCTGGATCAGGCCACAGCCCATCTGGTCCATAAGAACCTAAGAGGAGCCCTGCTGGATCAGGCCACAGCCCATCCAGTCCATAAGAACCTAAGAGGAGCCCTGCTGGATCAGGCCACAGCCCATCCAGTCCATAAGAACCTAAGAGGAGCCCTGCTGGATCAGGCCACAGCCCATCTAGTCCATAAAAACCTAAGAAGAGCCCTTCTGGATCAGGCCATAGCCCATCTAGTCAGAAGAACCTAAGAGGAGCCCTGCTGGATCAGGCCACAGCCCATCTGGTCCATAAGAACCTAAGAGGATCCTTGCTGGATCAGGCCACAGCCCATCCAGTCCATAAGAACCTAAGAGGAGCCCTGCTGGATCAGGCCACAGCCCATCCAGTCCATAAGAACCTAAGAGGAGCTCTGCTGGATCAGGCCACAGCCCATCTGGTCCATAAGAACCTAAGAGGAGCCCTGCTGGATCAGGCCACAGCCCACCTGGTCCATAAGAACCTAAGAGGAGCCCTGCTGGATCAGGCCACAGCCCACCTGGTCCATAAGAACCTAAGAGGAGCCCCGCTGGATCAGGCCACAGCCCATCTGGTCCATAAGAACCTAAGGGGATCCCTGCTGGATCAGGCCACAGCCCATCTGGTCCAGCATCCCTGTGCAAGAACCTGTTCTGGAGAAAGATCTGAGGCAGCGTTTGAATGGAAGCCCCATAACAGCCTTCCTTGTGTCGTTTCCCCAACCCCTGGCCACACAAACACAAGAAGTTGAAGAGGAGGAACAGGAGGAAGAGGACAAAGAAAAGGAGGAGGAGGAAGAGGAAGAAGAGGAAGGAAGAGAAGGACAAGGACAAGGACAAAGGAAACAGAAAAGAAAAACAGAAGAATAGAATGAAGATGGGGAAGGGTGAAGAAGATGAAGAGAAGGAGGAGGAGAGGAGGAGGGGAAGAAGACAAGGAGGATGAGGAGAAAGACAAGGAGGAAGAGGAGGAGGAGGAGGGTGATAAGATGTTTATTCCAACACACACACACACAAACACACACCCTCCCCATGCAGCTCACGAGGCAAAGATGAGGATGAAGGTGCAGGAGAGCAGGACGCGGAGTACGGACAGGGAGGCGTTGAGGCGGCTGCTCTGCTGGGCCACCTGTTCCGCCACGTCGTCCACCAGGTGCCTGTGGGAGAGGTTGGCCCCGACAAACATCTCCTGCTTTTCCTCCTGGGGGTGCGGCAGGCCGGCGGGGAGAGAAAGGAAATGCCTTGTGTGGTTGCGGAGAGGATTCTAGCGAACGCGCCATTCGGCTTTGTACGAACGCGCCGAAACGCTCGGTCGTATTCGAATGTTGCTCTTCGAATGTCGCCGCGTTCGGTTCGAATTCAGATGCCTGAATGTGGATGAGTTTTGGATGGGACGAATACGCGTGGACATCTTGAGCTCTGAGCTCAGTTCCAACCCGGAGGAGACCAGGAATGGGATAGGGGCAGGCAGATCAAAAACCCCTGCCCATTTTGCTGCCCATCTCTGGCGCAAAGCCATAAAACAGGAAGACACTCATCTGCCCATGCTCACCTGGACCTCTAAAGTAGCCGTGAAGTCCGCGTTTAAACTGTCCACAGAGCCGTTGACCCGGTCGTAGGTCTGCCCGAAATTCCCTTCGACTGGGATCTTGTCTCGGCACCAGGAGCTCATGACTGTGTAGGACAAAGATGAAAAAGGTGGTGGTGGGATGGAGGTCGGTCTTCTAAGGACGCTGGTAAGCTACAGCTCCCACCCGGCCACAGTCCATCCAGCTCCGTGGCCTGTCTCACACTGTGGCCCACCCGTTGCTTCTGGTTACCTCAAGGAGAAGATGAAGGCAAACCCTTTGCCTGCTCTCGATTCCCCGCAGGTGGCCTTTGGAGGCATCCTGTCCATCCCTCCAACCTGGAGATGGTACCTGGGCACCCATTGATATGCCCATCTTCCATGAATTAAGAAGAGCCCCTGCTGGATCAGGCCACATCTAGTCCAGTATCCCATCTCCCACAGTGGCCCACAATTGCTTCTGGGCAAAACCTTGCCCTGTTCTTGAGTTCCAACCTCCTGCCTGTCCCTCCAACCTGGAGGCAGTACCTAGGCATCCATTTTGGTAGCTCTTGGTCAGGCTAACTGTGGGGTCATGGGAGATGCAGTCTAGCAACATCTGGAGGGCACTAGTTTGGCCAGCCCTGCCCCTATCATACACCAGGATGACATTGCGTTCTTACCAAGGGGGTTGACTTACAAGAGAACCGCGTCAGCTTACGAGCAGGACTCTTCCAAGCAGGAAAGTATTTATTGAAGGTGCAGGAGCCCTGCAATTCCTTCTCGTATGCAACTACTAAAGATGCAGGAGCCCCACAATTCCATCTTTTGCACCTTCAGTGGTTGCAGCAGAGTCTTAACAACTGCCTCTTGTATGGAGCTATTAAAAGTGCAGGAAAGTATTTATTAAAAGTGCAAAAGCTCTGCATTTCCTTCTTCCATGCTGATATTAAAGGTGCAGGAGCCCCGCAACCTTGTCTTCTATGGACACCCTAGCTACTCCCAGGTTTATTTAATAATCCTCTCCCAGCTAAGCAACCTTCCTTAGACCAAACAAACTCGAACTGAGTATCCAAACACTTGATTCGATTTGAATGTTTAGAATCCGAATGCAACAAAAATCCGATTCGGATCGAATCCATTCAAACCTATCCGTTCGAACATTAGGTTTGAATCTGAAGATTCGAATGTCGACAACATTCGAATGTCTTATACGTATCTGTACGCATTTCGTACGCATCCCGTTTTCGTCCCGTATGCATCCCGTTTTCGTCCCGTACTATCAGCGCAAATGCGTACAGATGCGTATGAGATTCATATACCAATACGGATTTTCTAATATTTGATCCGTTACGGATCAAATACCAAAATAACCATTAGAATACTCCCTAATCCCAGATCAACAACATTCTGTGCTCCACGATAATTGCGCCCGTTTGATCCTCCCGGGTGCCCTCGCCCCATATCTTCCCTCCCCCTTGCCTGGCACTCACGATTGGCGAAGTGGCAGAGGAAGCTGAACTTCATGGGGACACAGAGCAGGTGGTTGAGCAGCGGCAGCGCGATGGCGCGCAGGCAGGCTCGGTGCTTGGTTTCGAACCACTTCTTGCAGCGCTTGATGGATTGTTCAATGATATCTAGGAAGGAAAGGGTTAGGGCCCTGCGTGGTCCGTCACAGGGAAGAGCTCAGCATCTCGTCGAGTTGGGTGGGAAACACCCTTCCAGCCCCCTGAACCAGGGAACATGGCAGCACTCAACGTTGGCAGGCTGTATTGGAGGACCACGCTTGGTCCTCCGCGGGCCATTGGGGCTCCAAACCCCATCTTCCCTTGATATTTGCTGTCCTGGCTGGGACTGATGGGTGTTGGGGCAGACAACATGGCTGTGCTTTGCTGGGGTTGATGGAGGAGGAGGAGGAAGAGAAGGAGGAAGAAGGGGAAGAAGATGGAGAGAATAAAGAGGACAAGAAGGAGGACAAAGAGAAGGAAGAAAAGGAGGAGGAAATGGAAGAATTTGGAGAGGAGGAAGAAAAAGGAAACAAAGAGAAGGAGGAAGGGGAAGAGAAGGAGGAAGAGGAGGAAGGGGAAGAAGATGGAGAGAATGAAGAGGACAAGAAGGAGGAGGAGGAGGAAGAACTAGAAGAAGCTGAAGAAGTTGAAGGAGGTAGAGGAAGAAAAAGGGAACAAAGGAGGAGGAAGGGGAAGAAGATGAAGGAAGAGAAGGACAAGGAGAAAGGGTGGAGGGGAAGAAAGGGAAGAAGGTGAAGAGAAGGAGGGGAGGAAGAATAAGGGAACAAAGGAGGAGAAAGAGAAGGAGGAGAAGGGAAAGAAGATGAAGAGAAGGAAGAGGACAAGGAGGAACTAGAGGAGGAGAAGGAAGAGGATGAGGAAGAAGAAAGGAATGAAGAGAAGGAGGTGGAGGAAGGGGAGGAAGATGAAGGACAAGGAGGAAGACAAGAAGGAGAAGGACAAAGAAGAGGAGGAGGGGGGTGAGGTGATGAGTCTCTGGTGAGCCTTCTATGGCAGTTTCTCTGCCCCGTTGACCTCCTCCCCCCACCCCCAGGCTCACGTGTGCAGCGCATCCGCGTCTTTGCCTCGTAGACCTCCTGAGTGGATGGGTTGCCCTTTGGGTCCGCAGCCCGCGCCAAGCGCGCACCATAGCCTGCTTCACTGGCCACTTGCGCATTCAGCTTCGCAAAAGAGCTCGAGACGTCTTTGCTTTCCTTGCGCAGCGTCTGGCCGCTTCTCTGCAGGGGAGACAGGAGCACGGACTCTCGTGCGGAAGGCCGAGCGTTGGTTTTCTCCCCTCAAGCAGTGGGGCTGGCAACTCAGGGGCCAACGTGACCCAGACCCTGCTGGTCCACATCCCGTAGTTATGCCATAGGCAACCTTTCCCGTATCCGTCTATGCATTTGTACAGAATGAAAACAGGCTGCATACAGGATAACTACAGGATGTGTATGGATGTGTAACAGACCCCGGGGAAGATGCGCATAGAGACACTGATGAATGTTGCTGGCATTCATAAGTGCAAATTGGAATGAAGAATTCAAACGCATAGATTTTGAATTTGCTTAATTCAAATTGAATTTGGTTAAATTTGAAACGTAAACACTCGAATCGAATCGAGTCCTGAAAATTGCATGCGTGAACACCCCTAGGACATACTACGCTTCTGCCCCCCACCCCAGGCCCTTGGAGTTGAACAGGACTTCTTTACCACCATGTCCTTCATGATCTTCCGCAGTGGCGCCAAGGAGACCTTCCAAGACCGCTTGGCATTTTCGATCTGGAGCTCGACGGTGCAGCTGACGGAGCGGACAACCTCCCCCAGATTGTGCCGGATGTTGGCCACAGGTCCTGGAAGGAAGGGCGGAAGGAAGAGGTTTGGGCTTGGGAAGAGAAAAGGAAGAGGGATTTTCATAGGCAAATCTTTAGGACATTAGGGATAAAAATTGCATTTTATAAAAATAATCAAAATCAGTGGAACTTACTAAAGCACGATAACAGGTGCCCGGAACTAACTATTAAAGAAGTAAGTTGCCTCTGTAACGAAGTGCAGTATATTCACGCCTCACAAGGCCGTTAGATAACACTGCAATTCTCCGGCGTTTAAACAGCTCCGCAGCTCAACATCAACTGTTAATGCTCCCGCAGTTTAAAAATGGCCGAACCCGAGCTGCGCAAAGGATGCGCAGAAGTTCCCGCCATAATGAGTTGCGATACGATGTACGATGGCCCCAGTTCCCGTGTAAAAACTGCGATACGCGCCTATTTCTTTCCTTGTTCTGTGGGCGCAGCTAAGCACGGTGCAGTGGATATTCCCACGTGATCCCCACCAAACTCCGGAGCAACGCGTACCGCCACCAAACTCCTCCCGTACCCCTGGGGGTACATGCACCACACTTTGGGAAACACTGCTTTAGGGAACCAGCACAGAGCAAATGTCAGGCTGGTTCGAGCCACCATCGTTCAGGACAGTAATGGGCTGTGGCCTGATCCAGCAGGGCTCCTCTTGGGTTCTTATGGACCGGATGGGCTATGGCCTGATCTAGCAGGGCTCCTCTTAGGTCCTTATGGACCGGATGGGCTGTGGGCTGATCCAGCAGGGCTCCTCTTGGGTTCTTATGGACTAGATGGGCTGTGGCCTGATCCAGCAGGGCCCCTTTTGGGTTCTTATGGACTGGATGGGCTGTGGGCTGATCCAGCAGGGCTCCTCTTGGGTTCTTATGGACTAGATGGGCTGTGGCCTGATCCAGCAGGGCCCCTCTTGGGTTCTTATGGACTGGATGGGCTATGGCCTGATCCAGCAGGGCTCCTCTTGGGTTCTTATGGACTGGATGGGCTATGGCCTGATCCAGCAGGGCTCTTCTTAGGTTTTTACGTATTCCTACAAATATTCAGTACATATCAGATACGAAGAAATATGTATCAGATACAAATGAATACATATCCAAAACGTATCTGATATGTAACATTAGATTCACATCCAAGTTCATACAAATTTGTACGGACAATGAATGTTACAAATATCCATGCACATACCTACTAGAAACTATTGCTGGAACCCCCTGCACTGTTCAGTGATAATGAAAGGAAATTTAGGATGGGCCCAGATTTCTAGGAGAAGCAGAAACTCTACCGGAGAAGGGAAGGCCGCAAGGGGAAAGTTCCCCCAGAAAGGGGATTAATTCTTCTCATACCATCAAGGACGTTTGCCAGCACAAAAGTGAGGATGTAAATCCGACCTTCCTTCCCTAGGAATTTCGGTAACACCAGGACGCTAGCACAGCGGAAATGGGGGGACGTGCCCCAGCCGAGCGCAGCCAGACCTAGGAGGTGGAGAAGAGAGGTGGTCAGAATGGATTGACACCCTTTTGCATCAGGGTTGGCCTAAGAGTTTGCAGAACAAATGTCCTTTTGCTTTCCAGACCCCGGCGGGACCTCGTATCTCCAATAGACCTTCCCTCTCTCACAATTAGGGATAGGCACAAATTTTGTTTTGGGGGGGGGGATTCGATTTGTGCTGAACTGAATGCAAGAACATTTGCATTCGTCTGAATAAATCCCCTTCAAATGTAGTGGGATTCAAATTTGATACGAATTTTCAGTCCCGTACGAATCCCATACGAATGCATATTAATTAGGGATGTACATGAATATTTGTTATTTCTATGAATCTCTATGAATGGGTGAGAAAAGTGGGGTAGAAAAGCCAACTCTTCTCCTCCTTCTCCTTCTCCTTCTCCTTCTCTCCTTCTCCTTTTCCTCCTTCTCTCCTCCTTCTCCTCCTTCTCTCCTTTTCTTCTTCTCTTCTCCTTCTCTCCTTCTCCTCCCCTCCTCCTCCTCCTTCTCCTCCTCTTCTTCTTCTCCTTCTCCTCTCCTTCTCCTTCTCTTCTTCTCCTTCTCCTCCTTCTCTTCTCCTTCTCTCCTTCTTCTCTCCTTCTCTTCTTCTTCTCCTTTTCTCCTTCTCCTTTTCTTCTCCTCTCCTTCTCCTTCTCTCCTTCTCCTTCTCCTCCTCTCCTTCTCCTTCTCCTTTTCTCCTTCTCCTTTTCTTCTCTTCTCCTTCTCTCCTTCTCTTCTCCTTCTCTCCTTCTTCTCTCCTCCTCCTTCTCCTCCTCTTCTTCTCCTTTTCTTCTCTCCTTCTCCTTCTCTTCTTCTTCTCCTCTCCTTCTCTCCTTCTCTCCTCCTTCTCTCCTCTCCTTCTCCTCTTCTTCTCCTTCTCCTTTTCTCCTTCTCCTTTTCTTCTCCTCTCCTTCTCCTTCTCTTCTTCTCCTTCTCCATCTCCTCCTTCTTCATGCTGGAGCACCCCAGACCTTCCCCACGGGGCCAAGCACAAAAAGGCCCTGCCTCTCTCTCGCCTTACTCACCAGTCAAGCAAGCCATCAGCTGGATCTTCTGCTCCTCGGTGATGCTCATGGGGACAATCAAGACCTCCGAGAGACCTGGAGTCCCAAGGAAAACATTTGAGATGTTTGGCGACCAGTTCTGCTGTAGATCCCCCATCCCATCCACCCAACACCCCCCAAGCACCTGGTGTAACAGACTGCATCTATAATTTTGTCAAGGGATATTTAGGGAAGACGATGAATTTTAAAAATAATTATTTATTTAATTGTATTTTTATCATCCCTCATACCCAAAGGAGAAGGTGCTTCCTTGTTTAGGCAAAGGCCAGGGCGAAGAAGAAGAAGAAGAAGAAGAAGAAGAAGAAGAAGAAGAAGAAGAAGAAGAAGAAGAAGAAGAAGAAGAAGAAGAAGAAGAAGAAGATTCTCACCCACTTAAGGGGACTCAAAGTGGCTGGCAAGCCTTCTGTTCTTCTCCCCACGACAGACACCCTGTGAGGTAGGTGGGGCTGTGAGAGCTTAGAAGAGAGCTGTGACTAGCCCAAGGTCACCCAGCTGGCTTTGTGGAGGAGTGTGGAATCAAACCTAGTCTTCCCAGATAAGAGTCCGGCTCCTTAACCACTCGACCAAACTGGTGTGTCTTCACTGCTTTTCTGAATGTGTAAAGGGAGGGAGCCTGACACACCTCAAGGTAGAGTCTATTCCACAATCTGGGAGCCATCACCAAGGAGGCCACTCTTCTGCTCCGGAGGGAGGTGGCAGAAGAGGGACTCCCCTACACCTCCAAAGGTACAAGTGATTTGGATCTCACACGGCAAAAGCAAAACGCCAGTATTCGCATCCCTATTAATATTGTGCATTCCAGCACCTGTCTGCTCTCCCTGTTCACGGACCGCTACACACACAGAGCTCACCCACAGCAAATAAACTCCCGATTCCTGCTCCTAGGAGGAACTTTGTTGGTCTGAATTCCTCCGGGTGGCTCCAAAGAAACGTAATGCAGAAATGAGGCAGCAGGAAGGTCAGGACTTGTTTCAGGGCTGCCACGGAATCAAAAGGGTTAAAATTATTGGTAGGCTTTGGGGCAGAGATGTACGTGAATGGGTTTTGTGACCCGTGAATGGGTTAGAAAATCCACATTCGTTCAATGAATGAATGATAGGATTCTATTCAATACGAATGTTTTCGTACGAATATCCAATACTTATCCGATATAAACAAATACATGTCCGATACATATCTATTCAAATGAATAGAGATTTTCTAACTTTTGATTTGTTACGAATCAAATGCCAAAAAAGAAGAGTTGGCTTTCCTACCCCGCTTTTCTCACCCATTTAAGGGGACTCAAAGCGGCTGACAAACCTTCTGTTCTTCTCCCCGCAACAGAACACCCTGTGAGGTTGGTGGGGCTTTGAGACCTCAGAAGAGAGCTGTGACTAGCCCAAGGTCACCCAGCTGGCTTCATGGGGGAGGGCGGAATCAAACCTGGTATTCCCAGATAAGAGTCCAGCTCCCTAACCACTAGACCAAACTGGTTCACATTCATGTACATCCCTAATGTTGTAACATTTGATTCTTGTCTGACTTCAGACAAATCCAGACAAATAATGAAGGTCTTCAAGCAGAGACTGGACAGCCATCTGTCTGAGATGGTTTAGGAGATCCTGCCTTGAGCAGGGGGTTGGACTCGATGACCCAGGAGGTCCCCTCCAACTCTACCATTCTATGATTCTATGATTCTATGATTCTATGAAATATTTGTGCGTATCCCCACTTGGGGCCAATGGGGGAGTTTGCCCCCCACTCAAGTTGTTGGTGGGTTGTAGCACAAGGCAGCGGAAAGGCAATTGGACCCATAGACAGAACCAATCTAAGGGTGCAGGCCCATGTAAACTCGCTTGGAAACTGGTCCCACTGGATCAGAAGGATGCTGGGGCAACCCACAACTAGTGTGCCGATAGAACATTTGGACCCCTTTAGCAGTGGCATGCAAAAACTCACTGGTATTAGCAGGTTTTTTCCGTTGGGCTTTCCGCTTTTTTATCAGTGGAGCAGTATCCCCGCTCCTTTTCCGGCCCATCGTTCCTTCTTTCCAAGGAAAGGAGAAGCAGTCTCATAAAGGTCCTAGGTACCTGAAAAGCAAGTGCAGCAGTAGAAACCCACATGAGAAAGAGAGCAGTAGGAGTGAAGTTGTCAGTGCTTTTCAAAGGTCTGTAAATTATTATCGCAGCATGACTTCCGTACTGGGGCAGTAGCTGTGACTCTAGGGTGGAGACCAAGTCAGCTGGAACTCTGCTTGGCTGACGCTTCTCCGCAAGGCCTGTAGATGGTGCTGTTGGGCAGGGAGCCAGCCTGTTGCCAACCAGGGCAGACGCAGACTGCTTCTGATGGCCAAAAACAGTAAATGCAGATTCAGGTCTATACAAATTGGAACAGTTCCAGGACTCAGATTGTGCCACGGTAAGGGAGTAGGCATGGGCACGAATGTATTTTTGAGATGAATGTCAGTAGATTCAAATGTCAAAAAATCCAATTCAGTTCAGATATTTAAGATCCGAATGTCATAAAATCCAATTTGAATCCGTAACATTAGATTCATATTTAAAGATACGAAGGTCAGCAACAGTCGTATCTGCTATACGTATCTGTCCACATTCCGTAAAAATCCGTATGCATCCCGTATTAACCCATATGCATTCCATTTTAATCCCATATTTTAAGCACAAGCTGTGTATAATTTTCGCGCAGATTCGTGCAAAACGGATACGAATCTGCACATTCAAATTATCCGAAAACCCATATCAGAGTTTTGAAAATCCAATTCAAGCTCAAATCTGGATTTTTGAAAAATCCGATCCGAGTTCGAATGTCAACATTCGACGGGTTTGAATCAGATGTTGTTATATGAATTAGGACATTTGGATTCAAACCTTGGAGGTGGGAAAGCGGCTGCCGCAGTCACATCTACAACGGATCCAGAGTGGATCCAAAGTGGGTTGAAAGCAGATTCAAAGTGGATTCTGGGCAGATTTAACACGTTGTGAGCGGATGCGTATGGTACACGTAGCGGTTACTGTGGGATTCATATCGAACATTCGTATCGGATCGAATCCTACCACCTTCGAAGGGGATCTATTTTAATGAATACGGATTATCCTGCATTTGGTTTGATGTTCTTCCCTATGGCATGGTTGTCCTGACCTCCCATGTTATGTAGCTCTGAATTATAGGCCCCCTTAAGACTACCCACAGCACTACTATTGGGATCAGCATCTCTGGCATTGTCACCTTTAAGGCCTGTGGTCCGTGACTTTCCTTAGAAGCCTGATGTCACAGATCAATGCTACAATGTGCTCGGATTATGCCACGCAGCGGTGGGCGCTTCTTTTGTGCCAATCCCCCCAAAGTGACCCTACCTTGCACAGATTTTCTGCTACTTTGGAGGGAAAAGTTCTAACCTGGCCATATCCTTCACATGCTTGATTTCTACACGCAGGGAGCTTGCATTTTATTCACACGGGGGAGCACTACACCATTCAAGATACTTCCCCCCCCCCGGCAATCCCAAGTGGTACAGCCTGAAACACAGGATAGAATGATGGCGCAACTGTGCTGTACTGAGGTTGGGCGGAGCCAATCAAGGATGTGGGCGTGGCAAAGGAGGGGCTAGAACACATTGGGAGTGGAGCCAAAGAAAGGACCCTGTAAGCAAGGGGAGGAGCCAAGGACCTAAAATGGGCGGGCACATAGGAGGCAATGAGCATGCAATGGGAGGGGCTAGGACAGAAGTGGGCGTGGCTCTGGGCACAGGTGAGACAGAGTAAGGGGAGGAGCCAAGTTGAATTCTGGGTGGGGCCAGGATGGAATCTCGCAGGTGATGGGCGGAGCCTGACAGGATCTGGAACCTACTGGTTTTTCAGGGTTGAAATGTTGTTTTAGATGGTGGTGGGCCAGTAGACCTTTGGAAAAACCCTCCTTCCCAAAGAACGTCAACCTCTGTTGTCTTATAATCCAGAAACAGGACAGGTGCCCAGAAGAAAGACGATCTCTCCCCGATTGGCCAAAGCTGGACAATGAGAGGATCCCCCTGAAACCCCACTGCTGCCATGGGCCACCTGAAGGAAACACTGCAGAGGAAATACAAGGGCCAAAAGAAGAAAGGAAGGAAGTCCCAGGAACCTCGGGTGGTGAAGGACACCTTTGGCCGGTCCTTGGCCCGCAGCGTGGGAGGCTTTCTCATGGGCATGAGCCTCGCTGCGGTCTACGGGGCGATGGTCATCTTCGCCCAGGGGTACAACCTTTGGTACTGCCTGTTCTCCACCATCATCCTGGCCCTTGGCCTCGGGCTGGGCATGGCCTTCTCGTACAAAGTGCGCATCACCATCTTTCTCATGCTGCCCAACATATTCTCAAGTACGTGCGGAAGGGACAAGAGAACCTCAGAGGAGCCCTGCAGGATCAGGCCACAGCCCATCCAGTCCAGCATCCTGTCACAAACAGTGGCCCACCAATTGCCCATGGGCATCTCAAGCAGAGACAAGGGCAAACCTTCTCCTGCTCTCCAATCCCAGCAAATGGCCTTAGAGGCCTCCTGCTTGTCCTGACAGCCTGAAAGACGTACTTAGGCATCCATTCTAGTAGCCATTGATACATCTGTCGTCCATAAATTTATCCAACCCTTCCTTAAAGCCATCTAGGCTGGTTGTTGTGACCACCTCTCCTTGTAGGCAGTTCCATAGACCGATGACCCTCTGGGTGAAGAAATCCTTCCCCTTGTCTGATCCCGAGGGGAGGGGAAGAGGGCCCATACCTTTCCCCCTTTTTTCCCTGCTTCTCATCTGTTGCTCTCTCTCTCCCCCTACAGAAGAAGGCAAGACCATCCTTCTGCTCATGGCATTCAGCCTGGCCATGGAGGGGCCTTTCACAAACGTCATACGCAACTTCATGCAGGGGGGAGAAGCCGTGTCGTGCGGCGCTGAGCTCGCCCTCAACCAGACGGCCGAAATGCTCCAGAGAGCCCGCCAGCCTTTGCTCAGTGAGTCCACCAAGATTTGCACCCGGGGTGGGGTAACTTTGTCCCGTCTTTGTGCTTCTTCTGCGCGGCTGTGTGCGCAAAAATTGCACTCTGAGCAGGACTTCTCTGTCATCTTTTCTGGCTCGGCGTGATTTGTGGTTAGAGGTGTTCACAAGTGCAATTTTTGACGTTTGGTTCCATCCAAACCGAATATTCAAATACCCAAATTCGTACGAATAAATGTCTGGAGATTCGAACCGATGCAAATACATTCACATTTATTCGTTCGAATATTCCTACACATCCCGTTTTTATCCCGTATGCATCCCATTTGCGTCTGTACTGATCCGTACAGATGCATATGGATACGCACAAGATCCGTATGGATACGTTTGTGATGAGTACATATCTGTACACATACAAATGCCTGAATTATTTATACAAATAACTCAAAATATTTGTACGAATACTAAAGAACAAATGTTTAGACATTCAATTCGCATTCGCATGTCTGGATTCGTCCAAATTCATCCAAATAATGAATATTTCGAATATTCGTGGACATCCCGATTTGTGGTGCTTGACACTTAAGCTTCACCCAGTGTCATGTCGCAGGCTGGTCAGGCAACAGGCAAACACTTGCATAGCTACTCAGTCCCAAGGGTTCCAGGTGTTCTCAAGGTCCAGTCCAGTCTGGGGTCTAGGAGTCCAGAAAGTCACCAAGGGTCAGGCAGTCCAAAGGGTCAGCAGGTCACAAGGAGTCCAGGATTTCAAGCTCAGGTAACACAAGACTGCAAAGACGTTGTCTGCAGCAACTTGAGGCAAGGTGAGCTTGTTCTTAAATAGAGGAGTCAGAGCCACGCCCATGGTGCAGCTGAGCTAATCGCTCTGATCTGCGTCTCACCTGCTTCTGCTGCCTCAGCAGGCGATGAGAGAGCCTTTGATTAGGCTCACTGCTGGTGGATTCATCGTCAGAGCTGTCTGGCTGCTCACCTGGAACTGGCCTTAACTCTTCCATGCCTGCAATGCCATGCCGTGGCTGCTCCTCAGCCAGTGGTAATATTGCAGACATATCCTCCTCTTCTGATGAGGCTGAACAGGGCATGACACCCAGAGAGCACTTCTAGGGATGTGCACAAATATTCCTATTGTTCGTTATTCGTACAAAAATTCATATGAATTTGGATTCGAATTGAATGTTGGCACATCCGAAGGCTGGCATTCAAATTGGAACCAAATGCTTCGGAGCATTCATATGAAGCTTGTTATATTCATGAACCTGGGGAGGTGGAAAGGTGGCTTCCCCAGTCACATCGGCAACTGGATCCAGAGTGGATTCAAAGCAGATTCAGAGTGGGTTGAGAGCAGATTCAAAGTGGATTCAGGTCAGATTTGACGCACTCTGAGCAGATACGTAGCAGATGCATCTGGGATTTGTATCGAACCTCTGTATCTAATTTCTATTGAACATTTCTATCAAATTGGATCCTACCACATTAGAAGAGGATCTATTCGAGAAGAGGATCCTTACGGGATTGAACATTTGTACCAAAGGGGATCTATTTGAAAGAATACAAATTTTCTTGCATTCAATTCGATACAAATTGAATACACACACACACAAAAAAAAAAATCTGTGCAAATCTCCGCTCCAGAATCCTGGTGGTCCTGTGCTTTGTGGCATCTGAAAAGCACTCTGAACATGCCTAAGAGCACTCTTTTTAATGCCGGGGTTGTACGTTTGTGGTTTCACTCCTGGTATTGCAGAACAACTTGTTCGATGCTTCCTGAAGCGATTAGGATCTGTCCTTTTCCCATTATCTGCAGTTGCCCTACAGAAGATCAAAGATATCGCCCAAAAGGCCAAGGTGGTTGGAGATCGGGTCCGGAAGCTTTTCCGCTCTGTCATGGATTCTGTGCGGCATATAGGTGAGCATTAAAGGCCAAGAAAATCGGCTGGCATGAAACAAGGAAACCCAAGGGGAGAGGTCAGTTTGGTGTCCAGTGAGGGCCGAACAAACCTGATTGTGAATTTATGGGACTATTAATTTATGGGGTTAATGGCCACCCCTTAACCTTAAGGACTCTCCTTCAATAGTTGTGGTTAGGGAATGTGTACAAATAGTCAAAATATTCGTTATTTGGATGAATTTGGACATCCGTATGCAAATCTAATGTCCAGAAATTCCCTTTTTAGTATTCATACGAATACAAATATTTCGAGTTATTCCTATGAATAATTCGGACATTCGTATGTGTACTTATCCATACGGGATGATAATGGGATGCATCCAGGATAAAAACAGGATCCATATGGATGTGTACAGATACGTATGGATGCGTACAGAAGAAGAAGAAGAGTTGGCTTTGGGAAGAGCAGCCCATTTTCCTGTAACCTGAATTCCAATATGGAGCCACTTCCTCCTGAAAGTGACAGTCTAGGAATTCTCTTTCCCCTCTGCTCTATGGTTTCCTGGCATAGAGTATAAATGGATAGTCCTAGAGTGTTTCTTTCAGGAACTTGTGGCTTGGGGACACACAGTTTTCGTTCATGAATATCCCTATTGGTCTTATAGTTAGAGTGCTGGTTTCATATCTGGAAGTCACCGAGTTTGATTCCGCATTCCTCCAGCTCTGCTTCTCACAGCCCCGCCGACCTCTCAGGGAGTCAGTTGTGGGGAGAAGAACAGAACATTTGTCAGCCACCCTGAGTCCCCCTAAAAAGGGCAAGAAAAGTCGGGTAGAAAAGCCAACTCTTCTTCTCCTCCTTCTATTGACTGGTGACTTAGAAGTCGGAAGAAGAACAGTTAAAGCTCACCTGGTCTGTGTTCCACTCCAACCGGGACTCCGAACCTGACCTGACCTTTGACCCCCTTTCCTCGCCTTCTTTCCTCACAGCCCACTGCCTCCGTAACGTCTGGTACTGGCTGCTCAACCTTGCTGAAATCTGCAACGAGGAGATGGGTACCCCTTACCGGAAGTGCATCAAGCTCTTCGAAGATGCGAAGGACAGGTGCCAACGGGCGATCCCGATCCTTTACTACGTGTGCCCGATCGTGCTGCTCTTCAAGCCCCTCTGCGGCCTTGCCAACGGTGACCGTGGGTTGCTTGGGCTCCCAGTGGAATTGTTTTCAAGACACCCAGAGAAGCTCTTAGGGTCATCTGAACCATAGAATCCAAGATATGGGGCGAATGTTCGTGTACGAATGTCGTAACATTCGATCCGTGTACAAATGTCTAAATTCGCATGACGATAACAGATATTACGAATATTCTTGCACATCCGAAATCCCCAGTATCTAGAAAAGCAAACCGGTTTGGCACAGGGAAACGGCTCTTTAAAAGACTTCGAAGGGAGAAAACAGCTGATCATCCGCCGAGTTAAGGTAACAATTCAAGACTGCAAAGTGCCAGATTTTGAACTAACGGTTTCCTTTCCTTCCCACAGTGCTTCTTGTCTTCTGCATCATCCCCCAGTATGTGGTTCCATTCTTGCGTGAGAAGATTGCAGAACGTGAGTCTACAAGGAACACAGATTGGGCAGGGAAAAGCACCGGTCCGTAAAAATCATGGTGCATCACTAGTTACAATCCTCTCTGCACAGCATCATTGAGAGATCTCCCCAAGAGGAGATTTTTCAGCTGCACTGCAGTGGAAACAGGGGTCTTTCTGCTCTGAGCCTAATGGGTTCTTAATGGGTACTTAGCACTAGTGGGGGAAAAAAACCCAATAAATGGATAAGTACATAAATTGTCAGGCTGGCAAAGAATAACTACGAGACTCTTTCTTTAAAAAGATGAACAGTGATTTATTTCAGCTCAGCATTAGGACATTTCTCGGGGTTTGGCCTTCAACCAATGGACAATAACTATTTTTCAAAACCCAGTTTAAACTTGGAGCCAAAATGTATCACTCGACCCCAGCAGGGAGGGGGGAGTCAACTGTCACTTCCAAACAACAGGCAGCTACTATATACGTATATACAGAATCACATAGATGGCAGAGATCTTACATTCAAATACTATGGGAGGCAGCTAGCCCTGCCTGACATAAATAAACCAATTCTCCAATTCTCTTCCAAAAACTACCGCCGATAGCTATTGTGGCTGTCCTCAACCGCGTGCGCCAGGAGTTCGAGTTCAACATCACAACTATTCACAACTACGACGTCAACGTGAACGCGAGCAAGAGCCTGTCACAGGTCGCCTTTGACATCATGGAAGACGTGTCCACGCGCCTCCAACCAGCCTTGGAGGTTGTAGGGCTTTTCGGATACACGACCACTTTGATCTTCCTGTACCTCTACGTCAGGTAGGTCTGCTCCTCCCAAACGGATGCCAGGTGTTGACAGGTTCAGCCTTGAGAATCTGGGAATCAGGGGTTGAGGGTCACATCTGGCCAGCCATATGTTCCTCGTCCCCACACCAGAGAAGAGATATTGGGAGAGGAGAGATAAAAAGAGCAGTGGCCTTATCCAAGAATTCTCCCCTTACCGGGGTCTTTGATGTGAGGATTTTCATGGGTAGCTTGTGTCTCCATAGTCCTATCAACTTCCGTGGACACAGGAGGTCCCCCTCTCTGCACAGTCCGGCTTCCATTGGTAGACTTGGTCTCCATCCTTTGCAGCCCCATAGACTTAGAATCATAGAATTATGAGTTGGAAAGGACCTTAGGATTAACTTCAACCCCTGAACCACCCAGACAGATGGAGGTCCAACCTCTGCTTTTTCCCTCATATCGAATCTGTACTGACTAGAATCCCCTTGTTTCTAGTCCTCCCATCTTGTGCAAGTGAGAACAGGGACGATCCCTCTGCACTGTGACGTCCCTTTGGAGATTTAAAGACCCCGATCAGGTCTCCTCTCTGTCTTCTCTTCTGCAGCCTAAACATTCCTAGATCCTTCAACTGTTCCTCATAGGATATGGTTTCCAGACCACTCGCCATTTTGGTCGCCCTCCTTTGGACTTGCTCTAGTTTGCTTTTTTTTTTTAATTGGGGTGCCCAGAACTGGACATATTACTCCAGATGAGGTCTGGCTAAGGTAGAGTAAAGAGGAATGATGACTTCTCGTTATCTAGACTCTGTGCTCCTCTTGATACATGCTAGGATGGTGTTGGCCTTTTTTGCAGCTACATGACACTGTTGGCTCATGACTCACACCGGCTAATATCGGTTGGCTGTGTCTCCCCTTTGTACTCCCATCAACTTACATTTAGTAGTCCGGGCTTTGCAGTTCTTCCAATCCCTGGCTCTCCAAAGATGCTTGCATAATAGAGTCTGACCACATAATGCCATATGGAACCATTGCACTATACGAGCAGTGACTGTTCTAATGGTCAACAGTGCTCTTCTGTACCGGAAGCATTACTTGAAGGAAGACAGCTTTGACAACATCTACATCACCAAGACATTCCTCGAAATGGACACCATGCGAAGGAAGGCCAAGAAGCCCACCGTCTTGCCGCTATCCATGAGAGAGAGCACCAAATACATTCGCCCAGGTAGGATGGAAGGCTTGCAGGGTAGACCTCAGATCTCTGACTGTCATGGGCTCAACATTAGAAGAACAAAGGAATAACCAGATCTGACCTGAAAGGTCTTAGGCCCCATTGGCTGGGAGTGAATTAGATCAGGACATAATTCTGATTATCAATATAGGTACTGCTAACAGAAGGTGAGGCACTGCTAGGTGGCAACTTCATAGTGACTCACATGAAAGCAGATGGGCATTTCTGCATGGACTATGAAAACCCCATTAAGGACCTGAGAAGACCCCATTAGGGACGGAATTATTACTTACTTTCCACTTGGAAGACCCCATGAGGACCGCATTGTCCGCATGTCTGCAGATTCTGTCCCTAATGGGGTCGTCAGGCCCTTAGATCCCGATTGTGTTGTGCGATAGAGAAAAGTTATTTTCTTTATCCACCTTTTCTACACCATGCATGATTTTATATACTTCAGTCAGGTCCCCTCTTAAAGGCCGTCTTTCCAGGCGTTTAAAGTGAGGGTGCCCGACGCACCTCAAGGGGAATATTATTCCGTAGCGTCACTGAGAAGGCCCTAACCTAGGTGCCCACCCCTGGTGGTGGGACAACCAGGAGGGCCTCTCCTCTAGATCTTAAGGCACAGGCAGGTCGGTATGGACAAAGGCATTCCTTTTGATATTTTGGGTTAGGGTAGTGTCTTTCAACAGCCAGCGGCTCAGAGCTGGAGTCCAACCTCCCTTTCTCATCTGTGCTGTTTTCAATTTGGTGTTCGCTCATGTGCTCAGCAGAGGTCCATTTCCAAGTGGGTTTGAGTAGAATCGCCACCGAAGATTAGCTCGCCCACAGTTTGCAATTCCTATTCTAGCAATTGCCGATTTCCTTTGATCTGTCTTGTTGCCCTTACCCCCCAGTCCCCATGGGTACCGGCCATGGGGTTCGCCTCAGTGACCCTAGAGGTCACATCCAACTCTATGATCTCTCTCCTAGTGGTGGTTATCTTCTGATTGCAGCTTCATTGGTCCTCCCAAGGAAGGAACAGCTCCGCTACACCCTGGCGATCATCTCCATCTTCCGCCAGTTGGTCCTCGTTGTTTTGCTTATCATTGTGGACTTCACTGTCTTCTGGCTCTTAGATCTGATTCGGTACCACTTGAGTGGAGAAATCGTTGCCAGAGGTAAGAGCAATGCGAGGAACCCCAAATGAATCTCCAGAATGGTAAGAAGAGGGAGGAACAGATTTTCTTCTCAACAGACAAAAGGATCAGGATTTGTAAAACACGCCTTTTAGGTTGGGTGTACGGACATACATGCCACTACAGGAGGTCTGTTCCACTCGCTGTCTTCCAGATGTTCCTGGACTACAACTCCCAGCATTCTGGGCCAAAATGCTGGGGAAAGGAATGCTAGGACTTGTAGTTCAGGTGAGAGTTATAGTTCAGCGGGGCTTGGAACTGAACGCTGGGGGCTGTAGATGAGGAATGTCTGCAGACACAAAGTTGGGCAATGCTGAAATACAGGAATACTTGTCAAAGGCTGAGTCCCCAAAAGACTTATTTGTCTCTCTAATCTCCCTCTACTGCCACTGTATTCAAGCCAACTTTAAAAGTGCTCTGCACTTCCGGGATAAGCAGCTTCCATCCCCACGGAAGCATGTTTTCTTTCCCCACATCTTTTTCTCCCCGCCCCCTCTCTTGTTCAAAGGAAAAATAGCCAGATCTCCGTCCCCCAAAATGGCTTCCTGTGCCGGCAAAAGGAGTGATCGCTCGCTCATTCACTCTCAACACTTACTTTCGATCTGTTCTCTGTTCGAAATGGCTTCCCGTGCCGGCAAAGGCAGCGGCTGCAGCCATCGACCGCGCGATCGTGTGCTCATTTACTCTTAACACTTTCACAGATCACCCACTTCACACCTGAGAACAATGTTGCAATTCTGGGCAATCCTGGCTCTTTGAAAGTTCTGACCTTTACAAAGGAAAGGAAGGGAAGCTGCAGCATTTCTGGGAGATGTGTGAATGCTTTATGGCTGTGTGTGCAGGCAGCAATCCCCGCCCCTTTTGCCACGAAGCGTCCCCAAGGTAAATGTTGCGAGGAAAACCCGTGACTTCCAGAAAGAGCGCTGAAACTCTTCTTTAAAGGGCACTTTTTTTGTCGCTCGTTAAAAACCCTGGCATGGGGGCGCTCAGAGGCAAAAGCAGATTTTTAGCAGACTTTATATTGCTTGGGGACAGGATCAAAGTGGCTGTTAAACCAGAGACCAATCTGCACTACAGCCAATAGTCAACCATTAGTGATCTTCTGATGAAGAGCATCTACACATGGACTAGGTTCATTAGGTGTGGAATACAAAATTGTGCTGCACACCTTTACTAATATTAACTAGAAGCTTACCTGGCACATGCAGGCAGCAGCCATTCGTACCTCTTCTGGTGCTTTATCTTTAAATACGAACCTAACGTTCGAACGTACAGATTCGAATGTAACGGATTCGAAGCGGATTTTAAGGCATCTGAATCTTTAAATATCCGAATCGAATCAGATTTTACGACATTCAAATCTACTCGAATTTGAATGTTAAAAATACATTCGTGAATATCCCTATTTTGAACATTCATATTCTTATGAATAAGACACTTCGGAATATGGTAAAATTCTGTTTGATACAAATGTATTCATACAAATATTCGATACAAATTAATACATATCCGATACAAATGAATACTTATCCGATATGAACAGATACATATCCGATACGTATCCAATATCTGTTCTGTAACAAATCCTCTCTGAAAGCATCAAATCCAACCTGAATTCACTTTTAATATGTTCTCAGTCCATGTCGAATGCACTCTAGGGGTGTTTTTCCACTGTCACTAGAAGTACCCATTAAGTACCCATTAATGGGTACAAAAATGCCATTACATACCCATTTATGGGTACTTAATGGGTACTTTTAGTGACAGTGGGAAAACACCCTAGATCTGTTGCAGAGATGTCTAGGGCAGCTGCTTTCCAGCGTCCCCAGTTTAACAAACGTCCAAACTATTCCTACAAATATCCAAACTACTTACATGAATGTCCAAATATTGTAATATTTGACTCAGGTCCGAATGTCCAAATTTGTCCAAATAACGAATGCTACAAATATACGTGCATATCTCTAGTATCCCTAAGTGAGCATGAATTTTTCCTCTTCCCTCCCTGCTTCTTTTCCTCATATGTCAGCTCCCCAGAACCACTAGCCGTGAGATTCCTTTTGCTATTGCCAAGGACTGATGCGCTTTTTTCCTTAGCTCCAGTGAAAATGAGCATCAGCGTTAACGGGACAGGCTACACAGGCGAGGTGTACGGCGATATGGTCTCAGCATTTGAGGTCCTGCAGAGCGGAAACGTCAGTGTATTGTCCCAGAAATGCCGCTTGCGTCCGGTTGAGCCAGACTACAATGGGTACCTGACCATCGGTAAGGAGAGCTTTCTTTTCTCTCTACTCATTTGTAACCCGGTCTTTGTGGACCCAACATCCCAGAAGGGTGCTGGTGTGCTCTTTTTTTCCCTTTTTATTTTTTTGCAAAACATAGGAATTAGGGCTCGTGTGAGCTAAGGGAGCTGCCAGTCACAGAGAAAGGCTGGCAGGGCAACTGGTTTGCCCACATTCCCAGGGCTATGTCCTGGCTGTCATAAGAACCTCAGGGGAGCCCTGCTGGATCAGGCCACAGCCCATCTAGTCCATAAGAACTTCATAGGAGTCCTGCTGGATCAGGCCACAGCCCATCTAGTCCATAAGAACCTGAGAGGAGCCCTGCTGGATCAGGCCACAGCCCATCCGGTCCATAAGAACCTCAGAGGAGCCCTGCTGGATCAGGCCACAGCCCATCCGGTCCATAAGAACCTCAGAGGAGCCCTGCTGGGTCAGGCCACAGCCCATCTAGTCCATAATAACCTCAGAGGAGCCTTGCTGGGTCAGGCCATAGATCATCTGGTCCATAAGAAGAAGAAAGAGTTGGCTTTTTTACCCCGCTTTTCTCACCCATTTAAGGGGACTCAAAGTGGCTGACAAACCTCCTGTTCTTCTCCCCACAACAGAGACCCTGTGAGGTAGGTGTGTCTGTGCGAGCTCAGAAGAGGGGGTGATTTTTTTAAATTATTATTTTTTCTTTTGATATCTTTTATTCTTATTGTAACCCGCCCTGGGACCATTTGTTGAAGGGCAACAGACAGACAGACAGACAGACAGACAGACAGACAGACAGACAGACAGACAGACAGACAGACAGATAGATAGATAGATAGATAGATAGATAGATAGATAGATAGATAGATAGATAGATAGATAGATAGATAGATAGATAGATAGATAGATAGATAGATAGATAGATAGATAGATAGATAGACAGACAGACAGACAGACAGACAGACAGACAGACAGGCAGGCAGGCAGGCAGGCAGGCAGGCAGGCAGGCAGGCAGGCAGGCAGGCAGGCAGGCAGGCAGGCAGGCAGGCACACACACACATACATACATACAGCTGCCATATTAGCTAGGAAACATTGAAATTTGCATTTTCCAGAATGTTGTAGTTTTATGGCCAAATTAAACAGGCTTTGGGGACAATTCTATGCTGCATTGTGTATATATTGGATTGCTTTGGTTTTTGAAGTGTTATGATTTAGAGTTACAATGCGCTCTGGTTCTGAAAGATCCAAAGGATGCCAAATCAATGAAGATTAAACAAGGAAATGAGCTGGAATGACATCAGAGGAAATGTCTCTGTCTTCTTGAAAGAAAAAGGCAAAACTGATAGGGGTAACTCAGTTCCCTTCTTAGCAGGTACCTAAAGAGGTTTAGAACGCTGACTGCTGCTCCACAGCGGCCCCTGGTGGTGATCACGCTGCAAAGAACAGGTGACCCCCTCGTCCCGTTGCACATGATCGCATGCATGGCACATAAGCGTGCATCTAGGTGCAAAGGAATGAGGATACGAACGAACACAATATCCAATACGAATGGATACATACATTGTTTGAATATTCATGACCATCCGTACTTCTGCTGCCCCTTGCCTGGCCTTTGGACAAACTGGGGATTTCCTCAAGAGTCTGGCGTGCGCGCAAGGTTGGCAGGCGATACCGCACTCCGGGTGAGATGGACGCCGTCCAAACCTCTGTCGGACTCAGATAAACCGAGGCCTACAATGGCTCTGTTCTCATCACCTTCCCTCCCAACTGTCTCCTCTCCCCAGGCCTCATGTACGGAACCTGCTTCTTCATCGCCATGTTTGGCACCTACATCCAGCGTACGCGGCGGGTGATCTGCGCCTGGTACTATCCGTCCCGTGAACGGGTGAGCAATTTCCTTTCCCAGCAGGCAAGGAACGCCCGCTTGAACATGTACGTGTGGCCACCAAGTTAACTGCAGGGAGTCATCTAGGTTTCCCCCAGGACAGGCATCTCCTGTAGAAGAAGAAGAAGAAGAGTTGGCTTTTCTATCCCACCTTCTCACCTGTTTAATGGGACTCCGAGAGGCTGACAAACCTTCTGTTCCTCTCCCCACAACAGGACACCCTGTGAGGTAGATTGGGGCTGTGAGAGCTCAGAAGAGAGCAGTGGCGAGCCCAAGGCCACCCGGCTGGCTTTGTGGAGGAAGAAAAGTTGGCTTTTATGGCCCACTTTCCTCACCCTTACTTACGGGCACTCAAGGTGGCTGACAAGCCTTCCGTTTCTCTCCCCACAAAAGACACCCTGTAAGGCAGGTGGGGCTGTGGGAGCTCAGGAAGAGAGCTGTGACTAGCCCAAGGTCACCCGGCTGGCTTTGTGGAGGAGTGTGGAATAAAACCTGGTATTCCCAGATAAGAGCCTGGCTCACTGTACCTTTATTGGAGGGTTCCTTATTTGGTTCCTTATTATAACTGTCTGTCTGTCTGTTTTGGCTGAAATCGGTTCTTTCTAGGAGCGGATCTCCTACCTCTACAACACTATCCTGACCCGGAGGACGGGCCTCATGCAAGCCGTGATGAAGTCCGTCAGGGCGCGGTCGGCAGACGGGGGCCACACCAACATCCTTGTCATCTTTGCATCTAAGTAAGAAACCAGCGCTTTCCTGGGAAGGGAGAGGAGGGGGGGGGATACAGAACTGTGGAAGGAGGGCTTACGAGGAATGTCGCTCCCATCATGTGTATTGGGGGTCTCTATCTCTATATTGACGTTTCTGAACTCCGCTGTACAGCACCATTCACTTGGATTGCTAGACCGAGTCTTCTTTCCCCAGGCCCAGTGATTTCTACAGGCACACTGGATCCCACGTTTGCAGCCCCATTGACTTCCATGGGCAAACTGGGCCTCCCCTCCGCAGCCCCATTCACTTCCATGGGCAAACTGGGCTTCCCCTCCGCAGCCCCATTCACTTCCACGGGCAGACTGGGCCTCCCCTCCGCAGCCCCATTGACTTCTATTGGCAAACAAGGCTTCCCCTCCACAACCCCATTCACTTCCATGGGCACACTGGGCCTCCCCTCCGCAGCCCCATTCACTTCCACGGGCAGACTGGGCCTCCCCTCTGCAGCCCCATTGACTTCTATTGGCAAACAAGGCTTCCCCTCCACAACCCCATTCACTTCCATGGGCACACTGGGCCTCCCCTCCGCAGCCCCATTCACTTCCACGGGCAGACAGGTCCTCCCCTCTCTCTTCAAACTGCAGGGATTTTTGGGAGCCCAGCCCTGGTGTTGCAGAAGATCCAACTATCTACCTACCTACCTACCTACCCACCCACCCACAGAACGCTGGGCACTTACCCGCCCTCCCGTGGTTCTCTTGGCAGGCTGCCCTTGTGTGCCTGGCTGGTGAAGAAGCTGGGTGTCCACGAATCCTATTGCATGGGCTGCGGACAGATCCGCCCGGCTTCGGCCAGCGAGGACTTTGTCACCTGCAGCACCCCGGCATGCAAAGGTGCAGAATTTGGGCCAATGAGGGGGTTTTTTTGGGGGGGGGGGCAGATTTGGTGTAGGGTTGTGCACGAATATTCAAGATATTTGTTATTCGATCTAATTCGGATGAATTAGGACATTCAAACTCAAATCGAACGTCCAGGCCTTCATTTTTTAATTACTCAAACAAATACTAATATTTCAGATTATTCGTCCAAATAATTTGGGCGTTCGTATGTATCCGTACGTATCCGTATGCATCTCGTTCATATCCGTACACATCTGTATGGATACATATGGGATGAAAACGGGATGCATACGGGATGAAAACGGGATGCATACAGGATGAAAACCGGATGCATACAGGATGAAAACGGGGTGCATAAGGTTGCGCAATTCTTTACCTGCCCCCACAGGTATCTACTGCCCAGAGTGTTACAAACTCCTGAACAATATGTGCTCCATCTGCATGGCCCCGCTAACCTTCCAAGGCGACATCGATGAAGAAGTGTGAGTGAGACTTTCTTCCGGGCTCCCTTTGCCCTTATTCTGCGGCAGCGTTGCAGGGGGACCCCTAACATTTCTCCCTGCCGGGTCCCCAGCGTACGCCTTTCCAGCTTGGCCACGGCTGCACAGGTACATGAACGCTCACTTCTGCATCTGTCCCACCACCCTGCAGTTTCCGAATGCCTCTTTGCCCAGATGAACCTCAGGGGAGATGCCGGGGATTGAACCTGAAACTCTTTGCAACAGATGTGCTTTCCAAGTGCCTGAAAAGCAGAGGGTTGCCAGCTCAGTCCCCAGCCTCTCCTCAGAAGTAGGGAATGGCAAATCACTTCTGTATCCCTGCCAAGAAAACTGCATAGAGTGTCATTGAGTGGTCATAGTTCAATGGTAGAGGAAAGTGCCTAGGAAGCAGAGGGTTGCCAGCTCAGTCACCTGCCTCTTCTCAGAAGTAGGGAATGGCAAACCACTTCTGTATCTCTGCCAAGAAAACTGCATAGAGTGTCCATTGAGTGGTCATAGTTCAATGGGAAAGGAAAGTGTCTAGAAAGATGGTTGCCAGTTCAATCCCCAGCCTCTCCCTAGAAGTAGGGAATGGCAAACCACTCCTCTATCTCTGCTGAGAAAACTGCATAGAGGGCCCATGGAGGAGTCATAGCTCAGTGCTAGAGCAAACTGCCTGGAACACTGAAGAGTTCTTATACGTGAACGTATCTGTTCTTGGGAGAACTGAAGGTTTGTCAGCAGCTCTGAGTCCCCTTAAGGGTGAGAAAAGCGGGGCCTGAAAGGCAACTCTCCCCTCCCGCGACAGGGACTCCAGTGACGAAGAGGTCCTGGCTCTGTGGGGCAGTGCGGTGCAAGCGCTCCGAGATGTCCCCGACGAGGAACGGCAGAAGCAGCGGCGGTTGCTGAAGACGCGGATCGAGAGGGCGGTGAAGGGCCTGGGGGGCTGCCGCCGTTTGCCCCCCGAGCTGGCTAAGAAGGTGCTGGCGCAGTTGCATGACAAGGAGAGCAGCAGCAGCAGCAGCAACGAAGGTGATTCGTCAAGCAGCTCAGAGGAAGAGGAGGAGGAGGAAGAGGAAGAGGAAGAGGAAGAGGAAGAGGAGGGAAGTGAGACCAGGTGACGAAAGGGGGGATCTTCCGGGTTGTGGGAGGAGCAGCACCTAGACCAACAGGGCTCCAGCACTAAGGATGTGAACAAATATTCAAACATGTTCGAAATCCGATCGAATCGACCGAATTTCTCCATTTGAATTCAAACCGAACGTCCTCAAATTCGAATTTAAAGTTTTGATCCAGATTTCAGACCTATTCGTTCGAATTATTCGGGCATTCACGCGTTTCCCGTGTCCGTACGGATTTGTACGGATCCGTACAGAATGGAAACGGATTGCATACGGGATAACTACAGGACGCATACAGATTCGTACGGACCCAGGGAAGATGCGTAAGGGCATCTACAAATGTTGTCGACATTAGTAAGCGCCAATTCGAATTAAAAATTCAACCAAATATATGCAAAATTTGCTTAATTCGAATCAGATTTGGTTAAATTTGAATTTAACAGGTTCGAATTGAATTGAGGGAGACTGGGAACGAGAGAAGAGCAGATAGATGTATCTTTCATACATTTTGTCTTATCTTTTCCTCTCTGCTCCCCAAATAGCCTAGATTTCAGTTACCAGAAGCAAGAGGAGAACAGCAGCAGTGAAGAGCTGGAAGAAGTCAAGAGTGATGAAATATAGCAAGACGTGCAGAGCCAGGGAAACCGGCATCCCTGTCCCATTCGTTGGATCTGGAAAAAGCAGAGGCATTTTTGTAATTATTAAACCAATCATTAGGTATGGAACAATGGCTCCTTCCGTTTCTCACCTCCAGGGTGCATAAGAACCTAAGAGGAGCCCTGCTCGATCAGGCCACAGCCCATCTAGTCCATAAGAACTTAGGGGGAGCCCTGCTGGATCAGGCCATAGCCCATCAGATCCATAAGGTTATAAGAAGAGCCCTGTGCGCCACGTTTGTCTTCATAAATAAAAAATGTACCGTGCCTCTTCCGCCTCCTTGTCCTCTGAAAATTCTACCGCAGCCTTTGCTTGAATGTGGTGATTGTTACAGATAATTATTCAGACAAAGTTGGCTTCACTTTTTTTTCATGTTTAGCAGGTAAAAATGCCAGCAGAACCCCAAAGGGTCGCTCCCCGAGGTTTGCCAGTTTGGTCTAGTGGTTAAGGAGCCCGACTCTGATCTGGGAATACCGGGTTCGATTCCGCCCTCCCCCATGAAGCCAGCTGGGTGACCTTGGGCTAGTCACAGCTCTCTGCTGAGCTCTCACAGCCCCACCTACCTCACAGGGTGTTTATTGGAGGGAGAAGAATAGAAAGTTTGTCAGCAGCCTCAAGTCCCCTGAATTAGATTAGAAAAGTGTGGTAGAAAAGCCAACTCTCCGTCTTCTACAGGTATTGGAGGCTAGTGAAGGCGGACCGGTTCTCCCTGGCCTCTGGCTGAGGATACAGCCTCCCTTCCTTTCTTCCAGGCACTGGGATTGGTTTTAGGGTGGTCCCTTTATTTATTTTATTTTTATTCCTCCAACCCGCCCAGAGACCTTCCGATAGAGGGCAGCATAGAAACGCGCACACACCAATGAATGGGCATAGACATCATAACACGTGACGATGTGCTAGAGATCCCTGGTTTCCCATTTTATTATCAAGCAGACTCAAATGGACAAAAGACACCGGAAATACAGAACACTAAATTTAAAAACAAAACAAAACAGACAAACCGAGGGGGGGGGGGAACGGGCGTCCCACCACGATCACCACTGCAGCCGCCACGAATTTTTACTTTTATTGTCGGCGTTTTGCTTTTTCTGTTTCGCTTGCAATGTTGTCCCCTCCAAAATGTTGATCAGGTGTAGCTGGCGCCTTCACCCACCACCCCTCTACACTTTTTACCAAATTGTTGACTTTCCTTGGACAGCAGCTGCAGTGGGTGGGTGGGTAGGTAGGTAGGTAGGTAGGTAGGTGTGCTTAAAAGCAAGGGGCTCTTAGATGGTGGGGGGGAGGAGAGCTGAGGAATGGGGTACAACCTGCAAGAAGCAATTTCCACCCTTCAAGTAGCTAAAAATTCAAGTTTATATTACGCAGGCACTTTTATAACCAGGGAAGACAACTTTCTGGGATTTATCCCACCTACCCACCGTCCCCTTTCACCTGACAGGAGGACCCCCACCCCGCCCCAGCCACCTCCAGGCTACAAATTCTGCTGGGGTGGGTGGGGCAGGGAAGGAGAAACAAGACTCAGAAGCAGCAGGCGTGAAGGGAAATTAATATATTATATCATCTCTTAAATATAGATAAAACTCTGTACTTTTAATACTCTAAGGAGACAGAGGGGAGGCACCCCTTCTCACAATCGCCCAGGCCACGACCAAACACCCTTTGCAGCTATTTTAACTCCCCACACCCTATCCCAAGGGAGAGGGGTGGAGTTAAAGGGAAAAACCAGGGTCTGTGCAAAAATCAAGAGGGAGAAACTGGACTAAGTCCCTAACCCAAACCAATTCCTGTGATGCCCCCCACCCCCAGCTGCCACCAAATGTGATCACATTTGGTGGCAGCGGTGGGATCATATTTTCAAAAACACAGAAAACAAAAAAATACCCTCCCCCCCAAAAAAAAACAACAACAGGAGAATAAAAAATCCAAAAGGAAAGGAAAAAATCAGCAAAAATGCTCAGATCAGAAATAAATTAAGCAGGGCTAGAGACGGAGAATGTAACCAGCGGCGTAAAAACGTTAAAAAGTCAAAACGAGTGTGCCAGGCATAACAAGATGGTGGTCAATCAGGTATAAACGGACGGATAGATCAAGGCGCGCTACGGATCCACGGGGGAGGCGGAGAGCATTTGGAATTAAAAACCTATGGTGGGCCTCAGCTAATGCAGCAGGATATGAGTGCTCCGTGTTGCAAATGGAACAGATTTGGAAAAGGGATTCCACTTGCCACTAACCACATCACCTGCAGCATAGACGAGCGTTTTTCAGTGGGCTGGGTTAGCGAAACCATCCTCTGCCGGGTAACATTCATCTACTATCACTTCTAACTCAGCGTGGGAGTGGATGAAGGTAGAGCAAACTGCTTGGAAAGCAGGGGGCTCGACCCCCGGCGTCTCCCCAGAAGTAGGAAATGGTAAATGACTTCTGCATCTCCGCCAAGAAGACTGCGAAAAGGGGCCCACAAAGGGATCATAGTTTGGTGGTAAGAGCAAAAGTCCCTGGAAAGCAGGGGGTTGCTGGTTCAAACCCTAGCCTCTCCCCAGAAGTGGGTAATGGCAAACCACTTCCGTATTGTTGCCAAGAAAACTGCATAGAGGGACCTATGGAGTCAACCAGGAGTCACTCAAGGCTTGGTAGTTAAGGGTGCACATGAATGCTACTTTTCAACATTCATTTTGTAACAAACTGAATATTCAAAAATCTGAATTCATATGAATTCTTTAAAAAGAATGTCTGGACATTCAAATTGATACAAATACATTTGTATCTATTCGTTCAAATATTCTATACGTACCCAATGAAATGAATCTCATACACATCCGTCCCCATCCCGTATGCATCCTGTATGTATCCATACAGATATGGATATGCACAGGATGTATAAAAATACGTATGCAATGCATACATATCCATGCACATATGAATGTCCAAATTATTTGTACGAGTAACTCAAATTATTCGTATTTATACAAATACTAAAATACGAATATCTGGACATTTTATTCGTATACAAATGTCTGGATTCATCTGGATTTCTCCGAATAACTAGGATAATATTTTGAACATTCATTCCCTTCTCTATTGGTAGCGCCCAGCATCGCTGGCGAATAATCGTCTGCCATATTTATATTCTGCGTTCTGTTCTAGATGGCTGTCCAACAGGTACAATTCAGCCAGGGGTTCCAGTAACCAACTGTGGCCAAGAACCCATGATATGTGCATGTTTGTTTTGGTTACGTTCTGGAAGCGAGGTGGAAGTTGGGTGGGGAGGTCAACTTGCATTACTTATTTATTCATTTTTGCGAGAGGATCTATGTCCGTGGGTGATCAAGTCATAGGCGGTGATTCAACCACGGTAAGTAGGAGTGAAAGTAAACCAGAGACACGGAGGGGCCAAGAAGGGCTGCTGTGTTGTGCAAAAAGTCATAGAGTACCTTTTCATGATCTGCTGGGGGGGGGGGGGATATAACTCACCACCTCCCTGACCCTCACACACCCAGACACACACGCCATCACCACCGTCACCTCCCAAGTGCCAAATTCATCTTCTTTTCAAGGAGCTACGGAAGAAAGATGGTGTAGAGGAGCAACCTAGTTGGGGTGCAATGTCTGCAAGTTTGGGAACATATCAGACCCCCACCCCCAATTTCCCCCACCCCTGCTACCATGGGGGTGAGAGGTTATCAGGTGAAGGAGTCAGCCTCAAGGATGTGCCAAACGACTTTTGCATTAGCAAACTGGATCACCTATTTCAAATTAGCAAAAATGTTTGCAACAGATCGAAAGTCCGGACCTTCGAACGTCCTTTCGTTTCGATCGAAACAAACAAACAAACAAACAAAAAAGCCTCCGGTTCGTGCATAGAAAAACTTGGATCGAATGTTCATATTTCGCTATTGTTTCAGTTGCGAAAGGGGGGGACTTTTTTTCAATGGGAGGGAAGTCGCGAAAGCTTCACGAAAACGTCCGTACGCAAACACGACAGTCCGGACGTTCGATTTAACAAACCGGCAACCAAATGTTTGATTCGAAAGCAAAACAAAATTGATTCTCCACCCCCCCACCCCCGGCACATCCCTCGTCAGCCACACCATATAGTGCAAAGAGGAGGAAGAAAAACAGCCACAAGGGGGCAGCACAGCTCAGCTATGCAGAAGGAACAAACTGGCACAAAAACTCAAACAGCTGCAAGCCCCAAATGCAGAAGAAAAGAAAACTTTCCTTGTTTCAATAATAGTTTCCACCCCCCACCTCCCCCTCCAGGTGCAATTGCAAAAGACTCAAGTGGTACTTGAATCTGGATCAGTGAATGTAGCCCTCTCCAAAAGCAAAATAGATCTTTTTTTTCTTTAATCTTTGAAAAAATAATAATCCCTAGATCTCACTCTTTAATTTCTATAAATATGGGTGTGTGAGTGTGTCAGGGGGCGGGGGTGGGGTGGGGAATCAGTCCAAAGTGCCAGGGGTCTGCCACGGTGTTTCGCCCTTCTGAAAGTTAAACCTCCTCTTGTGTTTCAGTTTATTTTTACGAGAAAGAGTATGAAAGGAGAAAAAAGAGAGAGGGAGAATTAAGGATCCCCTCCCCGTTTAATATCTCTACTTATTTGCTTATTTTTGTGAACCTGAGTTCCCCACTCTACCAGCTTTGGTTTAATAAGTGCCCAGTGCCCCTTTAAGGGGTCAGGAAAGATACCCGGAGAAGGGGCGGGGCATAGTGCATCATGAGTCTCCGGGCCAACAACAGGTACCATTCTACAGTCTCCATGGCAACCACGGAACCAAGATGGAGAGCAGCATCTAGTTCCCTGAGGGTCGCCACGGCACCCAAGAGTCCAGCCACGGAGGATACAGGCTCTAAGCTTTATGCTGTTTCTGCCGTTCCCACCCTATCCTCCTCCATCCTCTCGTCGTGGCCTGTTTCTGGCTCCTCTCCCTGTTCTTTGGGGACAGGCGATGGCATCCGATGCGCACGGGCCTGATCCCAATAGTGGCGGGCCAGCGAGAGGCACAGCCCCTCCGTCTGCCCGTTGGTCAAGTCGAGATCCATGGAAGTCGGCAGTGGCGGCGACGTCCCCGCCGGGGGCAGAGTGTCTGGGTCGTGCTCAGCGCCACGCCGCCGGCGCCTGGTCCGCACCTCCAAGCAGTTCTGGCCCTTGAGGTGACGCTGGAGGTGGTCATCTTTGGCAAAGGCCTTGTGGCAAAGACAGCACTCGTAAGGCCGGGCGCCTGTGTGCAAATGGAGATGATTCTTCAGGTCGTAGCTGTGCAGGAAGCGGGCTGTGCAGTGCGGACAGGAATAGGGCCGCTCGCCTGTGTGCTTCCGCATGTGGATCTTCAGCTTGTCGTTGCTGGATGGAAAGAACCAAAAAAAAAAAAAAGGGGAGGGGGAGAGAAGACAATCAGGTGAGGCAGGAAGAGGTCCTGATGATGATGAAAACAAGATGAGATGCAATATTGGCTACCAGTTTGGATAGTTTTCAAAAAAAGGTTTGGACCAAGTCACGGAAATCAGGACTATCTACGGTTATTTAGCCTTGATGGCGGTAGGAAGCAGCTATCTACCTCCAAAGGCCAGCTGCTGGGAATGTGCTCCAGTCCCGCTTGAGGTGTGCATGAATGCAATTTTCAACATTCAATTTGATTCCAATTGAATATTCAAATTCGTACAAATAAAGTAAAATGAATGTCTGGATATGTGAACCGATACAAACACATTCATATCTATTAGTATGAACACTTTATACGTATCCAATGGTATGAATGTCGCATGCGTCCATTCGCATCCTGTTTTTATCCATTAACGCATCCCGTTTTCATCCCATACATATTCGTACAGATACAAATAAGATGCGTAAAGATATGCATGCAATGCGCATGTGTACCTGCACTAATGTGCAAATTACTCATACGAATAACTCAAAATATTTGTATTCATATAAATACTGAAAAACGAATCTCTGGATATTCGATTCTACAAATGTCTAAAAGTCGTCCAAATAATGAATATTTTGAATATTCGCACACATCCCTGAGTCCTGCTATTGGGCTTTCGTGTGAAGCTGGTCAGACTGCTGGACTTGACAGACAATGGGCACAATCCAGCGTGGCACTTCTTGTGCAGCTATGTTCCTAAAAAACAACCAGCCACCCTCCTACTCGTTGAAACCTCTGAGTAGTCGAGTCCCACAGAGAATGTGGAGGGGATCCACCTTTTCCAGGAAGGCAGCCATTATCTGTCTCTCCACAGAGAGGGATGTCTCATGCTTCTGTGCGCCACGTCATTGGTCAGGCTTTCCTAGTCATGAGTTGCGACAGGTGCCAAGAACAGCTTGGGGTTGTCAGCTGAGGCACCAGACCGTCCCGGGCTTTTCTATGCAGTTTGTGAGAAGAAACCGACAGCCCTTTAGAGGGGAAATCCCCACCATAGTTTGCAGGCCAGAGAAAAGGAGCAGGCTCCTGATCAAAGTTCACCTGAAGAACTTTCTCGTCACGCTAATCTGGTATGATAAGGCTGCTCCTGCTGTGAGAATACATAACAAAGATGGGAGAACTCGCTTGCCTTGATTGAAATGGTTTGCAGCACAAAAGGAGCCCTTTCCCTGTGGGTTCTGGGGGCCAGAGAAAAAAACAGGTTCTTGCAGCTGAGTTATGCATCACCTATGAAACCTTCACTGAGTGGATCTGCCTCATGGTTCAAGCTTCGTCAGGTAAGCATTATGAGAAAGGCGTTCCTCAAAAAGTTAAAAGAAAAAGGAACAGTGATTTAAGTCAAGGCAGGGCCCTAAAACCTTGGGGCCTGTTTGCATTTAATTCAGCAGGACAGTACTTTTACACGGTCCCACAAAGAAGAAGGAGGAGGAGGAGGAGAAGAAGAAGAAGAGGAGGAAGAGGAAGAAGAAGAGTTGGCTTTTCTACCCCACTTTTCTCACCCATTTAAGGGGACTCAAAGCGGCTGACAAACCTTCTGTTCTTCTCCCCACAACAGAACACCCTGTAAGGTGGGTGGGGCTGTGAGAGCTCAGAAAAGAGCTGTGACTAGCCCAAGGTCACCCAGCTGGCTTCGGGGGGGGGGGAGGGCGGAATCGAATCCGGTATTCCCAGATAAGAGCCCGACTCCCTAACCACTAGACCAAACTGGCTCACAAGGTTAAGATCAGACTCAGCAGGTGCTATCCACATTTCAAGCGCTGGTGTATTCCCCAACGGGACCACCAGCACCTGAAGTACAGATGGGCCCAACCTGGCTGGATCTCCATGGGAACAGCCATGACAACATCTATCGTGCTGTGAGATGGTGCCATGCAACTGTGCAGCCAGAGCCACAGCCGCATAGCAATGCCCACTCACAGAGTGTGAACACTGTGTCAGGGGGCTTATCAACTCCTGCTGGTGAAGCTGTAGCACATCTTTACTTGTCCACAGCTAACGGAGACCAGGGACATCTTGGCACTTCCCTTCCCATCTGCTAATGAATCAACTTTGACCAGCACTCGCACTTGGAGCCCTAGTAAACGTCAGTCTTTGGTGTCTGAATACTTATCTTGATTCAACTGCAGGGCTGGTCCTCTTCTGGGCGCTGTCATTTTGGCTGTGGCACCCTGCATGACTGCACACAAATCAGTGCCATCGCCATGATGATGCTGACACTCTGCACATACACAGTTGCATCTACGGTCGTCTGAGGTGCCAGTGTGCTTGTAGGGCACCTCAGACGATCTCAGAGGACCGAAAGAGGTGCGAATCGCCGCTGCCTGGACGTGCGAGGTAAGTTTTGGATTAACACTGATAAAGGTGCGGAGCACGATTTCATGCTCCATAGCTAGTGCATGATTAGGGAACTTCCGGAAAAGCGGGTGGCACTCAGAGGCTGTAACACCCTCCTCCAAGTGCAGAAGGTCTTCCCCGAAGTTTCTTAATCATGCACTACAGGCCGAAGTGAGAACAGGTCTCAGGGCAGCTGGAGGTAGCTTCTGGACATTATGGGATGCTCTGGGTTGGCAGAGACACCTTTGAGTGTGGATGGTCTTCCCCTGGAGCGGCTACAGCTGCCCCAGACAGGTAACTGCAAACAGGCCTTAAAGACAGTTGAAAAACATGCTCGTTTTACGGTTGCCCTGTTTTGGGCCACAGTTGAAACCTTGTTCCATCCAACCCAGTTTGAATTACCCAGAACAAATAAGCAGAAGAAGGTTTTCTGATACTTCAAAAGGAAACAAAACCATACTTCTACAGACAGTCACTGCCCATCTTCCATTCAGAATCACTTTCGCATTTGCAGGGCGCCACGTTGCCGGGCAGGGCAGTTGGAAGCCGTGGTGCTCCCCACCTACAGTTCTTGGTGGTACATTCAGTTTTACCACTTCAGCATATTCACAGGGACATCTCACAAGCGTCCCCCATTTCCACCTTGGGTTAGGGGTCAGGTGGGCGGATAGGAACCAGTTTTGAGATAACACTTACCGAGTGAAACGCACGCCGCAGACCTCGCAAGCAAACGGCTTCTCCCCCGTGTGGGTGCGCATGTGGCGAGGTAGCTTCCCAGCTCCGTGGATCACCTTGTGACAGACAGGGCACTCCTGGGGCATCTGTGAGCGGCGTTTGCGCACAAGTTTGTGGTCCAGGCTCTGGGACAGCCCCTCTGGATTCAAGGTATTGATGTAGGATACAATGTCGCGGTCTAGCCGTTCCTCGTCCGAGACAATATCCTCCGGGGAGAGGCCTGGAGCGTACGGATACGGGAAAGTACGAGAAGGAGCAAGTACCTCTTCTTCATCCTCTTGGGGGTGGCAGAGAGCTGGCGCGGGAGAAGCCTGTCCGGGTGGGCTTGGGCGTTCCTGTGTACCCGTTGAGGAGGGCGACGGTGATGGCGAGAGCTCTGCCACGTGGTTGTTCAGACGAGAACCTTTCGTTTGGAGAAACTTGCGGGTTTTCTTGCTGCGGCGAGGAGCAGGGCAGGCAGGGGGCTCGGCTGGATCCCCCCCGGCGCCGGGCAGGGTGGCAAAGGCCTCCAGGTAGCGCCGAGCACGTTCCCGGGCTGCATCATCGGGGACAGGGGCTTCCAAACCGTTGCCCTGGAGTATCTCCATGCAGGCCGCAATGACGCACGGTATCTCAAGGAGACGGGCCGCGCGGAGGACCTCCCCTAGGCTGCCTGTGCTGATGGTCAACGTTGCAGTGTAGGCGAAGTCCAGGAGCGCTCCGAGAGCCTCTGCGCCCACAAAATCCAGCTCACACACCCCCATGCCGGACCCAGAAAAAAGCCGCTGGAAGTAGCGGCTGGACGCCGCCAGCACCGCCCGGTGGGTTCGGTACTCAGAGCCCTGGGCTCGCAAGGTCACATCACAGAGGACTCCACGCCGGCGCTGCTCGTTCAGTTTTCCAAGAAGCTCACTGCTATGTTCCGGGAAAGGGATCCCAATCAAGTCATCTTCAGGACTGCCCATTGCTTCACCTGGATGAAAATGAGAAATCCCAAAAATTAGAACGTCGCTTAACCTTCCCGATAGTTTATTCTGAGGTCATCCCTCGTACAATGCAGTTTGGTACAGCAGGAGTCTCTCTCTGACAAAGTCAGTAAAAGAAGAAGAGTTGGCTTTTCTACCCCACGTTTCTCACCCATTTAAGGGGACTCAAAGCATCTGACAAACCTTCTGTTCTTCTCCCCACAACAGAACACCCTGTGAGGAAGGTGGGGTTGTGAGAGCCCAGAAGAGAGGTGAGACTAGCCCACAGTCCCCCAGCTGGTTTCATGGAGGAGGAGGAGGAGGAGGAGGAGAGATTGGCTTTTCTACCCTGCTTTTCTCACCCATTTAAGGGGACCCAAAGTAGCTGACAAACCTTCTGTCCTCCTCCCCAAAATAGACACCCTCTGAGGTAGGTGGGGCTGTGAGAGCTCAGAAGAGAGCTGTGACTAGCCCACAGTCACTCAGCTGGCTTCATGGGGGAGGGTGGAATAAAACCCAATATTCCCAGATAAGAGCCCGGCTCCCTAACCACTAGACCAAACTGGCTCATGCATCGAGCTGCCAGTAACACACATGAACAAGAAGAACACCACCGCATGGCAATGGTTTCCAAACTTTTTTTTTTGAAACTTGCATACCCTCCAAAAGCTACCAGCATAAATCACACCCTTAATATAATGGCAAAATGTGCATAATTCATCTAGTTGCAATTATTTCAAATATTTCACCATTTGTTTGATTTTAGAGGTTGTTGCCTGTTCAGAGACCTTCGGATATAGGACAGAATAAAAATGTAAACAAACAAATTGTCCTACACACACACACACACACACACACACACACACACACACACACACACACACACACACACACAGCCCTAAATGTTTTAGTTCATTCCCCTGAGGGGTATATATGTACCCCAGGTTGAAGAAGAAGAGTTGGCTTTTCTAACCCGCTTTTTTGACCTATTCAAGGGGACTCAAAGCGGCTGACAAACCTTACGTTCTTCTCACTACAACAGAACACTGTGTGAAGTAGGTGGGGCTGTGAGAGCTCAGAAGAGAGCTGTGACTAGCCCAAGGTCACTCAGCTGGCTTCATGGGAGAGGGCAGAATCAAACCCGGTATTCCCAGATAAGAGTCTGGCTCCCTAACCACTAGGTTGAGAATCACTGCTACACAGGGTAGGCCCTGAATTCTTCCGGCCTGGCATTCTTGCTGTGCATTTGTGGTCTAAGCAAGATGTGCGCCCCTGAGCTCCTTCCCCAGCCTGGCTGTGCAGAACCCAGACGCCCGCTTCCTGCCTTCCCCGGCTCAGCGTCTAAATCTGGCCTTTTTTCAAGGAAGACTGCAGCAGCCCCTGAAGGAGATCAAAGCCAAAGGAAGCTGTGTGCGCGCCTCCGTCTCCACAAACGACGGCACAACTGCGATGGAGGGAGATAGATACCGAGTTATAGGCGGAGGATAGGTCTAGGAGTAAGAGGCTCCTTTCAGCCACCATCCAACAGGTTGACATGTGCCGTGTTCTGTGCACGCTGGCAGGGTGGAACAAAGCCTAGAACCCCTGGAGCTTGAGACACAGACCAGTTTCACGAATTTCCGAACTACTCGTACGAGTGTCGTAACATTTGATCCGTGTACAAACGTCCGAATCCTGCCGAATTCGTACGAATAACGAATGTTACAAATATTCGTCGTTCAGACTGAGAAATGGAAGTTGGGGTTGGCGGTGTGTTTGCCAACTGAGGGTTGACAGCGTGAGACCTTTCCCTGGAAGAAGATGTTCCGAATCTGCGGCAATTAGCCGCTCGGTTCTCCACCCTGATTTCTCGAAGTGAAACTCCGTGTTGCAAACTCTTGGGTCTAGCAGAGATCCACCTCTCAGGTGCACAGGAACAAAGGAAGCTGTCCCTGGATCACTTGGCAAACCCAGGTATCAGGAGGAGAACCGGAGTGGAAACGAGTCCTGGGAAGGGAAGGGAAAACCACAGCCAAAAAGCATCGGCTGAGCTCAGTCGTTGAGTATATGCATAGCTAAGAAGCCTGCCAAAGGCTCCATCCTCCGCCAAAAACAGCAAGGCCTCCTCTGTGGTAGTTGCACTCCTACCAGCTTCTGTTCAACAAGACCGAGGGTAATCCGGGTGAGCCGGGTTCGGCTTCCCACGCAGCCCCGCAACCCATGGGACTGGGGGTGTTGCTTTTATGTACCTCCCCTACTCCGCAGGGCTGTTGTGAGGACAAAACGAAGGCAGAGAACACCACCCGGCCAGCATGCTGGGAGGGAAAGAAATTCAACCGGTAAGAAACACGAGATTTAGCCGCAGTTGCCGGAAAGTCCCAGAATCCTCTGCAAAACGTCAGAGTGCCGGATTCTGGGAGCCATGCCTAGCATGGTAAAAAAACAAACCAACAACCATGTATTTCCTGCTCTAGGGGTGTACATGAATGCAATTTTTGGATTCAGTTCGAATGTTCAAATGTGTACAAATAGAGAAAAATGAATTTATTCTAATTCGAACCGATCTGAATACATTTGCATCTATTTGTATGAATATTCTATTCGTTTTTGAGGACATGAATGTCGACAACATTCCTATGTGTCCATACGCATCCCATTATTATTCCGTATCCATCCCGTTTTCGTCCCGCACGTATCCGTGTACAAATACGGATATGTACGGGATATTCGTACGGATACGAACAAGATACATGTTTGAATGTTAAAATACGAATGTATAGACATTCGATTCAAATTCAAATGTCCGAATTCGATCAAATTTTGAACGTTTTGAATATCTGTTCACGTCCCTATCCTGCTCCACTTCCTCCTAGAAGACCTCAGCTCTGTGCCCACCCCCCTCCATTTCCCCTTTATTGGTGCCTTCATCCCCTTGCCCGCCTTTCTGCCCCGCCAGGCAGGCATGAGGCGCCGGGCGGAAGTGGGAAGTGGTCCCGAACACTCTCCCAAGACGGTTGCGTGCCTGCTCTCTGCCCGCCTTGGGTGCCCGCCAGCCGGGCTGTTTGCCTTCCTCAGGGGCTGTGAGGGTGGGAAGAAGTGGGCTCTGGCACACCTCTTCTCTGCCAAGCTGGTTCAACCGGCTAGGCCAGAGGGAAGGCAGGTTTGGCTAAAACCCTGGCAGGCAGCTAGGCAGGCAGACGCAGGAGCACTCTGACCTCGCAGATGGGCGCGGCTGGCTTCGTGGCCAACACCCTGGCGGCTGAAATGCCAGCTCAGCCAGAACCCGCCTGGCACGGAGCATGAAGGGGGCACTTGTGAAGGAGGAAAGAGGAAGGAAGGCAAGAGAGGGACGGAGGGAGACCCGAATACCTGCTTCCAGGTCTTGAAGCTTTGCAGACTGCATATCCAGCCTCCAGGACCCGAGTGGGCAAACGTTCCAGGGCTCTGCTGTGACCCAGTGCCAGCCTTTCCCACCCTGCCCAGGAGATGTAGCAGGCAGAGAAACGAAACTGTGCCCCGCCGTCCCCTGGCAGGTGGGGAGAAAAGTGTGTGAAAGAAAGATAAAAGAGTAACGAGGGCGGCTGAATGGAATAAACGAAGTCGCTTTAGGAGAGGAGAGCAAAATGCCTAGAAAGTGAAGGGTTGTTGGCTCAATGGAAAACTACATCTGCATCACTGCCAAAAAAACTGCACGGAGGCTGGGAGGGGCAGTAGCTCAGAAGAAGAGCAAACTTCTCGGAAAGCAGAGGGGGGCACGTTTGAACCCCAGCCTCCCCCCGGAAGTAGGCAATCATGGAAACCACTTCTGCCTCTTTGCCAAGAAAACTGCACAGAAGGGCCCCTGAAGTGGTTGTCCTATCCCTGGAAGTAGGCAATGGCAAGCCCCTTTTGTATCTTTGCCAAGAAAACTGCACGGAGGGCCCCAGGGAGTGGCGCATAGCTCAGCGGTAGAGGAAACTGTCTAGAAAGCAGAGGGTTGCTGGATCAACCTCCAGTTCCTCCCCAGCATTAGGGAATGGCAAACCACTTCTCTATCCCTGCCAAGAAAACTGTACCGAGGGGTCCAGAAAGTGGCGCATACCTAAGCGGTAGAGGAGATTGCCTGGAAAGCAGAGGGCTGCTGGTTCAATCTCCAGTCCCTCCCCAGCAGTGGGGAATGGCAAACCACTTCTTCATCCCTGCCAAGAAAACTGCGCACAACTAAGTGGTAGAGGAAAGTGCCCGGAAAGTGGAAGAGTTGATGTTCCGGTCACCAGCCTTCCCTGGAAAGAAAGAAATACACAGCCATCCCCTTCCGTGTCTCTGCAAAGCAAACTCTGCAACTGCGTGTACAGACCCAAGAGGCGCCGTGTCTCTGACTTGATGGCACCTTTGAACAGATTCCACATATGCCCTTCACAAGTGTATATCTATTTATCTGTTTATTTTAGCCTTTATATCCCACCCTTCACCCAAAGGTCCCAGGGTGGCTCACCACCGTAAAAAGATAAAGACGGAGGGCATTATAAAATGCACACACGCACTCTTTTCCAATTCCTCCCCCAGCGGGACTGACAGGCGAGCCACCACCATGGAAGCTCTGCGAGCCGCCTTCCTTGAGAGAACCCAGGAAACTGCTCCTCAGTGAGTGAGTTTGGTCTAGTGGTTTGGGAGCCGGACTCCTATCTGGGAATTCCGGGTTTGATTTTGCTCTCCTCCACGAAGCTAGCTGGATGACCTTGGGCTAGTCACAGCTGTCTTCTGAGTTCTCACAGCCCCTCCTACCTCACAGGGTGTTCTGTTGTGGGGAGAAGAACAGAAGATTTGTCAGCTGCTTTGAGTGCACTTAAATGGGTGAGAAAAGCGGGGTGGAAAAACCAACTCTTCTTCTCTTGCAAACTCCCCTCCTACAGCTGGGAAAAGCAGCCCGGAGTCCTGAGATGATCTGCCCGTCTGCCCCTCCTGCCCCGATGGCCAAGGGCGGGAGGCAGAAGGCCCCAGTTTAGCCGCAATTAAGCCATCAGACCTGCTCGGGTTGACAAACCCTGACAAACTCAGATCAGATTAGGGGGGGATTAGCAGGGGTTGAGGGCTGGGATTAAAAGAGGCTCGTTTGCCGCGGCTAGATGTCAGAGCGCCTGGCGGGCAGACAGGCAGCTTGTTTGCGAAGGGAAACACAAGCAGAAATTGAAGGCAAAACCTTCACCTGCTTTCAAATCCCTGCAAATGGCCTTCAGAGGCCTCCTGCCTGGCTCTCCAACTTGGGGGCAGCTGCTGAAAAGGCCCTCACTCAAGTTTTGGCCAACCTAATCTGGGAGTCTTATAGGTATCCTGGTCTCAAGCCATTTAGTGCTTTGTAGGTTATCTATGCTAATTCATGGTAAGGATATGCATGAATATTCAGTGCATTCGAAATTCGACTGAATTGACCAAATTTCGACATTTGAATTTGAATCGAATGTCCTTAAATTCAAATTTCAACATCCAATTCGAATTTTGGTTCTATTAGTTTGAATTATTCGAACATTCTTATATGTACAGTTCATGCACGATACGTATTTGAAGGTCCACTTCTTTCCCACATCCGTACACATTTGTATGGATCTGTACAGGATGAAAACAGGTTGCATATGGGATAACTACAGGATGCATACTGACGTGTATGGATGCGTACAGATGTGTACGGACCCGGGGAAGATGCATACGGGCATCTACTAATGTTGTCAACATCTGTTAAGTGCAAATTCGAATGAAAAATTTGAACGAATAGATTCGAATTTGCTTAATTTAAATCGATTGTGGTTAAATTCAAACTTTAAGCATTCGAATTGAATTGGAGTATTCGAATCAAATCCCGAAAATTGCACTCAGGCACACCACTAATTCACGGTACCAATATTCTGATAAATATTTTGAACGAGGGGTAAACTAAATGTATAATTTGGTTTAGATTCCATTGAAGAAGTGAAGGAGTTAGTCATTTCAAGGTTGAAGTTCCGTGCTTGGTTATGGAAGGTCTGAGGACAAACCCTGGGCCTTTCACTTCCCTCCAGCCAACCCCTCTTGCAGGCTTGTTGTGAAAATACAATGGAAGGAATTCATCAAGGGCCCCTTCAGGCTCTTCAAGGGAAAAGATGGGAAATGGACTGAAAGTGGACTGAACCTGGATTAAACCTTGTCTGTGGTCACACCTAAGTTTTAATCCAACTTCAGAACAGGACAACGCATCAGCAAAATGACCAGTAATTTTCTTTCCACATTATCTATCTCAAAGGTGAATTTTCTGAGTTATTTAACACGGAATGAAAACCTCTCGTCATTTTGCTGATGTATTCTCTCACTCGGAAAGTGGACTGAAGCTGGATTAAACCTTAGGTGTGACCACAGCCACAGTCATAAAGAGATACATAAATGAATAAATAAATATCCATGGCGTTTTTTTGTATGAAGTGGGAATTCCGCACCTAGGCATGCTAAATCCAAACTGACCCTATGCATTCATCTGTGTTCTGAAATATTTTACATTTTGATCTTTGGATTCAACCAGGGTTTTTTTTTCTTTTTTTGCAATGCAATGATTCCCCCTCAATTGACTTCTGAACTGGGTTTTGTTTTGAAATAAGCATACCTATAGTATCTATCAATCTCTGGAGGGAAAAAAAATAGGATTCCAAAGCAAGCAAGGGGTGTTTACTATTTTGATCAGCACACAACCTAAATACCTGTTCCCAGAGATCTGGAAACACGCCCAACCTCTGAGATATTTTTGTCAAAAGAGCCCTGAAAAGAAAAGCCGAAGGCCCCTGGGGTTCAGGTCATATATTTTCACTCCGCATCAGGTGTGAAATGAATCAGGAGTTCTCACTCTGTACCACGGTGGCTGAAAAGCAGCAGACCCACATGGGCTTGGATAGCTTTGATCGAGCCCTTAGCCCCTGAGCATATGCAGAGAGCATTGCCTCCCCTCAAACCACAACTGCCAAACACTGTGGAGAAAAGGATGGCGCAGGCGGCTGGCTGCTTCCAGGCAAAATTATTCAGCCACAGCATATTTTGATTTTCAAAAGAAAAAACAAATTAAAAATTGTGGGTGGCTAAGGCCGGATGTCACAGCCAGGCAGCAGGGCTCGGGCGGGGACTGGAGAAGGGGAAGGGGAAGGGGAAGGGGGGTTTCCACCTCTGCCATTCTTGGGGGAGATGCTGACAAGATAAAGCCAAAATAAGGGGGTTGAGGAAGAAGAGCTCTGCATTTACGAGAAACCCTGAGAGTGAACAGATACGAGCAAAACGGTGACCTCTGACCGCGAGGAGCTGAAGAGGTGGGAAAACTGCATCAGCCGAAAATTCCCCCTGCTGAAAGAGCCAGGGCTGCCCTGCACCCTCCTTGAATCTGGGTACAGCTCATAGGCTCAATTCCCAGAGCCCAATGCAGAAGGAAGTATGCAAAGTTTGCTTGAAAACTGGAGCAAGCACCAACAAGGCCCTGATGAGGGGGTGGAGCTAATGGGCAGGAAGAAGGTGGAGCCTGGCCGCCAAAGGAAGGTGCGCCTAGAGGTATTCAAGGCCAATCAGCAAGTAGGGAGAAGCAGAGGTCAAAGTTGGGCCTTGTAAAATCCAACCCTAAAGCAGAGGGTAGCCGCCAGTCCAATCCCCAGCCTTTCGCCAAAAGTAGGCAATGGCAAACCACTTCTATATGTCTGCCAAGAAAACTGCAGAGAGGGTCCCACAGAGTCCGGGAGTGGTCATAGCTCAGTGGTGGAGCATAACACAGGGGCAGCGGTTCAATCTTCATCCTCTCCTTAGTAGGAGACAATGGCAAATCACTTCTTGGCAGAGGCACAGAAAACTGCACTGAGGGGCTCAAAGAGATTCCCATGCAGCCAACCAGAAGTCACCCACAACTCAGTAGTGCCCAGTAACAACCACCATAGTACACAGTGCACTCCATAAGAAAGGCTTAATAATAATTTTCGCAAATTAAACCTTGCTTTTTCTTATGTAAACCTATCCAGACCTTTTAAGCCGCTAGTCCTCAGTAGGCACCAGCCAATCCAAAACCAATACAGATCTCACTTCACCTTATTGCTGCTTCTCTTTGAGAGACATTCAAGGCTTGTGATCCGTCAGCCGGCTTGTAGCAGCTGCCCTAAAACAGCCAAGATTAAGGCAAGCTTAAGACATACTTTGCGCAGTCTCAAGGTGGAAACCTTCAGGCCCAGAGGAGCAATTACAGAGCCTGTCCAGCAAGTTGGGCCATTTCCAGTTTAAACACTGAATCACACCAGCTGGGAACGTGAGATCCAAAGGAAGTGTGCTCATTCCCTGTTCCCAATTCACCGTCACTAATGTGGCCACGGCCACAGCTATCCACCTGGAGGGCGTCATGGACACTTCCACAGAAGCCTATGAACTGTGCACTGACTATTCCCATGACATCGTCTGTGCTACTGACATGAACATCATCATCATCATCATGAATAAAATAGCAGCAGCACAGGCTCCAGCACTGTAAGTCTACTGTTTTTATCCTAGTGGAAGTTGGTGCAGAAATGCTTCTTGTAAAATCACATCAAAGATTGGAGCCTGAATGCTCTCAGTCCCATCTGCCCCCCATAAGCCTACCAGGTGTCATAACCACCAGCAAGCCTCTTAAGAAATCCCTTGACCTGAAGGTTAGTTCTAAAGCTGTGGGAAGCCTTTATTCTCAGGAAGGAAGGAAGGAGAGAGGGAGAAAGGAGAGAAGGGGAAATGGGAGGGAAGAAAGAAGGAAGGAAAGAGAGAAAGAAAGAAAGGGGATTGGAGAGAGGAGGGGAAGAGAGAGGAAGGAAGGAGAGAGAGGAAGAAAGAAAGGAGAGAGAGGAAGAAAGAACATAAGAACATAAGAGAGGTCCTGCTGGATCAGGCCACAGCCCATCTAGTCCAGCATCCTGTTGCACACAGTGGCCCGCCAAATGCTCATGGGCATCTCAAACAGAGACAGGGACAAACCTTTTCCTGCTCTTGAATCCCAGCAAATGGCATTAAAAGTATCCTGCTTCCACCACCACCACCCAGCCTGAAAGATGTACCTGTCCTAGACATTCATTCTAGTATCCATTGATACATCTGTCATCCGTAAATTTGTCTAACACTACCTTGAAGCAATCTAGACTGGTAGCTGTCACCATCTCTTCCGGAAAAAACATTCCATAACCCGATGACCCTTTGGGTGAAGAAATACTTCCCCTTGTCGGATCCAACTCTCCTACCCATTAGTTTCATAGAGTGCCCCCTGGTTCTAGTGTTGTGTGATAGAGAAAAGAAATTTTCTCTATCCACTTTTTCTATACCATTCATAAAGGGAGGGAAGAGATAAAGAAAGAAGGAAGGGGAGAAAGAAAGGGGAGGGAGGAAAGGAAGGAAGGAAGGAAGGAAGGGGAGAGAGAGGGGAAGAAGGAGAAAGGGGAGAAAGGAAGGAAAGAGAGAAAGGGGAGGAGAGAAAGAAAGGGAAGGAAGAAAAAAGAGAGGAAGAAAAGGATGGACATACTCCCCCCAGGTCCTGGTACACTGACAGACAAGATGCTTCCTCATTTCTTTTTCACTCAGAGCTAGATCATATTACCCAGTTTCCAGCCATATAAGCTGGAACAGGACCAGCCATACATCTCCTAGCTGTATAAAATGGACCCTTGATACTTGCACTTGGTTCTGCTGGAAAGGGGGGGGGAAGCCCCCAGAGCTCCCCAGATCCCATCCCAATCTTAAAACAAACAAATAAACACAGAAAGGGACAAGGATGTTCAAGCAGCAGACCCATGTCAGCAGGCATCACCCAGACTATTTTCACCATGTGCCTGGTGTACCTCCAGAGGGAGGGTATTCCAGAGTCTAGGGGCCACCAGAGAAAAGGCCCTCCTGCATGTCCCTATACCTCATACCAGTGGCTTCATATAGATATTAAAGAGCATAGGAGACAAAACCAACCCCTGGGGAACTCCCCAAGAGAGTTCGCAGGGCATCAAACTGAAGTCTCCCATTGCTACCTTCTGGGACCTGCCCCAGAGATGGGAAGAGAACCATTGTAAAACAGGGCATCCCAGTCCCCAAAGCCATTCCAGTGGGATACCGTGGTCAATGGTATCAAAAGCCACTGAAAGATCAAGGAGAACCAACAGGGTAGCACAGCCCTTGTCCCTCTCCCGGTCATGGTCATCCATCAGGGTGACCAAGGCAGTCTCAGTGTCAAACCCCTGCCTGAATCCAGATTGAAATGGGTCTAGATAATCCGTTTCATCCAAGCATGCCTACAGTTGTATAGCCACCACCTTCTCCTGGGACTCCAGTTCCCATCATCCCCAGCCAACATACCTGGGACTTCAGTTCCCATCATCCCCGGCCAACATACCTGGGACTTCAGTTCCCATCATCCCCGGCCAACATACCTGGGACTCCAGTTCCCATCACCCCAAGCCAACATACCTGGGACTTCAGTTCCCATCATCCCCAGCCAACATACCTGGGACTTCAGTTCCCATCATCCCTAGCCAACATACCTGGGACTCCAGTTCCCATCACCCCAAGCCAACATACCTGGGACTTCAGTTCCCATCATCCCCGGCCAACATACCTGGGACTCCAGTTCCCATCATCCCCGGCCAACATACCTGGGACTTCAGTTCCCATCATCCCCAGCCAACATACCTGGGACTTCAGTTCCCATCATCCCCAGCCAACATACCTGGGACTTCAGTTCCCATCATCCCTAGCCAACATACCTGGGACTTCAGTTCCCATCATCCCTAGCCAACATACCTGGGACTTCAGTTCCCACCATCCCCGGCCAACATACCTGGGACTTCAGTTCCCATCATCCCCGGCCAACATACCTGGGACTCCAGTTCCCATCACCCCAGGCCAACATACTTGGGACTTCAGTTCCCATCAGCCCCAGCCAGCATGGTTTCCTAATCAGTGACAGTACCTGGAGGACACCTGCCTGACGAAAGGTGAGCTCCCCTAGTACAGCTGGACACTCACCAGGAAAACTGGGCGCTGGCAGGGGAAAGCCGGAGATGCCATCACCTCCCTGGGCATTGGCAGGTGAGCGTGGGACAAGCTGTACCTTTTGCTCAACACGCACAAATCTCTTCTGTTGCAAGCGCGCCCTGGAGCGAAGGGGGCAACAAAGGGAACCGGTAGATGCCAGTCAGGCTGTGGGTGGGAAAGCGGCGTGCCGAAACAGGTTTCTGGAACAGCCCCTGGTACAGAAAGGCCTCTCCCCGGGTCAGGAAGACCCTGGCACAGAAAGAGGTTTGGCAGCAGGGACTCGCGCAAAACCGCACAGCCGCCCCGCTGTGACTCGGCTCCCAGCGCGTTCCCAGGGGAAGGGAGTGGCCCAGAGCTTCCCAGCCAGTCCCGGTAGAGCCACAAGGATTCCCGGAGAGAGATCCCTATCGGGGGAAACAACGTGGACTTCAGAGCCGGGCCGGGTGAGGCGATGCCACCCCCAGGCCAAGCCAAGCTCAGCCGCCAGCCAAGGGCAAGGAGGACAGGGGAGGGAGAGCGGAAGAGACCGACCCACCCACCACCAGGGACTTTGTGCCCCGAATTGATGGGCCCATGGCTAACCCTCGGGCATTCGAGCCCCTGGGAAGCAGGGAAAGAGCTTCTGCAGACGGTGTCTTCTGTGTGTCTCCTATCCGGCTGGCTCTGCCTTCTCCTGCCCACAGCGGTTCCCTCCCAAGGGACCCCAAGTTCGCTCCCCATCTCGGGTCAGGTGCTGGGAAACCTGCCATACGCCCTGTGCTGCTCGATTTACCCAAGCCCCTGCCCCGCTGGACATTCTAGGCGGGACTGCTGGGCTGTTGGGTTCCAACTACCCTAGGAGGACCAGAGGTCCTCGTTCCCCCCTCTAGAGCAAGAGAGGATGTCCCTGTGCAAACCTCACCAAGACTCAGCTAGATGCAGAGGAGCATCTCTGGCCAAGAAGGAACATTGCTCAGCGTCATACTGAAAAGAAGGGGTTAACAACGGGCAAGCTAACTGGTGACCGCCCAGGTATAGCTGGACTCCCAGCATCCTCTGCCCTCGGCCAACCTGGCGAGACCAAAATCAGAGTTGGCATTCCACAAAAGCTGAAAAAAAATATCTTCAAGTTCATGCTTTAAACTCTTGGATTCCTTCTTCTCTACCTGGTCTCCTCCATACAACTTGGGGTGCGCACAGATGCAATTTTTGGGATTCGATTCGATTCGAATTGAATATCCGAAAATTCAGACTGATTCGAAAGTATAAAATTCAAATGTATTCACATTCGATTCGAATGCACTTGAATCTATTCGTGCAAATTTTTTAATTCCAATTTGCAAACATGGAATGGCGACAACATCCGTATGGGCCCATACGGATCCCGTCTGCACGCCGTCCGCAGCCCTTATGGATCCAAACAAATGCGCACAAGCAAGAACGCATCGTGTGCGTATCCGTACGCATACGAAAGTCCGAACAATTCACACGAATAGATTCAAAAATTCACAAGCGTTTGAATGTTTCAATTCGAATTTAAAGACATTCGATTCACAGTCCAATGTCCAAAATCAAACTAATGCTTCGCATATTCACGCGCATGCCTGGGCACAACACAGCCACTTAGAACTCCAACTCCCATCAACCCCAGGACGGGCTACCAGTGCTCCCAGCAAAAGCAACCATAAAAAGATTTCCCTACTTTCATGAACATGGATAGATAAAAACCCAACACCACTTCGTATTTGGAAACGCAAGGCACGCGTTCGGATCCCGGGAGATCGGCTTTACGAGGAAGGGTTCCTCGAAATGCTCGGGCAAAGGGAAGATCTTCTGATTGATCGATTCATGTTCCGCGATTCGATTTTGCAGAAAGGAACAGGTTGCCACAGAAGACGTCGTTTGTGACGCCTGTCATTTCGTCAGCTGGGTACTTTCAGAGAGACAACGGAAGCCTAGCAGACTTCCGCCGCCTTCTTCCAGGCCTTTGATGGGTAGTTTTCTCTAGAGATCTGCTCAACCGGTTCGTGATTTGGACCAGTTTGAATCTTAAGGTTTGAGCTTGGACCCAATGCTCCAGCCTATTCAGAAAGAACTTGAATTCAAACCAAAGGGGGGGGGGTGTTCTAACAAACCTAGCAAACACACCCTGTCCGATCAATGTTCAAAGGTGCTTGAATCGAACCACATACTCTGCTGTTGGAAGGAAAGAGATGGAAACGGAAACAAACCAGACCTTGTTCGGTTCGGTTCGAACCAAACACCTTAAAAGTTCAGCCATGTCCCTAGTTTTCACGCTCCCTATACTACATCTGTGTCTCCAAAGCAAATAGCTAACAGTCCACGTGAGCTAAGTGAAGGTAGAGAAAAAAGACCCCTTTGGTTGCAAAGTATATCCAGTGGGTCCGTGAATTCTTGTTCCACCTGAACTATCTCAGTTGAGCCAGTTTGGTCTAGTAGTGGATAGGGAGCCAGGCTCTTTATCTGGGAATACCGGGTTTGATTCCACCCTCTCCCATGAAGCCAGCTGGGTGACCTTGGGCTAGTCACAGCTCTCTTCTGGGCTCTCACAGGTCCACCCATCTCACAGGGTGCCTGTGGTGGGGAAAAGAAGGTTTGTCAGCAGCTTTGAGGCCCCTTAAATGGGTGAGAAAAGCGGGGTAGAAGAACCAACTCCTCCTCCTCCTTCTTCAGTGGGGTCACAGGCGAGAAAGCATTGATTGAGAGTACAGGACCTGGTGGAGAAATTCTTAAATAAGGACAAAAACTACCAGATGGGCTGTGGCCTGATCCAGCAGGGTTTCTCTTTATGTTCTCTATATGTTCCTATGCTTTGCAACTTCCTCCCCAGGGAAGCCACGACATGAAGTCTGTGTCAGAATATAAAAGTTAAACTAGTTTATTGCCTGCTTCCCAAGTCAGTGGCAGGATCCGGTCAGAGGAGTAGAAATTCCAAATAGCTGATTTTTTATTATTATTATTATTATTATTTTGGCCAGGTTCAAGATCCCTGAATTAATCCACAAGTCACAGTTCTGGGAAGCGCAAGGGAGGTCAGACCCAAGCTAGCAAGCTCCCTGCATCAAAGGGCACAGGCTGGTCTACGCTTCATCTGCCCCCCATTGCTTCTGCCCTCATGGCTTCTCCAAGCCTCTAATGCTGGAGATGACAATTTGAGGCAGAAGCTTGGAACCATCCTTGGGTCTCTTGACAGCCAGTAGGAGCCCGGATATTCGAAAATCCAAAAATCAGATTCGAATCCGACGAGTATTGATGTTCGGATTTGGATCAGGTTTTCAAAAATCTGAATTTCCGAATTCGGATCGAATCCGGATTTTTGAATGATTCGACTGGATTCGACGCTGGACATCGCATCCGAATGTTGGGTCGATTTGCGCATATACTACGGGATGCAGACGGGACGCAAACGCGATAAAAACGGATTCGGAAATCGGATATGAATGTTCCCGACATCCGTATCGTTCGACTCAAATCAGATTTTTGAAAATACGGATTTTCGGATTTTGATTCGAGTTGAATATCGATTGAAACTCGAATGGCAAAAATGCATTCATATACATCCCTAGCCAGAGGCAAACCGTTCTCCTGCCCTTGAAGAATGCATACAGAACGCCTGCCTTGCAGAAAGCCAAAGGAGAGATGGATGGGTCTATCCCAGGGGATCTCAAAATGGTGGGCAGCCAGAACCCCAAGTATTCAGGTCAGGATTCCGTCCCAGCATTTTGTACCAGCCTGGAACAGAACCACTGGCAATATATCCACTCCCAGAATTCTGTCTGTGCCAGCTTTCCTGGAATGCTGGGAGTTGTTGTTCTGGAACATCTGGAAGACTGCTGTCGGAGACCCACCAGGTTGGCTTTCCCACCTCAGAGAAAACCACAAAGTAACAGAGATTTTTGTTTTCTAAATATTTTCCACCTTCTTATTCCAAACATCCAGTTCTGCAGCTTCAGATCTGCCTGGCCAAAAGGCAGGTTTTTGGCCTCACCGTAGAGCCAACAGCGGCTAAGAAGTCAAGTGAGAACCTGGGTTAGATCGCAAGCTCCTTGATCTCATTAAGTAAACTAGGCAGAGTGCAACCCTCATCTCTTTCGGATTCGTAGAAGAAAAACAGCTTGTCTTTACCCAGTGGGAGGCCCTTTAAACCTTCCCAGAAATTACAGGATCTCACAAGAGAGGAATTTATCACAGAGCAAAAGAACCTCAGAGGAGCCCTGCTGGATCAGGCCACAGCCCATCTAGTCCAGCATCCCATCTCACACGGTGCCCCACCAATTGCCCATGGGCATCTCAAGCAGAGACAAGGGCAAGCCTTCTCCTGCTCTCAAATCCCAGCAAATGGCTTTAGAAGCATCCTGCTTGTCCCACCAGCCTGAAAGATGGACTTAGGCATCCATTCTGGTAGCCATTGATACATCTGACGTCCATAGATTTGTCCAAGCCTTCCTTAAAGCCATCTAGGCTGGTTGCTGTCTCCACCTCTTCTGGCAGCCGATTCCATAGACCGATGACCCCTCTGGGTGAAGAAATCCTTCCCCTTGTCTGATCCGACTCTCCTACCCATCAGCTTCATAGATGCCCCCTGGTTCTAGTGTTGTGGGACAGAGAAAAGAAATGTTCTCTATCCACCTTTTCTAAGAAAAGGACGCAGGGTCTTCCTTTCCACAGTGCATTCATGTCTGTGTGGAAACCACTGATAGACGATTTCGCCCGTATCAGAAGATCATCCCTATATGTCCCCCAAAGCACATCTTAACCAGATGATCCTCAAACCGTTCTTCTGCTCTGAACAATCTCTCTGACCAAGACAATTGTCAATATTATGAATTATTAGTTCTTTGTTTACATCTTACACTGTCCGCTCAACAATCTGTTGGCTGTCTAGAGTTGTATAGCATGAAACATTACAAAAAAAACTCTTTTTAAAAAAAAAAACAGCATTCAGAAAATCCTTCACCACATATATTGGCAAACTTTTTAAACTCCTAAAACAGAGCTAATATTTGCATTTTAATCTACCATGGATGGGGTTTATGTGCTACTGCAGGTTCATGGGAAGAAGAAGAAGAAGAAGAAGAAGAAGAAGGAAGAAGGAGAAGAAGGAGAAGAGACTTGGCTTTTCTACCCCGCTTTTCTCACCCATTTAAGGGGACTCAAAGCGGCTGACAACAGAACACCCTGTGAGGTAGGTGGGGCTGTGAGAGCTCAGAAGAGAGCTGTGACTAGCCCAAGGTCACCTAGCTGGCTTCATGGGGGAGGGCGGAATCGATCCCAGCATTCCCAGATAAGAGTCTAGTTCCCTAACCACTAGACCAAACTAGCTTCTTGCCTTTATGGTGTGGGCATATGAGATCCAGAAGGATACTGAAGAATAACAGTTAGTTGATTATCTTCTGTGTGCAAAAAAGCAAAAGGGCAGTGACGAGTTTTGTACTGGTTTTCCTGTTTCCCCACCAAAGCCAGCCCTGAAGTACTGAGGACTAGAAACATAATTGATAGTTTGCTTGCTGCGTTTAGGCATCCAGCGTTTCAAGCAATGAAAGGTAACCATCACCCACTCCGAAGGTGACAAATTCCTGTTCAGAATTGTTGGAAGCTCCTAATTTTTAAAGAACACTTTCCTTCGGTCTCAGAAATCTCAAAAACATGAGCAAAGAAATCTCCTTTCTGGACCAATTTAGTCACTCTATGCAGGAAGCGTTCTACGAGGGATCCGTCCGGCCACCATCTTTAAGAAAAGACAAGCTTCCCTTTTGCACAGGTTGCAAAAAAGGAAAGCAAAAGCAAACCCCTTGGCAACCACGCAAGGAAAACAAGAGACCAACGCTGCACTGTTGCTGCTGAAGTCCCAGGTCCGAGCGACGCACGGCCATCACTGTCAATTCCTATCGCGAACAGAAGTGCCGGTCGGTCCAAACCCTCTTGGAGATTTGGCTCCCACAGGGTGCCCGCGGCTTCCACCCAGGGCAGCGGAGGGGAGACCTCACCACAGGGACCCATCAGCCGAAAGACACCAAGCGTCCCCCTGTGCAAGGATCGCTAGTTCCAAGCTTAAATTTCTGGGGCACCCTGCCCGGGTAGCAGAGGGTTACTGCCGGTTCAATCGAGAGCAGAGACTTTATCTTTACGGGCCATTTTGCTCGCAAATCTTTTCCTGGCCGGGCAAACTGCTCCGGCATTTGGCATGCGGGCCGGTCCCTAGAAAACTGCCTCAGTGCCAACAACACAGACGAGACCAGCCAGATCTGCCCCAGCTCTCCAAAGTTAACCCTCTGGCACAGGTGTGCACAGGCCCTTAACCGTGGGTCCCCTCGCTTACCTTGCTCTCCTGCCCGTCTTGCCTCCCGCAACTGTGTGAACAAACTCGACAAGCCAGGCTGGCAAACTTCAGCTCTCGCTGATCCTACCTCAAACACACACACACAACCAACACCAACGCCCACACCCCGGGTTACGTTGTACCTCTCTCTCTCCTTGTTCCTGCCTCACTCCCCCATTTTAGCTCTCCTCCAAAGTTTCCAGCCTAAAACGAGGGGAAGAAAAGGGTTTCTCTGCCTTATTTTGCTGCTTGCACACACACACACACACACACACACAGAGAGACAAGGCACCCAGTTAAAAGTTTTTTGTTTATGTCAAAGCATAAGAAGGTGTGCATGGCAAAAGGTGCATCCTAGAAAAATCTCTGGTTTGCACTGCACCATTGTTGCATGCGTTCAAGAGACGAGCTTTGGTGTGAACAGTATGTACATACACAAACACACACACACTTGATGTTGTTTATGTGAAGACCTCATCTGTAGTTTCAGATAGGAGACCTTGCCTGGGCTCAAAAGCGAATCAGAGATGAGGCTGATTAATACACGGATGGGAGACCACCAGGAAATCTCAGGGCTTGCGGAGCACTGTGGACTGGGGATTTGTAAATAATAATATCCCAGAAGGCAATGGGATATGAAGGCAATTCAGTCATGTGGACAAGAAAAATTCATGGACATATTATTTTTATTTATATTTTAATCCCACTACATGTCTCACGGCATAAAATAAAATAACAAAAACAGATTAAAAGCATAACTAAACAGTGAGAAGGAGAAGGAGGAGGAGGAGTTGTTTTTTCTACTTTGCTTTTCTCACCCATTCAAGGGGACTCAAAGCAGCTGACAAGCCTTCTGTTCTTCTCCCCACAACACAACACCCTGTGAGGTAGATGGGGTTGTGAGAGCTCAGAAGAGAGCTGTGACTAGCCCAAGGTCACCCAGCTGGCTTCATGGGGGAGGCCGGAATCAAACACAGTATTCTCAGATAAGTCCCCACAGGGTGAGGGACTGTTGTTCCCTCAGCCAAAGGCCAGGGCGAAGAGGTGTGCCTTCACCAGTCACCTGAACGCATACAGTGAGTGCGCCTGATGCACCTCAAAGAGGAGATTATTCCGTAACCTGGGAGCCACCCCCAAGAAGGCCCTCCCATTCATTCCCAGCCCCTAACTACTGCAGGTGGTGGGGCAGCCAGGAAGACCTCACAGGTAGATCTTAGGGCACTGGAAGATCTATAAGAGAGGAGGCATTCCTCTGTGAGCCTTCACGCGTGCTCTGAAGTGAAATTTAACTCTGCGTTTCAAATAATCTGAGACCGAATCAGTGTTGCTCTGATGCAAACTTAGTAAGAAATATGCATTCGGCTCACACACACACACACACAGATTTTGTGTCGGGGGAAATAAAGTCAAATAAACTGCTGCAAGCTTCTCTCTGTCTTCCTCCCATTTGTGGTAGCACTTCATCACAATAGTTCTCTTTATATTGTTGGATATCATCGATCTTTGCCCAAATTCTGGTTGATAGCATGGGCTCCCTCTATGCAGCTTTCTTGGCAGAGATACAGAAGTGGTTTGCCATTACCTATTTCTGGAACTCAAACTGGCAGTCCTCTGCTTTCTAGGAACTTTGACCTGCCACTGAGCTACAGGCCCTGAGCTACAGACCCCACCCCATGCAGTTTTCTTGGCAGAGGTATAGAAGTGTTTTGCCATTCCCTCCTTCCACAGAGAAGTTGGGGATTGAACTAGCAACACTCAGCTTTCTAGGCACTTTGCCCTGCCACTATGGTACAGGCCCTGAGCTACAGACACCATGGTTTTCCTGTGCAGACTCTGTGCAGTTTTCTTGGAAGAGGCAGAGAAGTGGTTTGCCATTCCCTACTTCCACAGAGAGGTTGGGGATTGAACCGGCAACCCTCCGCTTTCTAGGCAGTTTGGACTCTTGAGTGAGTAACATCCAGGATGAAGACTGGAACCCAGGGACATGGGCTCGAGTTCTTTGGGGCCAACACAGAGAAGGCTAGCAGCAAATATAGCCGATCCACTCATTCTCAGCACCCTGCTAAGCTGTCTAGGAGTTAAACATCTCCTGAGTGGGTACATCTTGTCTCTAGCATCTTGCTAGATGCTTGTCTACACACTCGTATCCACGCACAGAGCCCCGTGCTATGTGGTGGTTTGCCATGTCACACCTCCACCAAAGCTGGATTTTGAAAGCCCCCCCCCCACTACCACCACCTCCCTTGAACTCAAAAGCAGATAGCAAGACTAGAAGACTTGGGCTGTTTGGGCCAGCTGGGAGACCAGAGTCCAGAACATCTGCAGGGAGGGGAACTGGAGGAGGAGGAGGAGGAGGAGGAGGAGGAGGAGGAGTTGGCTTTTCTACCCTGCTTTTCTCACCCATTTCAGGGGACTCAAAGCGGCTGCTGAACCGTCTGTTCTTCTCCCCACAAGAGAACTTAGGTGGGGCTGTGAGAGCTCAGAAGAGAGCTGTGACTAGCCGAAGATCACCCAGCTGGCTTTGTGGAGGAGGGAGGAATCAAGCCCGGTATTCCCAGATAGGAGTCCAGCTCCTTAACCAAACTGGCTCACTGAAACCATCTGCTCAACAGGATAATTTTTTGGCACCCTGTCCCTGTTTCCACAGGTTTCTGTCCCAAGCCTCAACAGCACGGGGTGCCCACGGGGCGGGGGGGGGAGTGAACTCTGCACATGCTCCAGAGTGCTCTCTGCACAGCTCTAATCACAGACACGTTAAACGATGCCAAACAACACCCTCGGAGGACCGAAAGCTCAAACAGGTAGAGGCAAAGGGCAGAGAGAAATGCCGGTTAAATCGAAATGTCTGGGGAGACCAATTCCTTGCCTCCGTCCACAGAATGTGCCAGATGTGGAAAGAGACAGGCAGGATGGCAGCAAGGGAGTTAGGCAGAACACACACACACACACTCCCAGTATGCCCTTCTGCTTTCACTCTCCCATCATGCTTTGCGCCTGGGCTTCTGCAAGTCGGATTGTATCACCCACTGGGGCCGTCCCACACGGCTGGCATGCCCCAACCTGCCCGGCTGAGCAGCCCAGCAAGGTGGGCGCTGCCCTAAACCACGCCCGGGCCCGAGTCACTCCCCGAAAGTGCCAACCTGACTCAGCCTGCAGGGCCGTGGCGACGGAGTCGGCAGGAAACGGCTCCCAGCTGAGGGGCTACTACCCACGTATGCATACCCACGTGGCCAACAGGTGCCCCCCCTTCCAGCCTACCCCCTTCTTCCTATGGAGTTAATGCAAAACGCGGGTCCCTGCGACCACAGAGTCAGAGGACTGGAAGAAGTGGAAGGGACCCCCAAAGATCATGTAGTCCACCCCTCTGCAAAGCAAGGCTGATGAAGGGGAAAAGAAGATATCTTGATGATAGATAGATAGATAGATAGATAGATAGATAGATAGATAGATAGATAGATAGATAGATAGATAGATAGATAGATAGATAGATAGATAGATAGATAGATAGATAGATAGATAGATAGATAGATAGAATGTTCCCCTGCTTCCAGCAGGAGGCAGAAATCTTCCTTGTAAAGTACTTCGTACCCACCCTACCACCCATGTGCCAACTCAAGAGAGGAAGGGGAACAGAGCGACTGAGCAAACAGAGAACCAGCGCGGGCGAGTTCTGTCAACCAGCTGGCACAAAAGGGGAAGCAGAGAGGCGGGGTGGGGTGGGGTGGCAGCGTTGCCCAAGAATCCTGAGCCGAACGAGGGCCGAGGAGCGCCAGGTCGGAGGGAAAACAAGAGCGAGGAAATTCTCGACCGCCACCCTGCACTTTGCGGAAAGAGAGGACCCATCCCCTGTTGTGCAAGGCACCCACCCATGTCGGCCAGAAAAGCTGGTCAGAGCAACTCGGTCTGGGTGGGTCCCAAGCGAGCGTGCCAGGCGAGAACAGAGGCACCAAGAGCGCAGCCTGGCGCCTGTCCCAGAGTAGGTGCGAAGAAGACACCGGCCTTAGGGTTTCCTAGAGAGTTGGGCCGGCAACAATGCCATCCTTAACCAGTTTGGACCGATTTCTAGACCACCCCTTGGCTACACCTGGGGAAGTGAATTAAAACAAATCTTGGTGAGCGGCTGTTCCACCTCTCTGTGAAATTCTCCAGAGGTGGATAACCCACAGGATCTAAGGTAGACTGCCCCACATCTTATCACTAGGTGAGCCAGTTTGGTCTAGTGGTTAGGGAGCCGGACTCTTACCCGGGAATACCGGGTTTGATTCCGCCCTCCCCCATGAAGCCATCTAGTCACAGCTCCCCCCTGAGCTCTCACAGCCCCACCTACCTCACAAGGTCTTCTGTTGTGGGGAGAAGAAGAGAAGGTTTGTCAGCAGCTTTGAGTCCCCTTTTATGGGTGAGAAAAGCACGGTAGAAAAGCCAACTCTTCTGCTTCTTCTGCTTCTTCTAGGAAATGTTTCCTCATATTTAACCAGAACCCAGGAAGCTGCCTGCAACCTGTGTTTCCAGTTGTACGGTCAGTGGCTTTAACGTGCTAGATTTGCCAAATTGTGGTCTGAGCAGAGGATCGTGAAGAGGCCCAAAACATAAACCCTCACATACCCAGTTCTTCAAGAAACACACCACCCACCAACACGACCATAAAGATTCGTCACAAAGCGTCATGGAGCCTTCCTAAACATCCATCTTTTACTTTTCCAACGTACCCACCGACCTCTCCTCCTCGGGTGCGATTTTATGAACATGCTCTGACAGAAGAGACACCCATGGTGCCCTTGGACGCCAGGGACGAGCATAAAATGCCCCCTCCCCAAAATACAAGGTCACGGGAAGGGGAGAAAAATCGTAAATAACCATCTTAAGGCCAGGAACAGGACCACAGATACTGAATTCCCCTCCTAAATACTCTATGCATTTATTTATGGCCTTTATATCTCTTGTGAGCTAGCGTGCTGGATTCATATCTCATAGTCGCCAGGTTTGATATGAGTGCCGCACTTGTATCTCATAGTCACCCTCCTCCATGAAGTCAGCTGGGTGACCTTGGGCTAGTCACAGCTCTCTTTCTGAGCTCTCACAGCTCTACCTGACTCACAGGGTGTCCATGGTGGGGAGAAGAACAGAACATTCGTCAGCAGCTTGGAGTCCCCTTGAATGGGTGAGAAAAGTGGGGTAGGAAAGCCAACTCTTCTTCTTTTCTTACAAAGAGCTCAAGGAAACATACTTCATTCTCTCCCTCCTCCATTTTATCACCACAACAACCCTGCAAGGTGGGCCCCAGAGACACACTATCTGGCCCCACAGTGAACCCTAAAGCTTCCACAACCAAATGGGTGAATCAAACCCTGGGCCTCTGAGGTTCTAGTCCAATATCCTAGCCATGACACCAGGCCAGCTGCCGCCTGTGGCCCATACTTTCCCATCCCCACCTGGCCAAGTCAGGATTCTTTGTGCCTCTGTTCTTTTACAAGAACAAGTAATCTGGCTGAACTAGAAATGTGCATGAATTTTTTTTTTGACATTTGATTCGAATCGAACTGAATACCCAAAAATCCAATTCTAATTTAACAAGATTCTATTCGAATTTACCAAATTCAAACCTATGTCTGGACAGTTTGGACAAATAGATCCAAAATTTGAAATTTGATTCGAATGTTTACATTCGAAATTTGGAACATTCTATTTGAGTTCGAATGTCGAAATTTGGCACATTCTATTGGATTTCAAGTGCCTACGAATATTCATGCACATCCCTCATCTGGAGTACGTACGGCCCTGGGTCCATGGTTTCATCCCCGTGGCCCAGATGCTTAGAAATCCAGTTCTGCCCTGCTAAACAAGCACCTGCAATAGTTCATAAGCACACTTGGAATGTTCTTCAGGAGAAGGCTGGTGGAATGAGTGAGCCACTGAATCCACCAGCATGTTCTCCCAGGGGCCAACCAGTTGCATATGGAAGCCCACCAAACATGGCGCGAGGATACACCTTGCCCTCCTCATAGCCTCCCAACATCTGGTCTTCAGAGGCATGAGAACAGAAGAACCTGTGTACTGGATCTGGGGTCAATCTAGCCCAACATCCGGTTCTCCCAGTGGCCACCAGTTGCATGCAGAAGGCCCCAAGCAAGTCAGAAGGACACACCTTGCTAAGCTCAGAGCCTCCCAGGATCTGGTCTTCAGAGGCCCGCTGCCTCCTACAGACGCCTCCCTGAGGTCACACAGCCATCCCATCCTGTAACCCATGGTGCACCTGGAAGCCGACCAGAAGCTTAAGGGTGGCAGAACTTGAGAAATGTCCTGCTGCGTTGTACCTGTGGTCCACCTAGCCTAGCAACCCATTTCCAAAGTGGTGACCAGCTGCGTATGGAAGCCCACCAGAAGAACATACCTTGCCCTGCTCACAGCCTCTCTGTATCTGGCCTTCAGAGGCTTAAGACTAGAAGAACCTAAGAAATGTCCTGCTGGGTTGTCCCCGTGGTCCATCTATCCCAGGAACTTGTTCTCACAGTGGTGACCAGCTGCATATGGAAGCCCACCAGAAGGACACACCTTGCTCTGCTCACCGCTTCTCAGCATCTGGCCTTCAGAGCCAGGAGAACAGGAGAACCTAAGAGCTTGCTAGATTGGGTCCACGGTCAATCTAGCCCATCAGCATGTTCTCCCCGTGGCCATCACTTGCATATGGAAGCTCACCAGAAGGACACACCTTGCTAAGCTCACAGCCCCCCAACATCTGGCCTCCAGAGCCACGAGAACAGGAGGACCTAAGACTCTGCTAGATTGGATCTGTAGCCAATCGAGTCCATCAGTCTCTTCTCCCAGTGGCCAACCAGTTGCACAAGGAAGCCCACCAGTACCCAGAAGAACACCCTTCGCCCGGCTCACAGCCTCGCCTCTCCTTCTTCCACTATCACAGGAAGCCACACACAGACAGAGCCACTGGGTCTGGGAACCATCAACAGGCCAGTCTGGCTGTTCCGCCTCCATCGCCTTGCACGTCCCGTCTCTGCCGCACGCGGAGCCATCACGGCCTCCTCCGTTTTCCTACCGTCCCGGTAGACTCTCCCTAGACCCGGAGGTGGTCCTACGGGAGCCGAGAACACCGCCTTCCCCTTGGCAAGCTCCATGCTCTGCTTTTGAGAATCCTCTCCCCAAAGGAATCCAATAGAAAAGAGTGGGGGGAAGCGAAGCGTAAACGAAACGGAACGAGGAAAAAACGAAAAGCCAAGTTCCACAAACATGGAAGGCCAACCTTGCCCTGACCTTTTGCTCAGTGCGGCTTCTGGCTGGCACCACCCGCATCGCTCCACTTCCTGGAGTGCCAGCTTCGCCAGCCGGGAGATAAGGTGGGCGAGGCGGGCAGGGAGGGGCCCCGCCACCTCGTGTGTGGCAAGCAAAGTTTGGACTCTCTCTCTCCGTCGCGCAGGGGGCGGAGTGGGGGGGGCCCTCCTGGGATGCCTGGCCGCGTGACTCAGCTTGGGTGGGGGACGCTGTTGAAACTGCTTCTCCCTCTGTTGCAAGCCACAAGCGGTTATTAAAAAGTGGAATGGGGACAGGGCAGGAGCACGAGAGCAGATACCCACCCTAATCCCTCGCTGCCGGGTGAGCGGCAACTCCCGCCTCCCCAAGGAGCAGCCTGGCAGCTGCGTTGCGGGCACCGAAATCAGCACACACAAAAACCCACCCAAAAAAACAGCTTAATAAGCCACAGCAATCAATTGAAGGGCTGCTCTGTCTTTAAAAAATAAATTAAAGATGAACAGGATATAGGATAGGAAGGGGTGCTTCTGGGAGTGGCTATAGATCAGTGGTGGAGCGAAGTGCCTGGAAAGCAGAGGGTCGCTGGCCTCATCCCCAGATTTAGGCAATGGCAAACCACTGCTGTATCCCTGCCAAGAAAACTGCAGAGAGGGGCCAGAGGAGGTACCCAGGCAGTCAAACCAGTAGGTGCCCGTGATTCGGCCACTGTAAGAACAGGTTGCTGAACTAAATGGGCCACAGATCCAAACCGGCGGGCCATGGCAAACCACTGTTGTATCCCTGCCAAGAAAACTGCAGAGAGGGGCCTGTGGAGTTACCCGGGCAGTCAAACCAGAAGGTTCCCACAATCCAGCCATTGTAAGAGCATTTTGCTAAATTAGATGGGCCACGGGTCCAAACTGGCAGGCCATGGCAAACCACTGCTGTATCCCTGCCAAGAAAACTGCACAGCTGGTGTGTGTGTGTGTGTGTGTGTGTGTGTGTGTGTGTGTCTGTAGCTGGCAAGTTCAAAAATCAAGGGCTTTGGGAAAAGAGAACTCTGGCTTTGTGTGTGTGTGTGTGCTAGCAAGGGCTGCCTGTGTTATATGCTACTACATTTCCCTTCCCAGCAGCTGTTCAAACTCTTCTGAGGCCCAAGGGAATCGTAGCAAGGGTCTCCTGAGCATGCACAAAGCGCTTTTCTTCTTTGTATGTTGAGAACATGGGCAGAATTGCTCTTTTTAATTTTTTTTTTCCTTCCAAGGAGTGGAAGGAAAGGAAAGAAAGAGAGGAAAACGTGTGGTGGGTCTCACTGGCTCTCTGCTTCTTCTCCCCAGCCCTGGGGGTGGGTGGGGAAACCGTGTGGTTGCTCAAGCCTTTCCTTCCGGTTTCATAGGCCTGGTGTCTCTGTTTCACCAGCAATTTCCGGGGGGGGGGCGGCTTGCCCACGTACCCTGGGCCTCCTTTATTTTATTTTTTAGCCTATTTTTCTTTTTGTAAAGGGAGCCAGAAATGGCAGCGCGCACGCACACAGGTGTCCTCAAAAGCTCCCTGCATTTCTTCGCCCCTGGAATCCAACAAGGTATGAAAATTGCACCTTTTCCTATTATCATCCACTTTGCAAGGTGCACTGAGAGTGCCCTGGTGTGCACCAAAGTCCCTTTTTCTTCCCTTTTTTGGGGGGTTTTTGGGGCGTAACCCCATGACTGCAATTGGATTAAGGGCCCTAACCAGAGTCAGGACCCTTGGTTTCTATAGATTGATGAACTAACTCGAGTTTGGCCAGTTCATTCCTTCGGATCGTAACTGGGATTTTGCTGTTGCTCTGGTGGTACCACCAAGACATGGCCAGCTGCTGGTGGAGTGCGTGGGAAAACCCTCTGTGCAGTTTTGTTGGCAGGGATACAGAAGTGGTTTGCCATTGCCTACTTCTGGAAAGAGACTGGGATCAGACGTGCCAGCGCTCCACTGCTTTCTAGGCACTTTGCTCTACCATCCAGCTGTGACCGCTCCATGGGCACCTCTATGCAGTTTTCTTGGCAAACATACAGAAGTGGTTTCCCACTGCCTCTTTCCAGAGAGAGGCTGGAGATCTCCATAAAAATAGAGGAACCGAAGAAACACCCTGCTGGATTGGACCTGTGGCCCATCTAATTTACAGTGGCTGAATCGTGGGCACCTGCTGGTTTGACTGCCTCTGTGCAGGTTTCTTGGCAGGGATACAGCAGTGGTTTGCCATGGCCTGCCGGTTTGGACTCATGGCCCATCTAATTTAGCAACCTGTTCTTACAGTGGCTGGATTGTGGGCACCTGCAGGTTGAGTACCTGGGTACCTCCACAGGTCCCTCCCTGCAGTTTTCTTGGCAGGGATACAGCAGTGGTTTGCCATTGCCTACCTCCAAGGAGAGGCTGGGGATGAAGCCAGGGACCCTCTGCTTTCCAGGTAGTTTGCTGTAGCACTGTCCAGCCTTGCAACCCCCCTCCAAACATTCTGAAAGGCAAAGAAAGTCCCGGAGGACGCTCTGCTATTGGGAGAGATTAAAGCGTTGCAGAAGTCAGGCCAGGAAGCCTAGGGGTTGGAGGGGGTGTGAAGGAGGAGCAGCATTGCCAGGGAACATTATAGGGTGGGACTCAGCCCTGCAGGGCCCGGGAGGGGAGAGGCAGATGGGTGGGGTTTCTTGAGTGGGCGTTGGGAGAAAAACAAAGGGGCAGTTTTGAACATGATAGGAACAGCGGAAGAAGAAGGAGGAGGAGGATTGGCATTTCCACCATTTAAGGGGACTCAAAGCTGCTGACAAGCCTTCTGTTCTTACCCATTGAAAGGGACTCAAAGCGGCTGACAAACCTGTTCTCATCCTTAAGGGGACTCAAAGCGGCTGACAAACCTTCTGCTCTCACTCATTTAAAGCGACTCAAAGTGGCTGACAAACCTTCTGTTCCCACCCTTATGGGGACCCAAAGCTGCTGAGTAACCTTCTGTTCTTCTCCCCACAACAGACATCCTGTGAGGTAGGTGAGAGCTCAGAAGAGAGCTGTGACTAGCCCAAGGCCACCCAGGTGGCTTCATGGAGGAAGAAGAAGAGTTGGCTTTTCTACCCCACTTTTCTCACCCATTTAAGAGGACTCAAAGCGGCTGACAAAGCTTTTCGATTCTTCCCCCCACAGCAGAACACCCTGTGAGGTAGGTCGGGCTGTGAGAGCTCAGAAGAGAGCTGTGAGTCGCCCACAGTCACCCAGCTGGCTTCATGGAGGAGGGTGGAATCAAACCAGGTAAGAGTCCAGCTCCCTAACCATTAGGCCAGCTCTCTTAGAAAGATGAGAAGGGAGGGACCTAGTTACGGTCTCCTTACCTTTCTCCTTTCTAGGAAAAAAGAAGGAGCAAAGATCACCATCACCTCCGGCTCGGTCTGGAAACCGCCAGTAGTTCATGTCCACGCACTCACACGCACGCAACGCAGTTAAATCTCCGGTCACCCAAAATGACCCTTTCCCCGTTTGGCCTGCAGTATCCCCCACGATCACAGAGGGCCGGCCCAGCCAGGGAGGGAAAAAGCTGCCCGCTAATCTGTAGGCTTGGAAAACTCACACCCACGGCTTTCGCCCACCCACGCTACCTTGGCACACATGCCCAGCCGAGAGCCCAAGCCCAGAGCCTGCCCCCTTCGGAGCAAAGCGCGGCCCCGACCCCGTGCCGAAATAAATATAAACAAACAAACAAATATCTGGATGCCGCTGCTAAATACCGTGCCGTGAGAAACGGACTGAGGAATAAAAGCACACACCCCTGCTGCCAAAACGGGGCTGCGTCCACACCTAGGTTTTAATCCGGCTTCACTCCGCTTTCAGAGCGACAGAAGGCATCCGCCGAGCCATGCGCCAGTTTCTTTCCAGTGTGATTTCACTCCAGAGATCCGCCTCTGTTTGCTTGCCTGGTGTGTGTTTTATTCCGCTCTGAAGGTGGTCCGAAGCTGGATTAAAATCCAGGTGTGAACACAGCCCTCAATGCACAGCTGAAGCTAAAATCAGTCTGTTTCCTCTCTCATACACACACTATCCTGCAATACCAGAGATGAGCGGTGGAGGAGCCGTGGAACAGTGGGGTTACTTGTTTATTTTATTTCATTTAAGGAATTTATAAGAATAAAACATAAAATATTAAAACATAATTAAAACTATTAGCCCCTCTCTAACAGGAAGCTACTTAAACAGCAAAAGCCTGGGTGAAAAGATACATTTTAACCAGACACCAAAAACTATACAGCGTAGTTGCCTGGCGAACTCAAAGAGGGATGTTGTTCCAGAGTCTAGAGGCCACCCCAGAAAAGGCCCTGCTGCAGGTCCCTGTGCCTCATACGTCTGAAAGAGAAGGAACTCGAAGAAGGTCCTCTCCTTGAGATCTCAGTGCATGGGCAGGTTTATATGGATGAATTGCTTCCATCCCTCAGCCTAACTAGGGGCCACCCCAGAAAAGGCCCTGCTGGAAGTCCCTATGCCTCCTACCTCTGAAAGAGAAGGAACTCCAAGAAGGCCCTTTCCTTGAGATCTCATTACCTGAGCAGAGCTATATGGGAGAAGGCGCCCCTTCAGATACCCAGGACCCAAGCCATTTAGGGCTTTATACCTTAGTGTCAACACCTTGAATTGGGCTCGGTAGCAAATAGGTAACCAGTGCAGACCCTTTAAGACCGGCGTGATGTGAGTCTGGCCAGAGACTCCCATCAGCAGTCGAGCACCAATTCCAGCATCCGAACTGTTTCCAAGGGAAGCCCCACGTACAGCGCATTGCAGTAGTCTAATCTTACAGGTACCCAAAGATGCCTTTCAGCCAGCAGCACAGGTAGAAAAGGGAAGGTACAACGCCCCCAGAAATATTGGGTGTTTTTCCACTGTCACTAGAAGTACCCATTAAGTACCCCTTAATGGGTACAAAAATGCCATTTGCCCGGTCTGGGTCTCCTGTTCTCCCTCCATCCAGGGACGAAATGGCGGCGTAAGTAGAATTAGGAGGGGCCGGCCTGGTGTCAAATCCTGACCTACTTATCCTCCTTATCTGTCACCTGCTCTCTCTTTCTGCCCCCTCCCACTGGCATTCCCTGGGGATTGGGGGGGGGAGAACCTTTGCCAGGGTGCCCAGAGCCAAGGCCCCTCTCTTCAGATACAGAGGGATGCTGGGAAGGGGGCACCCCAGTGCCAGGCCAGGAGTCACATCTCATTTAAAAGCAGGACAACGCTCTCGCGTCCCCGGCTGGCAAATGTAGGTCACCGGGCACCGCCTCTTGGAAAACAGGTCGCCCTTTTGGGGAGGGGGGGGCGAGTCTCCTGGGTATGTGGAGGGGGCGAGTCTTGGCCGGAGGCACAAACCCTGCATTATGGTGCCCTCCCGGTTCACGGGTAAGCTGCAAGGGCCGGTGGGCCAGAGCTGTGCCGCCTGCCCTCTCTTTCCTTGGCAGTGCCAACCGGCTGGCTGGCCCGGTGCCCGGTTCTGCCTCTCTCCACCTTACAGCTTCTCCTTCTCTGCAAAGCCGGGCTCCAATTACAGCAGGCCTGGGGGGTGGGGGTGGGGGGGAGCGCATTCACAGGACACACGTGCCCAGCGTTGCTAGGGAGCGCTGAGGTGCTCAGGAGCAGTGGTGCCACCACCCCGGGGGGGGGGTTGTGAGAGCACCTCCAGCAAAGAAGCAGGGAGTGGCACAGAGGGAGATTTCTTGGCTGTTTCATCAGCCGCCCCCTGAGGAGCCAAGCCGGAGGGCTGGCGTTGCTACCTGTGCCGCTGGCAGCCACGGCAACTGTGCCAAGCGGGGCACGCGGGGGCGGGGGGACACAGAGCCCAGCCCATTAAGCTAACCTGCATCGATGGAAATTCACACCCCTTCGAACATGGCGGGATTCTACCCGATACAAATGTATTCGTACAAATATCTGGTACAAACTAATACATATCGGATACATATCCAACACAAATGCATACCTATCGGATACATATCGCGGAACGTATCCGCTCTGAAAGGGTCAAATCCAACCTGAATCCACTTTTAATCCGCTCTCGATCCATGTCGATGCCACTCTGGATCTGTTGCAAACGCCCGAAACATTTGCAGTTGTATAAATGTTAATGCACCAAACCTGCAACATCCGATAAGCGTGTGGGCGTCCAAATTCGGACAAAGAACAAACATTACGGGTATTCATGCAAACCCCTAGACCTGAGTGGGCGCATAGATGCGCTTATGAGCCCCTCATATGACTGTGGCTCACCAGTTGGAGGAATCCGCTGTGTTGGGCCCTGGGGAAGGGCCTCCTCAGCTGTGGCACCCCACTTATGGAACACCCTTCCTTTGGAGGCCCGGTTAGCGCCAACTCTCCGAGGTTTTGGGCGCCACGTAAAGACCTGGCTTTTTACGAAAGCCCTTGGGACTAGGGCTGTGCAGGAATATTCGAAGGTATTCGAAACTCAATCAAATTGGTCCAAATTTTGACATTCGAATTCGAATCCGGCGTCCATAAATTTCAATTTAAAAATCTGAATAGATTTCAAATTATGGATCTAGTCCTTTGAATTATCCAAACATTCGCATGTGTACGGGTTCATACAAGATGCATAGTTGTACAGACACAGAACAAAAACGGGTTGCGTACAAGATAACTACGGGATGTATATGGGCATGTACAGACGCGTACAGGATGTGGAACGATGTGTACAGGCACATCCGAATGTTGTTGTCATTCGTAAGTGCAAATTCGAATCGAAAATTCAAACAAATAGATTCAAATTTGCTTCATTCGAATAAAATTTGGTTAAATTCGAATTTGAAAAGATTCGAATCGAACTTTTGGATATCTGATCCGAATCAAATCGAACTGACTCCCAAAAACTGCCTTCATGCACACCTCTATTTGGGACTAATTTACTCAAATGCTATTTTAATCTTAATGTTAACTTTTAACTTTTTAACTGTTTGATTTAATATTGTTTAATGGGGGATGTATTTAATGTTTTGCTATAGATTTTTTTTATTGTAAGCCAGCCAGAGATCTTAGGATACGAGGCAGGATATAAATATTCTAAATGAATAAATAAATAAATACTGCATGAAATATTCCTTGTAGCACTGCATCGCCTGTTCTTTCTTTCATCACCTTATACCCCTTTTTTCCATTTGTCCATCAGTGAAAATTCCTTTTAATACCCCAACGGAAGACATTCTGCATTCCCCAGTAAAATCAAACAGCAATTGGTCTCCTAGATAATTGCAGCATTGTCGCAACATTCTTTCTTTTTAAGGAAAATCCATAGGTTCCAATGAACCATGGGCATTCCTGACTGCAAAGATTTCCAAAGCAAAATAAATAAATAAATAAATAAACAATCAGGCAGCACATGGTCAAAGTTCCAGAAAATGGAATTAGAATCCAGGCAAGGCCCTCCACTTGGGCTATAAGTACCCTGAAAATTCTCCCCACCGGGCATGTGTTTTGATCCTGAATTTCAAAGGGATGACTTCATTTTAACCCCCAAAATGGGCACTTTCTTTAAGTGATTTAATGCATAGGAAAAATAATAAGAACCTAAGAGGAGCCCTGCTGGGTCAGGCCACAGCCCATCTGGTCCATAAGAACCTAAGAGGAGCCCTGCTGGATCAGGCCACAGTCCATCTGGTCCATAAGAACCTAAGAGGAGCCCTGCTGGATCAGGCCACAGCCCATCTAGTCCATAAGAACCTAAGAGGAGCCCTGCTGGATCAGGCCACAGCCCATCTGGTCCATAAGAACCTGAGAGGAGCCCTGCTGGATCAGGCCACAGCCCATCTGGTCCGTAAGAACTTAAGAGGAGCCCTGCCGGATGAGGCCACAGTCCATCTGGTCCGTAAGAACCTAAGAGGAGCCCTGCCGGATGAGGCCACAGTCCATCTGGTCCATAAGAACCTAAGAGGAGCCCTGCTGGATCAGGCCACAGTCCATCTGGTCCATAAGAACCTAAGAGGAGCCCTGCTGGATCAGGCCACAGTCCATCTGGTCCATAAGAACCTAAGAGGAGCCCTGCTGGATCAGGCCACAGCCCATCTGGTCCATAAGAACCTAAGAGGAGCCCTGCTGGATCAGGCCACAGTCCATCTGGTCCATAAGAACCTAAGAGGAGCCCTGCTGGATCAGGCCACAGCCCATCTGGTCCATAAGAACCTAAGAGGAGCCCTGCTGGATCAGGCCACAGCCCATCTGGTCCATAAGAACCTAAAAGGAGCCCTGCTGGATCAGGCCACAGCCCATCTGGTCCATAAGAACCTAAGAGGAGCCCTGCTGGATCAGGCAGGCCACAGCCCATCTAGTCCAGCGTCCCATCGCACACAGTGGCCCACCAATCACCCATGGGCATCTCAAGCAGAGACAAGGGCAAACCTTCTCCTGCTCTTGAATCCCTGCAAATGGCCTTAGAAGCATCCTGCTTTCCCCCCAGCCCAGAAGATGTCCTTAGGCATCCATTCTAGTAGCCATTGGTACATCTGTCATCCATAAGCTTGCCTAACCCTTCCTTAAAGCCACCTAGGCTGGTAGCTGTCACCACCTCCTCTGGAACCAAATCCCATAGACCAATGGGAGATGGGGAAACGGAGGGAACCTGACTCACGTTCTCCCTATTGGGAAGCTATAATTTCAACTTCATTGCCGGTATCTCACCAGATTTGTGACTCTATTCTTATTTTTAACCATATTTATTTATTGTATGTGTTTTTATCTCTCGCCCTGAAACGTTTGGTGGGCCCCAATTGCAAAAGGGCTAAGTTAGAACTTGGCTTGGAAACCCTCAACCCTCCTTTTGGCTGGACTTGGTGTTGCCCCCTTCATCCGCATCGAACCTACTTGACAGGGTTGTTGTGAAAATATCTGAAGGAATGTCTACTTCCATATCAACCTGCCCGTGCCTTAAGATCTGGAGGGGGGGGGCTCAGCAGCAAAGAGGGTGGTCACCTGGGAGCGGGCCTTCTCAGTGATGGCCCCTAGGCTGTGGAATATATATCCTAGAACAGTGATGGCGAACCTTTTGAGCTCGGTGTGTCAAAATTCGCAAGAAAACCTAGCTTAACTTGGGTGCTGTGTCATAATATCCATAATATTTAGTAAAAAGTTATATTTTTGATATATGTATTTTATTAAAAGCAAAAACAAATAATTCTTTACATTTGCTAAATCTTCAATTGAAACTTGGTATTTTGTACACTTCAAGAACAAGCAAGCACTACACGCCCAGGTGCCAGGGCGACCATGTGTGTCACCCAAAAGGGCTTGGCGTGTCACCTGTGACACACGTGTCATAGGTTGGCCATCACTGTCCTAGAATTCCAAGCAGCAGAGAGGAAACCTTTGGGACCCTTCGAACACCACCAGGATCAGGACTTTCTCGGTCGTGCCCACCCACCCCCATAGACACAAGACGGTGCTGTTTTTCCCACCCTGGAGTCTTGCCAGGCCAGAGTTTGGGGTGTGCACAACACTCTGGGGCTGCAAAGGAGTTTGGGGGGCACATTCATCTGGCCTCACCTGCCGTAAATCACAGGTTCTCTCCTTCCCTTGCTGTTTGCATGCAGGTGTCTATTTTTGCTACACCCTCCCGCACCGCCTCCCGCCTCTCAATCCACTTTGCTTGCTGGTAAACCTTCCTGACCCCTCCCCAGAGCCCTCGCAGCAGGGACACCTGGGGACACGCAGCACAGGTGTATTCTTAGCCAACCCTCCCTCCCGCCACTTTGTGCTTCCAGTCCGCAGCCCTGGGGGCGGTGGGTGTAAGCAAACAGCCTGGAAGGCTCAGAAAACAGGCGGATCTAGGAGGAAGAAGGAGGAGAAGAAGAGTTGGCTTTTCTACCCTGCTTTTCTCACCCATTTAAGGGGACTCAAAGCGGCTGACAAACCTTCTGTTCTTCTAGCCACAACAGAGCACCCTGTGAGGCAGGTGGGGCTGTGAGAGCTCAGAAGAGAGGTTTGACTAGCCCAAGTGGGAGGTTTGATTCAAGGATTAGGCTGGGAGGTCCCAGGTTCGAACTCCAATTCATCCTTGAAAGATCCAGCTCTGTGTCTACTCCAACCCCACAGGGTTGTTGTGATGATAAATAGGGAGGGGAGGAAAAGCCCAAGGCTGTAAACCAATGGTAGATAAATAAATGCAACCCCTGGAGGCATCCAAAACACCATTCGTGACTCGTGGATAAAAATGGAATTCAGAGTGAATCCGCAGCGACTGATATCCCAGATCAGGCAATGTACCCAGAAACGAGGAGGTTCCTAGTACATTGGCTGGTCTGTTATACCAGCCAGTTTGAAACTGCCCTAACATAGAGGAGGAGAAGGCTTTTCTACCTGCTTTTCTCACCCATTTAACGGGACTCAAAGCGGCTGACAAACCTTCAGTTCTCCCCGCAACTGAACACCCAGTGAGGTAGGTGGCGCTGTGAGAGCTCAGAAGAGAGCTGTGACTAGCCCAAGGTCACACAGCTGGCTTGATGGGGGAGGGCAGAATCGAACCCAGTATTCCCAGATAAGAGTCCGGCTCCCTAACCACTAGACCAAACTGGCTCAGAGCTAAAAGGCCAGGGAGGAGGAATCCTAAATAGGGATAGGCAAGAATATTCAGAATATTGGTTATTTGTTCGAATGCAGACATTCGTATATGAATCAAATGTTTGGACATTCAGATTTCTGAATTTCAATGAATACAAGTATCACACGTTATTCATACAAATAATTCAGACATTCGTATTTCTGCAGGCACATATATGTACGAGATGAAAATGGGATGCGTACAGGATGCATACATACCCGTAGAGATACAAATTCGTACAAATTATTCCTACAAATACTTGCTAATGTATTCGTATTGAATCGAAAGTCCGGACCTTCATTTTTCGGTATTCATGTGAATTCAGATTTTCGATTATTCGATTCGTTACGAACCAAACATCAAAAATGTCACTAGGAAATACCTAAACATCCCATGAGGAGCCTTCTCGCTTCCTTTCTGTGGGCAAACAAAGTCACCTGGAATTACAACCACTTCCTCTACCTGGGATCTTGCGCAGGGAGATTATTCGGCACAGAGATTTCCGCTACAACTGGAGCCCCTCTTCCTGGAGCTTTCGAAATCATTCCGTCCGACTCCATTATTATTATTTTTTAACTTTAACAAGACACGAAACGTGAAAAGGCCTATGTCCGGTTTGCAAGCATGGCACAGTACTGCAACTCAGCACTGGGGAGCCGCGCAGGACCCTTGTTCAAACGACAGGACAAGAAAAGTGGAAGGATTTATTTTTTAATGGTGTATTTTTTACACCTGTCCGCCCAACGCGTTGGAAGCCAGGAGCAAAATTCCCTGGCCCGGTGCCCCATTCGGCCCCATAAATGACCCTATAAGACAGGATTAGCTTGAAACACAGGGTTGCCAACCAAGGTGGCTTAATTTGCCTTCATGGTATGGCCTTATCCATCCATCCATCCATCCATATCTATCACCTATCCATCTATCAATCCATCCATCCATCTATCCATCCATATCTATCACCTATCCATCTACCCATCCATATCTATCCATCTATCTATCCATCCATATCTATCCTCTATCCATCTATCCATCCATATCTATCACCTATCCATCCATATCCATCCATCTACCCATCTATATCTATCATCTATCCATCTATCCATCCATATCTATCATCTATCCATCCATCTATCCATCCATCTATCCATCCATATCTATCATCTATTCATCTATCCATCCATCTATCCATCCATATCTATCCTCTATCCATCTATCCATCCATCCATCCATCCCCCTATTTCAATTTTATGAGCTTTTATGATAATTACTGGGAACTGAACCAGGTTGTAGTTAGTAGTTAGTAGGAGAAGGGATAAACACCAAACTCAGCAGGCAGACGGACCCTTCCCCAAAAGACCCCAGGCCATTTCTTTGAACCCCACCCTGCAAAATATCAGCCCACACAGAGGTAAGTTATATGCCCCCCAAAGACTTTTTGGGGGAAAGCACAGGACGGGAATACCATAAACATGCAAGCCCTCTAAACAAACAAACAAGCAGAAAATAAACATGCAAGCCCTCTAGCCAGTACTCCACATAGCCTCCTTTTACCCACCACCGGATTCCAAAAGGGTGCTGTGGAAGCTCAGAAGAGAGCTGTGACTAGCCCAAGGAAACCCAGCTGGCTTCGTGGAGGTCAGCGGAATCAAACCCGGTGTTCCCAAATTAGAATCCGGCTCCTTAACCACTAGACCAAACTGGCTCACTTCGGAACACCCTGATTCCCAGAGCCGCGACTGCAAAACCTCAGGGCTTCCCAAACCGGCCCTGGGCTAGAAAACCCGCCGGGCCCGAGTGAGTCAAAGGCAAGGAGCGCCCTGCAGAGGGGCACAGATTGTCCTGCCAACATCAACAGACGCATCCACACCCTGGGAAGAGAAGCAAGGGTGATCGGAGGGGCTGGGCGTTCCTGCGAGGACAGAGTCCAAGAAGAAAGTTTGTCCAAAGGGGGGGAAAGCGAAAGGGGGGGGAAAGGCAAGGAAGAAAGGCGGGCATCCCGGATTGCAACAGCGGCTGTGCCCGTGCCAACAGGGCACCAAGGAGTTTCCAAAGGGCACCTTTCCCGTGGGGCGGCCGGCTTGTTTACAGTCCTTCAGCTCCCCTGTTTCTGAGGTCCCCATCCGGGGGACCCACAGACCGATCAAATATAGCTTGGTGCCCGTCGGCCCACTTTGGGTCTGAACCTCCAGGGGACCAAAATCCAGCAACCAACCCCCCTGGGAAATGATGCCAGCGTCTTCCAGGGTGGAAGCCCACACAATTCAGACAGCTACGGTCCTCTTTTAGTAGTACTGATGGGGCATTTTTAACCCAGCCGCGGGGCATTTTGGGGGCACGGCCTACGTTCTCCTGGGCTGTTGGCTCTCCAAACGGGGGTCCGGACAGCCGGACTCTGCTCCGCCAACAGAAGGGCCGGATCCCCAGGGGTCAAGAGGGAACCTGGCGTGGGAAGGACGGCCGGGCGCTGAACATCCCCTGGTTACAGTCCTTTGGCAGAGGCCGATGACCACAGCTAAGGTCTCAGGCCCACTCAGAGCGCCCGTATCCAGGCTGGCACAGGCAGGAAGCGTCTCCAGCAAGGGCAGGGGCGACCTTGAGCCCGTCCCAAGAGAAAACACAATCCCTGGCCTAAAAGCGCTTGAAGGGGGTCTTAGCCAGGGGGTAGCTACAACATTGCTCACCCCCCCCCCCAGTAAGAACCTGGGCAGGGCAGGGCGGGTGGTCATGTCTCAGGGAAGATTCGAGCCATGCCGGGAAGGGAAGACCTTGCAAAATTTAGGGGTTGACTTCTCTCCCCCCCTCCAAAAAAATATCCTACATCCCAAGGGATCCATCATGTGTGTGTGCGTGAGAGGGATTCACTGGTTTGGACTGGGGAAGGCAGGGAGGGTGCTGACTCGATGACCTCATGATGACCCCACCTGAGATTCTAGGGGGGGATGCGGCGGGGGGGGGGAGAAGGTGGGCGAAAGAGTGCAAGAGGGCCGGGCAAGGGGGGGGGGACACACACCAGCTCCTTCGGCTGAAATCGAAGCAGAGAGGGGGGTCAGAGGGGGCGGAAAGGGGGGCGAATCTGGAAGGTGATGGCCAAAGGAAGGAAAGAAGGAAGGAAGGAGGGAGGGAGGGAAGGAAGGAGGGAAGGAAAGAAGGAAGGAAGAGTGGAGAGGAAGGGAAGGGAAGTTTTGGGAAGTCTGGTTTGGAGAAGGGCAGGGCAGGAGGTCTTCCCTAAAGCCCGAGAAGGAAGGAAGGAAAGAGGGAAGGGAGGAAGGAAGGATCGGGGCCACTAAGACTGGAGAAAATGGAAGTTTTGTGGGTCTCCCCGGGGCATTGTCATAGGCCGGGGACGGGCGGACGGACGGACGGAGGAACAGGCGGGGGATAAGATCCCCTCCCCCCTCCCCTCCCTGCCCTCCCCCCCCCACTCACCCCGCCGCTCTGCCCCCCTGCCCGTGGCGCAGCCGGCTGCCTTGGCCGCAGGGACGCTCCGTCGGGGCCCTTGCCGTGCGCGAGTGCGTGTCCCCGGCGGGCGGGCGCGCGTCTCCCTCCTGCTGCCGCTGCCGCCTCTGGCCGCTCTCCGTGGCGGAGTGTGGCGGCGACGGGGCGCGATCCCTCCCTCCCCCCTCGGCCGAGCTGCCCCCTCCCCCTGCTCACCTGTCGCGGCCCCGCCCCCTGCAGCTCACCTGGCCTCCCCGTCTAGCTGAGCGCCAGGCAACCGGCGCCCCACGCCGGCAGCGGAGCCAAAGGAGGGACGGAGGGCGGGCGGGCGGGCGCCCCTCCTCCCCACCTGCCCCAGGCCCCGCCCCCACCTGCCCCAGGCCCCGCCCCCTCCATACACACCTGGCGCCTCCCGCGGCCGCGCGCTCGCCCTCCATCCCAGGCTCGCGTCGCTCTCGCCCTACTTTCCTCGCCCGACGGGAGCGTCCAGACGCGCCTCCCCCCCCCCGCCCACGCCGCCTCCCCATTGGGCGAAGACCCGCGACCCGGTGCCTCGATTGGCCGAGCCGGATGGCCGCCGGGCCGCCCCCCCCTCGACCCACCCCCAGGGGGAGGGAGGGGGGAGGAGGAGGAGGAGGAGCCGAGGTTATTTAAGGTTGCCCGGGCGGGCGCGTGCCTCGGCTGCCGGGGACGCGGAGGCGGCGGAGGAAGGGTTAAGCGGGGCTGCTCCTCCGGATTCTCCCGCCACGGGGGTAGAAGGGGGGTGGGGGGAGGGGGGATTCTTGGAAGTTCGGGGGGGGGAGGAGAGAGGGCAAAGGGAACCACTGAATCATCCCCCCCTCCCTCCGTCCAGCGGCTGCGGAAGGAAAAGATGATGAAATCCCCAAGCGGTGGGGCTGGGGGGGGAGGGGGACTTCCCGGAGGGGAGGGGAAAGGAGGGGGCTTCCCGGAGGGGAGGGGGGTCAGCTCCTTCTTCCCTCCCCCCCTCAGGGGAGTCCCCCCTTAGCCCGCCCACGACCCCAATGCTTGGAGGGGGGAGGGGGGAGGGGGACGGAGGGAGAGGAGAGGGAGTCAGCTCCTCTTTTTCTCCCCCTCCCCCCTCCCTCTGGGAAGTCCCCCCTTCGTCCGCGCCCAACCTCACTGCTGGGAGGGGGAGAGGGGGTCAGCTCCTCTTCTTCCCTCCCTCCCCCCCTCTGGAAAGTCCCCCCTTCGCCCGCCCCCGACCCCAATGCTTGGAGGGGGGAGGGGGAGGAGCGGGGAAGGGGGAGGGACGGAGGGAGGGAGGGAGGGAGGGAGGGAGGGGAGAGGGAGTCAGCTCCTCTTTTTCTCCCCCCCTCCCCCCGGGAACTCCCCCCTTTGCCCACCCCAACCTCACCGCTTCGGAGGGAGGCAGGAATGGGAGGGGGGATCAGCCCCACTTGCCCTCCCCTCGCTCTGGCATGGCTTTTATTTATTTATTTATTTATTTATTTATTTATTTATTATAAAGACAATTTCTATCCCGCCCTTCCCCAAATGGTCCCTGGGTGGGTTTACCCTGAAATTAAAACATATGGAATAGTAAAACATAATTAAAAATAGAACCAACTTCCTCCCACCCCACCTACCTACCTACCTACCTACCTAACAGGACAGCCCCCCCCCCCCCCCAAGGAAGCTGTTTTAAGAAGCGAAAGCCTGGGTGAAAAGATACGTTCCCACCGGGCACTGAAAACTATACAAGTTCTGACTCTTGGCCATGACCCATTGAAGACTCCTTCCTTCCTTCCTTCCTTCCTTCCTTCCTTCCTTCCTTCCTTCCTTCCTTCCTTCCTTCCTTCCTTCCTTCCTTCTTTCCTTTCTCTCTTTCTCTCTTCCTTCCTACTCTCTCTCTCTTCCTTTCTCTTTGCTTTCTTTCCCTTTCTTCCCTCCTTCCCTCCTTCCTTCCCTCCAGTTTGGTCTAGTGGTTAGGGAGCCAGACTGTTATCCGGCAATACCGGGTTTGATTCCGCACTCCTCCATGAAGCCAGCTGGGTGACCTTGGGCTAGTCACAGCTCCCTTTCTGAGCTCTCACAGCCCCACCTGCCTCACAGGGTGTTCTGTTGTGGGGAGAAGAACAGAGGTTTTGTCAGCAGCTTGGAGTCCCCTTCAATGGGTGAGAAAAGCGGGATAGAAGAGCTAACTCTTCTCTTCCCTCACTCCTTCCTTCCTTCCTTTCTCTCGATCTTTTCTATTCCTTCCCTCCGTCCTCCCCAGGATAACCAACATCTGTTCCTGTCCTCCTTTTCCTCTTGCGATGCAGTATGAGCAGAATAAGGATATTGGAACCACAGGCGGGCAAACCTGTAAACATTAGGAAGAGAGATGGAGATTCCTGGATGCCAGGCCCTAGTTTGGGGCAGCAACGCGGCCTAATGGTTGGCGCATGGAAGGACCAGAGGGCTGGAGATCTCTTCTGGGCTTCTTGACGTGGAATAAGGTTGTTTGTTTCCGTGTCTCGGCGGCGGAAGAACGGGGAGAGAGAGGCCGCCGGCTTCCTTTTTCGAATCCTGGCAAACTGGTTAACAGACGGGTTGGCACAGAGTCACTGGAAAATCATACGAAGAATCTCTTCCCATCTGTGACGTGGACCACACCCCAGGTGGGTCCCCCGTGAATGAGTCTGGGACAGTTTCACCCAGTAGAAGAACTGGTGGAGGCCAGGGAGGGAGCACGCTTTGGGTGGGTGGGTGGGGAGGAAATAGAATAAGACCATCATATCCTCAAACAAGCTTAAATATTTGCCTTGAAGCGGTCTCTTTGGTGCAGTCCCCAGAGGACAGAAGGTTGCAGCCACATCTAAGGTTCGATCCAGATTCAGTCCGCTTCCAGACCGCTCACAGCTGCAGGGCCTTCTTGGAGGAAAGGGTTGGCCCCCAGTCCTGCGCTTAGGTGCTTTTGACAGAGTTAGGGGAAACGCCGTTGGGAAATGAACTAAGGGCAAGCTCTGAAGACCAAGCCTTCGCCCGGAGTCACCTTTGCCCCAGCCTCAAGGCCCTGGGACAGGTTGAAGCAGGAATGCACCGAGATGCCACGAAAACCGCCCGCCCGCCTGCCCGCCCGCCTGGCCAGGCTTGATGGGAATGAGACGGAGCCTGTATTGCGCTGGGTGGAGTCATCTTCCTCCCCTTTCGCCTGCTTCCCCCTCCACACAGGTGACTGGGTGGGGTCACACAGGCCCAACCTGTTCAGCGTGCCGCCTGATGGGTGGGAAGAGCGTGCGCCGTGTTCCTCGCGGCGCCCGGTCCTGCCCGAGTGGACCCTGCCGCCCTGCCCTGCCCTGCCCTGCCCCGCCATGCCCGGCATGGAGCCAGAAGCCATGCTTTGCCCCCGAGTCACTCAGCATCTGTGCCGCCCTCCCTGCCAGCATTGACTACCCATCATCACCCCCTCTTGGCCTGACTCAGCCAGGAGAAGCCGCTGCGGCCATTCACTTGGCCCTCGGCTTTCGGCTTTCCTGCTGAAGTCGGCGGCCGGCGTGCCAAAGCAAACAGCGCCCTTTGCACAGACATTATCTCAGTGGAGGCAGGCGGAAAACAGATCCAGGGTCCTCCTAGGCTGAGGTTTCTACTGGGGGCTTGCTACATCTTTTAGCGGGCCGGATTAAATGCCTACCCACCGACCCCTCCTTCAAGCTGGGGGTACAAAACCAGGCCATGCCAGGCCGCAAGGCTGAAATGCGCCCGGCTTCAAAGCAGGACACCCAACCTTAACAGCAAAAAGGAAAACATATTGCCAGTTTGGTCTAGTGGTTAGGGAGCCGGACTCTTATCTGGGAATGCCGGGTTTGATTCCGCATTCCTTCTCCGCGAAGCCAGGAGGAGAACAGAAGTTTTGTCAGTCGCTTTGAATCCCCTTAAGTGGCTGAGAAAAGTGGGTAGGAAAACCAGGTCTTCTTCTCCCTCAGTGGGTGACCTTGGGCAAGTCACAGCTCTCGTCTGAGCTCTCACAGCCCCAGCTACCTCACAGGGTGTCTGTGGTGGGGAGAAGAACAGAAGGTTTGTCAGCTGCTTTGAGTCCCCTTAAATGGGTGAGGAAAGCAGGGTATAAAAACCAGCGCTGTTTCTTCTTCCTCCACGAAGCTGGGTGACCTTGGGCTGGGCACAGCTCTCTTTCTGAGACCTCTCTGGAAGTAGGTAATGGCAAACCACTTCTGTATCACTGCCAAGAAAACTGCATGGTGGTGGTGTAGTCAACCAGGAGTCAACCATGACTTGGCTGTCCCCGACCACGACAACAATGGAATCTTAGACCTCTCACTCCTGGCATACCTCTCCGGTGAGCGCACGCAGTTTTTCAGGTTTTCAGGTGCACTCCACCTGCCGCAAGCCCCGCCCATGGCTACCTGTGGCCCCGCCCACCCACTCTTACCGGCCCCATCAATGTGTGCGGGTGCCAAAATGTTTACCAAGTCCTCCCCTGACCTCATTCCCTGTGTCCCCCCCCACACCAGAAGCTGCCCGTCATCATCGCTGTGTATAAACTCATCTGTTTAATTGGCAGCTTCCGCCCTTCTTTCATGGTGATCTGGGACTGTTTATTCCTCCTTTGTGCTTTTCGTCCTTCCTCATTTCCCCCACTTTTCCTCCAATTGTTTCTGGCCCGTCCGCCCGGAACCGGCAGGACATCTTCCGAATTCCTAGATGGCTGAATTCATTGTGGGTGGAAGAAGAAGAAGAGTTGGCTTTTCCACCCCGCTTTTCTCACCCACTCAAGGGGACTCAAAGCGGCTGACAAACCTTCTGTTCTTCTCCCACAAGGGAATCAGGGTGGCTGGCAAACCTTTTGTTCGGCTCCCCACCACGGTTACCAGGTGAGGTGGGTGGGGCTGTGAGAGCTCAGAAGAGAGCTGTGACTAGCCCAAGGTCACCCAGCAAGAGGAAGAGTTGGCTTTTCTACCTTGCTTTTATCACCCATTTTAAGGGGACTCAAAGCGGCTGACAGACCGTCTGTTCTTCTCCCCACTGCCTTGTGAAGTCGGTGGGGCCGTGGGAGCTCAGAAGAGAGCTGTGACTAGCCCAAGGTCACCCTGCTGGGTTTGTGGAGCAAGGTGGAATCAAACCCAGTATTCTGAGATAACAATCTGGCTCCCTAAGCACTAGACTAAACTGGATGGAAGGAAGGAAGGGAGAGACAGAGAGAGAAGGAAGGAGGGAAGAGAAAGAGAAGGAAGAAGGGAAGGGAAAGAGGGAGGGAGAGAGAGAGCAACCAGGCCTAGGCTTCCCTCCTCCCCTTGGCTTTGAAACCCATCCGTCACCCGTTTATGGCACTGATTGAGAAATCTCAACACGCCACAGCTGAGGGCGGCACTGCGGTGGATGGAAGGTGTCAGGGCCTGCTCTGGGGGGCACCACTTGCTTCGAGGGGGGGGGGCTTTCCTGTGTCAACCACTTCACAGGGCCTCGGGGAGGAAGAGGAGTGAGGCCGAAGGGGGCTGGAAAACCGAGCCACCCGGTGTCACAAACCACCCTCCGCCCCCAGGTGCCCGGTGCGAAACCACCCTTGCCACCTGGGTTCTAATTTTAAGACCCCAAGGAGGGAAATGGTTACTTTCTCCCAGTTTGGGTGTTTTATACGCCTGCCTCCTTCCTCAAATTGCTCACGGTTCGTATGTTACTATATAAAGGGCTGGAGTGGGGGGGGGGCTGTGTGTGGTGGTAACTCAGCAACAACGAGTGTGCTTTCCATGCAGGAGGTCTCTCTTTTCAGCCCCCGGCGTTTCTCTAGAAGAAGGGAATGGAAAATGACTTTTTGTAGTGCTGCAAAGAAAGCTGTGCGGGCATGTCCATGTACTGGCTGTAGATCAATTCCCTGGAAAGCTGAAGGTTGCAGGTGTGATCTCTGGAATCTCTCTCGAAGAAGGCAATGGAAAACCACTTCTGTATTCCTGCCAGGAAAACTGCATGGATGTCACAGAATCATAGGAAGAAGAAGAAGAGTTGGCTCTTCTACCCTGCTTTTCTCACCCATTTAAGGGGACTTAAAGCGGCTGACAAAGCTTTCTATTCTTCTCCCCTCAACAGAACACCCTGTGAAGTAGGTGGGGCTGTGAGGGCTCAGAAGAGAGCTGTGACTTGCCCAAGGTCACCCAGCTGGCTTCATGGGGGATGGTGGAACCGAACCTGGTATTCCCAGATAAGAGTCCGGCTCCCTAACCGCTAGGGTCATTGAGTCCAACCCCCTGCTCAATGCTAGGTTCAGCCCTTGGCATCTCTCTTGAAGAAGGGAATAAAAAACAACTTTTTGTATTGCTGCCAAGAAAGCTGCACGGATGTATCTGAGTACCGGCGGCACCTCAGTGGTAGAGCAATTGCCTGGGAAGCAAAAGGGCACAAAGTTCAGCCCCTGACATTTCCCTAGAAGAAGGCAACGTCATCGCTCAGTGTTAGAGCAATTGCTAAGACAGCAGTAGGGTCACAGGTTCAATGTCCGGCATCCTTCCGGAGAAGGGTACGGGCAACCCAGCTTCGGTATTGTTTCCAAGAAAACCGCATGGATGGCCATGCGCTCACCAGGAAGGACGTCCACATTGTCAACAACTTTATTTTTAGGGCCCAGGCACCCTGAAATCTGAACCTACCTCTGACCCTCTTCCGCTCGTTTCCTAACCCAAGGATGGATTTTTGGGGTTGCCCAACATTAACCCAAGGTTCTCACACCTCTGGGTTAGTTTTGATGCCTCTGAACCTCGGTTTGCGTCCACACCTTTCACCCAGCTTCAGTCCGCTTTCAAGGCAAGGCAGTTACATCAGCCAAAGGGCTAGTCGTGTGGGGGGGTGTTTTTCCTAACCCATATTATCTAACCCAAGAGTGGAGTTTTTGTGTTGGGTAATACTGGAAGGGAACAGCTTCGTTGTCACTTTGCTAATGGATGATTGGGTTCTGAAAGCGGATTGAAGCTGGATTAAAACTCAGGTGCGGATGCAGCCCTGGTTGTCGTCTCCTGTCCCAGCTGGCCTACTGGTTTGCCTCTAGAGCTGGCAGCTGGCTCTGCTCCTTTTTTTGTTTTGAAAGCAGGAAGGCGAAATCCAGATTAAACTGGGGAGAAGCTGAGAGATTTCTTGGAGGGCATGGTGGACCAAACCCAACAGTGTTGTGTTATGTTGTGTTGTGATGTGATGTGATGTGCTGCGATGTGTTCTGGCCTGGCCTGGCATGGCATGGCATGGCGTGGCATGGCATGGCATGGCGTGGCATACCATGGCGTGGCATGGCGTGTGTTTAAAGGGTCACCAGGGTTTGCCCTTGGCTTTGCAGTCTCCAAGCCTGGAAGGAGGACAGCCAGATGTTTGTGTGCAAAAAATGCCCCCCTCCCGAGTTCTTATAGGGTGTGGGCAGAGGAAGTGTTCCTTCTTTGTCGAATGCGCCACCGCGGGGAAATGGCGCCTTCACGCTCCGCCGCCCGGGGAATCCAACTGCTTGTGACACACTTCCGCCCTGCTGCTGCTGCTGTGGTCTCCCCATGTTCCGGCTCCCCTCGCTCCGGGTGCAGACGCGCCGCCGGAAGAAAGAGAGAGAACTTTGCTCCAGAGCAGCCTGTTTCCCCCACCCGCCCAAAGGAAGACGCCATCTCTGTCTTCGTTGAAATATCTCGGTTTCTTTGAAGGCCCCGCAAGGCAAACGCTGTGGGTTTGGAGGAAGGAGGGCAAGAGGGCCGGAGGGGAGAGAGCATCACTTCCCGTCCTGCTGCGGTGGGGCGGCGGGGGGCCAGAAAGCAACCCATGTGTCGCATTGCAGGCAGAGGGTGAAGCAAGCGCCCCTGCCCTTTGGGACCCTCAGCTGACAGTCACCAAATCTGGGACGGCCAGATGGTTCCTGCTCTACGGCCTCTGCGTCCCAGCAAGCGTCAAATCTGACCTGAATCCACTTTTAGTCCGCTCTCGATCCGTGTTGAATGCACTCTGGATCCGTGGCAGACGCGACCGGCGCAGCTGCTTTCCGCCTCCCCGGTTTAACGAACGTCCAAACTATTCGTACGAATATGTGAATATCGCAGTGTTTGATTCGGGGGCAAATGTCCGGATTTGGACAAAACCGCGCGAATAACAAATCTTAACGAATATTTGCGCACATCTGTGGATGCTGACGCTCTGCGCAGTCACCGTCGCATCAGGAGATCAGTAAGGCTGGCAGTGCGTTGCACACTTGTGCGATTGCGCATTTGTGTGCTTACGTGTTTGCACGCTTGCATGCTTGCATGCTTGCGCGCTTGCTCAGCAGTCCTTTTGCCTTCCTTGTCCGTAACCCTAACCCGGCTGGACGCAAGGAGTAAGTGGTTGGGGAAGGTTGGGGCGGAGGTGGACCACAATTTCATGCTCATAAGAACCTAATAGGAGCCCTGCTGGATCAGGCCACAGCCCATCTGGTCCATAAGACCCTAAGAGGAGCCCTGCTGGATCAGGCCGCAGCCCATCTGGTCCATAAGACCCTAAGAGGAGCCCTGCTGGATCAGGCCGCAGCCCATCTGGTCCATAAGAACCTAAGAGGAGCCCTGCTGGATCAGGCCACAGCCCATCCGGTCCATAAGAACCTAAGAGGAGCCCTGCTGGATCAGGCCACAGCCCATCCGGTCCATAAGAACTTAAGAGAAGCCCTGCTGGATCAGGCCACAGCCCATCCAGTCCATAAGAACCTCAGAGGAGCCCTGCTGGATCAGGCCACAGCCCATCTGGTCCATAAGAACTTAAGAGGAGCCCTGCTGGATCAGGCCACAGCCCATCCGGTCCATAAGAACTTAAGAGAAGCCCTGCTGGATCAGGCCACAGCCCATCCGGTCCATAAGAACCTAAGAGGAGCCCTGCTGGATCAGGCCACAGCCCATCTGGTCCATAAGAACTTAAGAGGAGCCCTGCTGGATCAGGCCACAGCCCATCCGGTCCATAAGAACCTAAGAGGAGCCCCCTGCTGGATCAGGCCATGGCCCATCTGGTCCATAAGAACCTAAGAGGAGCCCTGCTGGATCAGGCCACAGCCCATCTAGTCCATAAGAACCTAAGGGAAGCCCTGCTGGATCAGGCCACATCCCATCTAGTCCAGCATCCTGTCGCACACAGTGGCCCACCAAATGCTCACGGGCATCTCAAGCAGAGACAAGGACAAACCTTCTCCTGCTCTCGAGTCCCAGCAGATGGCCTTAGAAGCGCCCCAGTTCCTCCCCCCCGCCCAGCCTGAAAGATGCACCTAGGCATTCATTCTAGTAGCCATTGATACATCATCTGTCATCCATAAATTTGTCTAACCCTTCTTTAAAGCCATCCAGACTGGTAGCTGTCACCACCTCTTCCGGCAGCCCATTCCCTAAGCCGATGACCCTCTGGGTGAAGAAATCCTTCCCCCTGTCAGACCTTATTCTCCTACCCATCAGCTTCATAGAGTGCCCCCTGGTTCTAGTGTTGTGCGACAGAGAAAAGAAATGTTCTCTACCCACCCTTTCTATACCGTGCATAATTTTATATAGTTCAATCAGGTCCCCTCTCAAACGCCGTCTCTCCAGACTGAAGAGGCCTAGACGTTGCAGCCTGGTTTCCTAAGGGAGGTGTTCCAGACCCTTAGAGGTAGTGCCTTAGACTTCCAGAGGTAGTGCATGATTAGGGAACTTCTGGGAAGCCAGGGGGCACATGGAGGCTGTAGCAGCCTCCTTGAGTGGAGATGCTCTTCCCCAGAAGTGCCCTAATCATGCACTCCGGGCTGTAGTGTGAACTAGCCCTGGGTTCCGCTTCTCACACCACCCTGGCTGTCGGGGGATTTGCTTACCAAAGAGAAAGGTGTTTATTTAGGCCCGTTTTGTTTTTTGTTTTTAAGTACCCTTTCTGGCTCAAAGCGAAACCTGTTGGGTTTCCACCTTCCATGCAGGTGTGGAGGCCGGTATTGCATCAGCAATGCCGGTAAAGCCCAGGTTGCATTAGCAGCCGGGTGACCAGAGGGCACGGTCCTGGCGGGCGAGGGATGCCGGCAAGATGCGGGGAGCCGTGAGGTTGATTGCACCACCCTGTGCTCAAAGCAGAAGAGCTGGCGAGATGAAGGGGAGGAAATGCAGAAGAGACGCCCATGGGTGCTTGAGAGATCTGGGGGAAAGGGGGCGCCGTGTTTGGTTTGTCTGTGGCTGCAGCGCCCCCTCCTGGGCAGATGGCAGGTGGCAGGTACCGCTTTCAAAATCACTTGGGTAGAGGTGCGATAGGGAAGAGAGGAAGGTAGGAAAAGGACAAGAGAGGAAGAGAAAGGAAAGAAGGAGGGAGGAAGGAAAAGAAGAAGGGAGAGAGGAAGGGAGGAAAGGAAGAGAGGAAGGGAGAAAGCGAGGGAAGTAGGTAGGTAGGTAGGTAGGTAGGTAGGTAGGTAGGTAGGTAGGTAGGTAGGTAGGTAGGTGAGTTCTAACCCTAACCACCTCTGGAATGCATGGGAATACCACAGCCTCCCCCTTGAAACTGGATCCTTATTTGCACTACATGCTCTAGTGCACCATTGGTGAACGTCTGGTGCTCCAGGGTTGTCTGAGGTGCCGCGCAAGTGCGCTGGCACGTTGGATGCCCATAGGCGTGACTGTGCATGCGCAGAGCGTCAGCGTCCTCAGGGTGACGGTGCTGATGGCCCAGCAGCCCAGTAGCGGTCTCTGTGTGTGTGTGTGTGTGTGTGTGATGAGCAACAGACTTTTAACTGAACTAGTAGGAACTCTACACACGCTCAGAGGCACTCTTTCTTTTCACTCCCATCAGCTTCACCCAGACATACCATTCCTTGCTTGACCGTGGAAGCTCTTTGAGGGGGGAGTGGAGGTTGGGTCAGGCAGGCCCTGTTTTCCAGCCTTACCCACCTCACGGGGTTGTTCTGGGGATAAAATGGACGGCAGGGAACGGACAGGGCGCCATCTTGGGCTGTCTGGAGAGAGGCAGGATATAAACAAAGTGAAATTAGTAAATAAATATTCATTATACAATCATTTGTATAATAGACCACAACACACTTTATTTTTTGAGGGAAATATGGTAGTAACTTAAATCTTGGCTATAACTCAGAACAGGTGTTTAAATCGGCCTGAGAATTATGCAGTTTCCCTCACTAACACTATTCTACCTACCTCTTTTCCTTCCTTCCTTCCTTCCTTTCTCTTCTGTCTTTCCTTTCTTCCTCTCTTCCCTCTTCCTTTCTCTTTCTCCTTCTTTCTCCCTTCCTCTCCCTTTCTATCTCTTCCTTCCTTCCTTTCTCTTTCTTTCTCTCTCTTCCTTCCTCCCTCTCTTTTTTTCCCCTCTCCACTTTCTTTCCTTCCTTAATATTTTGTAACCATCACAGGACACTGTTGCATCTTCCACTTCATTGCAAATGGTGGCCTCTTATCCAGAGGTCCTCGGACTTCCCCTTACATCGTTCCATAGGTGACCCTTGGTCCTTCAGCCCTTCCCAGCATGCACCCTGGGTTCTGTGGTCCACCTCGCCTGCCCTACTGTCCCCATGGGTGGCGGCTGCAGCCGGACACAGGCCAGGAACAAACCAGGAGGCCATTTTAAAAGCGGCACCCCTCTTGGTGCCGTTTTCACGCTGGGGACCGCTCCAGGTGAAATGACCATGGGTCTAGCGAAGGCGGCGTTCTCAGGAAACACCTGGACAGCGCAGTGGCCCAGGCAGAGGCAAACCTCTGATTCCATCACAGTGGAAGGAGCTGGATTCAGGGGCCACAATCTTGTTCTTCATGGGCCACAAACTGTGAAGCAACTGAGCGACCAATCTGGGAAGCTGGTTTGGTCCAGCGGTTAGGCAGCCGGCCTCTTATCTGGGAATACCGGGTTCGATTCCACCCTCCTCCAAGAAGCCAGCTGGGTGACCTTGGGCTAGTCACAGCTCTCCTCTGAACTCTCACAGCCCCACCTACCTCACAGGGTGTTCTGTTGTGGGGAGAAGAACAGAAGGTTTGTCAGCCGCTTTGAGTCCCCTTAAATGGGTGAGAAAAGCGGGGTAGAAGAGCCAACTCTTCTTCTCTTCCCTCACTCCTTCCTTCCTTCCTTCCCTCCTTCCTTTCTCTCGATCTTTTCTATTCCTTCCCTCCGTCCTCCCCAAGATAACCAACATCTGTTCCGCGTTCTCCCCTAGTTTGCTCTAGAGACGCGCGCGAATGGGTGGTTTTTTCCCCTGACATTCTGTTTGAATCGAATCGAATACCCGAAAATCCGATCCGAATCTTTTAAATTCAAATTTTAACGCAATTCGATCCGAATTTGCCAAATTCGAATCGATCCGTTTGAAATCTCGATTCGAACCTGCACGCACGAATGCCGACAACATTCGCGTGGGCGTCTTTCCCACATCCGTACGCGTCCGTGTGCGTGCAGTACTTATCCCGTATTCGACCTGTTTTCGTCCCGTATGGACGAAAGCGGGGTAGAAAAGCCAACTCTTCTTCTTCTCCTCCTCCTCCTCCTCCTTCGTGGGCCTGCCGCTATCTTTGACCTCTTCGAATGTGCTGCCGTTTACCTCTCTCTCCCCCAAAATCTGGTTATTTATATATCTAGAGCCCTTTCCCTTTCTCCACCAATGGGAGTTGGAAAATCAATATATCTTTCCTGGACTCCCTGAATGCAGGGGATGGGCAGGCGGGCAGGGGGCATGAAATTGGCCCCTGTTCCTGGCTTTTCCCTGCAGGCTTCATCTTGGGGCGTTCAAGAGGACCTCCAACCAGCAGGGGCACGAGGTGATGTACTGGCGGGAATAACAGGGCCCCCATCCCTTGGTGAAGCTGATCCGGACAGTGTGGACATCGTGGGGTCCGTCGGTTGGGTGGGACCGCACAGCCAGCCTGCCGGCACGCTCATAATCAAAAACCTTGACGGAGAAGCCGGGGAGGATCTTGTGGACGGCCGGGCTGGAGCTCCCGGGGGGCCCCAGGGTCGGGGAGCAGACGAAGACGGGGTGGTCGCTGCGGTTGTAGGCCCAGACACTGTTCCCTTCGCGGCTGAGCAGAAGGCCCTGGCCGATTTTGGCCCTCGCCCGCTGGACCGCCTGGCTGCGGCTCCGGGACGTCAGCTGGCCCAGGCAGAACCCGCTGCCCGCCGGGAGGTCGGAGAAGATGTTCACGTGATCCCCATGGACGGGGAAGAGGCGGCCGACCCGCAGGCGGTACTCCCAGTAGGCCAGTTTGCACCAGTAGCCGTCTTTGAAGCAGCTCTGGGAGAGGCTCGTGTCTGTGGGAGGAGGAGAAAGAAAGGGAAGGAGGGAAAGGCCAGATGTTCTTGGTTAGACAGGTGCATGGAGGAAAGGTGAATTGAGGGCTGATGGAACAGATGCCTCTAACGGCCATTTGCAGGGGGTCGAGAGCAGGGGAAGGTTTTTGCCTTCATCTCCTGCTTGAGATGCTCAGAAGCAACTGGTGGACCACTGGGTAAGATGGGATGCTGGAGCAGATGGGCTATGGCCTGATCCAGCAGGACTCCTCATAATTCATGAAGGACAGGTGTATCAATGGTTACTAGAATGGACGCCCAGGTACATCCTCCAGGTTAGAGGCCTCTCAAGGCCATCAGGAAGGACCCAAGAGCAGGAGAAGGTTTTGCCCTTGTCTTCTGCTTTGAGATGCAGAGGAACTGGTGAGACGGGAGACTGGACTAAGTGGGCGGTGGCCTGATCCAGCAGGACTCCTCTTAGTCCGAGGAGGGCAGGTGTACCTATGGCTACCAGAATGGATGCCCAAGTATGACCTCCAGGCTGGAGAGAGAGTAAGTAGGATGCTTTTGCAGAAATCAAGAACAGTGAAGAGTTTGCCTTTGTCTTCTGCTTGAAGTCCAGGAGCACTTGGTGGGCCACTGTGTGGGACAGGATGCTGGACTAGATGGACTGTGGCCTGATCCAGCAGGACTCCTCTTAGGTTCTCTTATCTAGAATGGACGCTCAGGTACCACCTCCAGGTTTGAGGACCAGGCAGGATGTCTCTCATGGCCATTTGCGGGAAGTGGAGAGCAGGGGAAGGTTTTGCCTTCATCTCCTGCTTGGGATGCTTAGAAGCAACTGGAGGGCCATGGTGTGAGATGGGATGGTGGACCAGATGGGCTGTGGCCTGATCCAGCAGGGCTCAGGTTCGTAGGTTCTCTTGTGGTTGGTTTGCCAACATTCAATTGCTGGGCGTTGAATGCTTGTGGTTATAGTCCAGAAACATCTGAGCACCCCTCTTTTAGAACCTTCAGAATGAAGCGACCTTTGATGGCGCTTTGACACCTGCTACTCCGCTTTTGGAGCCTGTCTCCACACCTCTCTTTTAATCCGGTTTCAGTCTCACCTTCACAGTAGAAGGAACACATCAGCAAAGGGGCCAGTGGTTTCTCTTCCACGTTATCTAACGCCAAGGTGGATCTTCTGAGTTGGATAACCCTGCCGAAAGGAAACCGCTGGTCAATTGGCTGATGTGTTCCTTTACTCCAAAAGCGGGATGAATCTGGATTAAAACGTAGGTGTAGACAGGCCGGGGTGTTTTGTGTTGTTGTTGTTGTTGTTGTTTGCCAAACCCTGGGGAAAGAGAACAGTCAGCCATTTCCGTGAACCAAAGGAAAGATCTTCTAAAGGAAAATGTGCAGGTACATTTAAAAAAAATAAACAAAGCAAATCTGGAACCCTGGTTCAGTGGGTAGCAAGGCTGTTGTTATTTTTACGAAATAATTTTTCAAAAGCCTCTTCCTCGCTTGCTCAGAGCAAATCCTTTCCTTTTCTGCTGAACAAAAGACCTCCTGGGATGGGGGGCTTTGGGAACATCCCAGGGGACCGCCGGGCCCTCTCGCTCAGCTGCAAAGGCGCACGTAGACCCCAGAGCCTTGAAGGGGGAGCCGCCGCGCCTTCGGCTCGGACAGAGGAAAAGCCGGCCCCCGGCGCCGGGCTTGCTCAGAGACGTGGCGGCGTGGCCGGGAGCCAGGATCCGGCGACGCTTTGCACGTCAAGGCGCATTGTCTGGGAGTCTCTGTGGGCCACACTTCCTGCTGGCTGGCGGAAAACTAGAAATAACAGGAGTAGACATCTCTCGCCGTCTCTCTTGCTTTCCCGCTCACGGGTTCCAGAAAGCCCTCGGCTGTGGCCCTCATGGGACATTTCCCCCCCTCATCAGAAGGGGACGAAAAAAGCAGAGGACAATCCACTGTGTCCAGCCGCAGAATAAAACTAAGGGTCTTTCCACCCTGGCCTGGGAATGGACCGGAACTGGCTGTTTGCTAGGACTCTTGCTCCTATACAGCACTAGTGTCATTCTAGTTGCCATCAATTAATCAGTTAATCAATTAATCAGTTAATCAATTAACCAGTTAATCAATCATTCATTCATTACGTTGTTTGTTTCATTGTTTGTTTGTTTATCACGCCCTATGCCCAGAGGTCTCTGGGCAGGTAACAACATCTAAAATCAAACATTATTAAAACAATAACTATGTATTAAAACACCAGTGGGAAGGGAAATGTGTTTCCCCATTTAACCAAAGGCCAGGACAAAGAGGTGCATCCTCACGGCCTTTCGAAATATGTACAATGAAGGTGATTGACACACCTCAAGGGGGAGACTATTCCATAGCCAGGGGGGCCATCACTGAAAAGGCCCTCTCCCGGCTGCCCACCCTTTTTGCTGCTCCAGATCTTAAGTCACGGGCAAGTCGATATGGGAGGAGGCCTTCCTTTAGATACTTGGGGCCCAAGACATTTAGAACCTTATAAGTCAAAGGGAACCCCTTGAATTTGGCTCAGTTGTGAATCGGCAGCCAGTGCAGCAACTCTTTTAAGACTGGTGTGATGTGCGTCTGGCCAGTTGTCCTAGCAGCTGCATTCTGCACCAGCTGCAGCTTCCGAACCGTCTTCAAGGGCAGCCCCATGTAGAGCACATTACAGTAGTCTAGTCTGGAGGTTACCAGAGCACGGATAACTGTGGCCAAGCCGTTTCTGTCCAGAAGAGGCTTCAACTGGTGCATCAGCCATAGTTGGGAGTAGCCACTCTTGGCACCACAGCCTCCTCTGAGCTTCAAAGTTCAGCGCAGGGTCCAAGAGCACCCCCAATTTCACACCTGTACCTTCCAGGGCATTACGACCCCATCAAGGACAGGGTGTCTCCCAACTACACGGACTCGAGAACTGCTTGAAGGGCTCCTTATCGCTGTTCAAAGAGGTTGACAGCCCTTCCAATGCCAGCTGTTCTGGTCTAGACGTGGCCACATCCTTAAAGTTTGCATACGATCTGAAGATGGGGAAAGGGGCATTTTCTATTGCTCCTCATGCAGTCTTTGAAGATCATCTTTAGAAGCCCAGTACGAAGGTAGTTCAGCCCCACCCTCAGGCACTGGAAGAATGGGGACATAAGAGGAGCCCTGCTGGATCAGGCCACAGCCCATCTGGTCCATAAGAACCTCAGGCGAGCCCTGCTGGATTGAGCCACAGCCCGTCTAGTCCATAAGAACCTCAGAGGAGCCCTGCTGGATTGAGCCACAGCCCGTCTAGTCCATAAGAACCTCAGAGGAGCCCTGCTGGATCAGGCCACAGCCCGTCTAGTCCACAAGAACCTTAGAGGACCTCTGCTGGATCAGGTCATAGCCCATCTAGTCCATAAGAACCTAATAGGAGCCGTGCTGGATCAGGCCACAGCCTGTCTAATCCATAAGAACCTAAGAGGAGCCCTGCTAGATCAGGCCAGAGCCCATCTAGTCCAGCGTCCCATCTCACACAGTGGCCCACCAGTTGCTTCTGGGCATCTCAAGCAGAAGGCTAAGGCAAAATCTTCACCTTCAGTTCCCTGCAAATGGTCTCTAGGGGCATTCTGTCTTTTTCTCCAACCAGGAGGTGGTACCTAGGCATCCATTCTAGATAAGAACGTAAGGGGAGCCTTGCTGGATCAGGCCACAGCCCATCTAGTCCAACATTTGGTCTGACACAGCAATAGCAGAACTATTCCAGTGAATAGGGGAGACAAGAGAAACAAAGGCTTGGGTGGAAATGGGAAATTGTCCCAGATTGCCACCAAAGGGGAAGGACAATCAAAGGGCACCTTCATTCACTGCTTAATTTGGTGCCACTAATGTCCCATATCTTGGGCTTAACAAGGGAACACGCTATCAGTGCCCCACCCACAACCCCTGTCTGGCCCTTGCAGGAAGTTGTTTTCAGGGTGATCTTTGGCTCAAAAACACATTTTTCCTCTCCCGCTGCCCAGCCCATCAAAAGTATCCTTCCTTACCTTGCCGTATTTTACGGTTGTTGTCAAAGGCATTGGGGCACTTCAAAGGTATGGTGAAAGGTGGGATCTTACAATAAGGAGGCGGAGGGGTCTCTGTGAAGGAGAAACAAAGGCCCATGAGCAGCTTTTAGCACCTCTTTCCCCCCTCCAAAAAAAGGGAATCTCCAACATGTGAAAAAGGACATGGACCTCCCGTGACCTCGATTCAATCGAGTTTTCATGTTTTAAAATTCAATCAAATAATTCACGTTTTGAATATGTAGAAATTCAGTCGAACCAAACCAGATTTTCCCAATCAATTGAACAGTTCATGTTTGCCGTGATTTTGCACATGAAAAGCATTATTTTTTGGTGGGAAAACCTAGCTTTTTTCTTGTTAAACATGTTCAAAATCAAATGCGAACAACTGTTTGATTAATTCATTTGCCACTGGGCAGAACAAAGGTGGGTGGGAGGTTGAGTTTGATTTGAATGAAACACACAATTTTTTGTCGGTGTGCATTTCTAGCACTCAGATAGCTTGTAAGGCATGAAAACTGAGCTCAGAGGTACCAGCCAGGAGATGCCGGCAGATAACTCTCACACCCCTACTGTCACAAACACAGAGAGGTGATTTATCTACTCTGCACAATTTAGCACCCACAGAAAATGGCTGGATGGGAACCCTGGAAGATCTAAGCAATACCATGTCTGATGAATGCCATGTCCACATGGTGAACCAGTCTACTAGAACAACATCCACATGGGACATAGTCTTGGAATGGCCTTCGATGTGAAAATGGTGCTTTCGCTCGCTCCAATCAGATACTGTTTTAAAGAAGAAAAGTTGCCTTTTCTACCCTGCTTTTCTCACCCATTTAAGGGGACTCAAAGCGGCTGACAAACCTTCTGTTCTTCTCCCCACAACAGACACCCTGTGAAGTGGGTGGGGCTGCGAGAGCTCAGAAGAGAGCTGTGACTAGCCCAAGGTCACCCTGCTGGCTTCGTGGGGGAGTGTGGAATCAAACCTGATATTCCCAGATAAGAGTCCGACTCCCTAACCACTAGACCAAACTGGCTCACCAAAAGGTTCCTCAATAGCGAACCAGACCAGCCTGGTGTTCTTTTCCTGGAAACAGCCCTGGACATGTGTCACTTCTGAGCCCCCCACTAAAGGCAGCCCAGGCCAAGAACTTGAGGGACTAGGAGTTTTCTTCTCTCTGCTTGATTTGCACTCAGCAGCTAAATGGTGAGATCCTGCTTCTCTTTTGCACATTGATGTAGCGTGTGGTAGTCTGAGTTTAAAACAACCATGGTATGTATTTTGCTTGGGGTGTCTAATTAAGCCTCTACCCAGGAGCTTAGAATAATCCTCAGTTTTTGTGTCAGCAGGAATTCAATTCAGTGGGGGCGAGGGGTGGTGCAGACAGGTTGCTAGGGTCCATTCCCTTTCCGTGCCATTAAACCTGCCTCCCTCTGGTTTCCAGTTGCCCTTTCACCGAACTACAGTAGCCTGCCCACCTGCTATTCCAGCTTACAGAACGTGGTTCTCAGATTCCCCCCGCCCCAAGATAACACCACCATTAACACACACACACACACACACACCCTTGGTTCCCACCCTTAAACTGTACTCCGACCTCACTTGCCTGGGACGGCGAGCCGGCTGAGGTGATGCGGGTTGCAACAGTGGATGGTACCTTCGCCTCCCACGCTCTTGCAGAAGCTGAGGCGCTTCAGTTCGTGCAGATGGCGCAGGTCCGGCCAACGGTAGAGGCGGCAGAGGAGGAGCGAAGGCGGCAGGCCCGGCTTGGAGCCACGGGGCTCAACCCAGACGCACCCAGACTCGCCGGCTCCTTTGCTCTCCACAGCCTGCAAAAGCTGCTCCAGCTCTTTCTCTTTCAGCTTCTTGAACAGCGCATGGACGGCCGGTTTCAGGGGGCCGTAGCTGTCATCCAGGCCAGGCGTTACGCAGCGGTGCCTCCAGAGCTGTTGTACTAAGCTGGCTCTCCGGGACCGGAACATGAGGCTTCATAAAGATTAAACACCAAGAAGAACAACACACAAACTTTACAATCACTTCTGCAACTCAAGAACCAAAAAAAACACTGGCTGAGCGCGCTCTTCCTTCCTCTTCCCTCCCCGTCACTTTTCCTCTTGTGTCGTGTCTTCTGAGATTACGGATTGCCTGTCAAAGTGCTCGGAGAGACTTCCAGATAGGATGGATGGAGAAAAAAAATCCAGTGTCCACATTCAATTGAGCTTGACCGAATTTCAAATGTTTAGAACATCCTTGTACATCCATAGTATCTAGTAGTATATACTGTACTCCGCCGCTCTGATTTAAAGGTGGTGTGCATATAAATGGAATAGAGACGGGCCAAATTGGTTCGGTTGATCTGCAGTTTGTAGCGAACTGGAGCGCGTGCATGATTCGAATGCAAACCAAACTACTCTGCTCAAAAAGGCCCCGTCCAAATAACAGGACGCTCCAATGAACCATAAATATCTAAGGCAGTTTGCACACAAACCAAACCGACCCCAGATGTCTAAGGTGTGGAAAAAGGCCACTTTGATCTGAACTGAGCCACCCAATTTTTCAGTTTGCACACCTGCCTAAAATGGAATAGAGGAAAGAACAAATGGGCCAGGATTCTACCTGTGTTGGGCAGATTTGGAGCAGTCTCAGTTGTTTTTGCTAAGAATCCAAAAAGAAGAGCCCTTTGGGAATATTTGGATAGTTGATTTTGAATATTTGGAATATTGTGCCCAGTTCTGGCCACCACACCTCCAAAAGGATGTTGTGGAACGGGAAAAGAGGCAGAAAAGGGCAAGCAGAATGATTAAGGGGCTGGAACACAATCCCTTATGAAATGAGACTGCAATATCTGGGCGTCTTCAGTCTGGAAAGACGGCGTTTAAGAGGGGACCTGATTGAAGGTTCTAAAATCAGGCAGGGTATAGAAAAGGTGGATAGAGAACATTTCTTTTCTCCATCACACAACACTAGAACCAGGGGGCATCTAGGAAGCTGATGGATCAGACAAGGGGAAGGATTTCTTCACCCAGAGGGTCATCGGTCTGTGGAATTTGCTGCCAGAAGAGGTGGTGACAGCCGCCAGCCTAGATGGCTTTAAGGAAGGGTTGGACACATTTATGGATGACAGATGAATCAATGGCTACTAGAATGGATGCCTGAGTACATCTTTCAGGCTGGGGGGACAAGCAGGAGGGGCCTCTAAAGCCATTTGCTGGGATTCGAGAGCAGGAGAAGGTTTGCCCTTGTCTCTGCTTGAGATGCCCATGGGCAGTTGGTGGGCCACTGTGCGAGACAGGATGCTGGACTATATGGGCTGTGGCCTGATCCAGCAGGGCTCCTCTGAGGTTCTTTATGGAGTTTACTGTGGTCTATAGATCTGCAAGCTTTTCAGAGGCACATCTTTTTTGTTGTCCAGTGGTGGTGATGGTGGTGGGAATTCAACCCTTGCTATGTCCTTCTAAGCAATTTATTTTCCATTATGATAACTAGGATAGAAGCCACCCATCTAGGCTCTCTCTCATCCAAACAGCCGGTTTACCCACCCACAAGCCAGAACTCCAAACAGAAACCCACCAGGCTGTGGTCAGACCTAGGGTTTAATCCAGCTTCAGTCCACCTTCAGAGCAAGAGAACACATCAGCAAAGTGACCACTCATTTCCTTTCCACACCATCTATCCCAAAGGTGAATTTTCTGAGTAACTGAAGAAGAAGGAGGAGTTGGCTTTCCTACCCCACTCTTCTCACTCATTTAAGGGGTCTCAAAGCTGCTGACAAACCTTCTGTTCTTCTCCCCACAACAGAACACCCCGGTGCGGCTGTGAGAGCTCAGAAGAGAGCTGTGGCTAGCCCAAGGTCACCCAACTGGCTTCCTGGAGGAGGGCGCAATCACGCCCAGTAACCACCAGACCAAACTGGCTCCCCGCGCTTGTCCCTTTGCTGGTGTGTCCTCTCGCTCTGAAAGCGGACTGAAGCTGGAGTAAACCTGAAAGAAAAAAAAGCGGGCCGGGTGGGGGTGCCGCCGCTGTCCGGGACCCACGCAAGCCGAAGGGAGCCCTGTGCCAGCTCCCCATATCCCCCCGCCCTCCATGCCCAAGCGCACATGCCGGCGGTGCCCCCAACGACCACGACCACCTCCAGCCCGTACCCCCGTGCCCCTGAGCAGAGCCCCACACGCGTTTGCCCCATTGGCAGCGTCCAGCAGCAGCAGCAGCAGCAGCGACTCACTGTGCAGGCAACGGCGTCGGAAGACTCCACTGGTTGCGGACCCGTCCAAAGACTGGGGCGGCTCGCCTTCCAGATCGCCTGACGTGGTGTTTTCTAAGCCGAGAGTTCCCTCCCATCCTTCCCCGGCCCGGCCTCTGTGCGTGGGAGCTGGGGGCAGGGGAGGAAATGGGGAAGGCTGGGGGGGGGGGGGGAGAGAGAGAGAGAGAGAGAGAGACCTTAACCTCCCCAGGATGTCCCCAGGTCGGGCAACGGCATCAGCCAGAAACAGCGCCCGCGGGGCCTTTTTTCGCCCCACGGAGTGGCCCCTTCTTCGGTCCTGCTGGATTTCCCGCTCGTGGCTCCCCAGATCTTGGCCGTTTGCGCAAGAGGCGACCGCGGGCGGTACGTTGACCTTTCTGGAGATGCCCTGCCTTGCCTTGTCCTGTCTGCTGAGGGCACGGAGTGGGCGGCGAGAGATCGGCACTCCAGACATGCCCAGAGGCACAGGCAGGCAGCTAGGAAACCTGAGCGGCTAGCCGAACGGGGCGCACCCAGGGCATGGGCATGGGTGGCTTCCCAGGCCCTGGCAAAAGCGCCCTCTTGCCCAGGGTGTGTTTAGAGACGCATCGGGCTCATGCCCTATCTCCGGCTGCCATGGCGCCCCCTGGGAAAGCATGAGATGGAGGCGTGGAGGGCAGGTGGATCAGTGACCACCCAGGCAACACCTCCAGGCTGGGGAGGCTGGCAAGAGGAGACATCTAAGGGGGGTTGTCTGGGACTGGAGAGCAGGAGAAGGTTTGCCCTTGCCTCTGCCTGAGATGCCCATGGGCAGTTGGTGGGCCACTGGGTGAGACAGGATGCTGGACTGGATGGGCTGTGGCCTGATCCAGCAGGGCTCCCCTTAGGTTCTTATGGACCAGATGGGCTGTGGCCTGATCCAGCAGGGCTCCTCTTAGGTTCTTATGGACCAGATGGGCTGTGGCCTGATCCAGCGGGGCTCCTCTTAGGTTCTTATGGACTGGATGGGCTGTGGCCTGATCCAGCAGGGCTCCTCTTAGGTTCCTAGGGACTAGATGGGTTCTGGCCAAACGTAAAAGTCCATTCCAGCAAGAGAAAAGCGCAGGCCTCGGGGTGAAAATCTCATGCGCTTCAATGCTTAAAGAAGTGGCAATGGGGCTGCAAGGTGTGCCACCCTATGCCAAGTGTGTTTGGTTTGCTAATTTTTTTTTTTTTTAAAGTAGAATGCCACTCAGCAGTTTGGTCTAACAGTTAAGGAGCCAGATCCTTATCTGGGAATACTGGGTTCGATTCCGCACTTCTCCACCAAGCCAGCTGGGTGACCTTGGGCTAGTCACAGCTCTCTTCTGAGCTCTCACAGCCCCACATCCAGGCCCAGAACCACATCGCAAAAGCATTGCCACCTAATGGGACATTCACATCCTTTCCTCCTCCACCACCTCTGACCGACGGATGCCTGGTTCGATCCCCAGCCAATCCGTGGAAGTGGGGAATGGCAAACCACCTCTGTATCCCTGCCAAGAAAGCTGCAAAGAGGTCTCCTTGGAGTGGCCATGCTTCAGAGGCAGAACAAATTGGTTGGAAAGCAGAGGGTCGCCAGTTCGCTTCTCAGCATCTCCCAAGAACTAGGCAGTGGCAACCTACTGCTATGTCACTGCTAAGAAAACTGCACAGAGGGGCCATGGAGTCTGGGAGTGGCTGCAGTCCACTTTCAGAGTAGTAGAACAAACTATCTGGAAAAGCAGAGGGTCGCCAGTTCGGCCCTCAGCCTGTCCCTAGAAGTAGGCAGTGGCAAACTACTGCTGCATCGCTGCTAAGAAAGCTGCATAGATGGGCCATGGAGTCTGGGCATGGCTGCAGCTCAGTGGTAGAACAAACTATCTGGAAAAGCAGAGGGTCGCCAGTTCGACCCTCAGCCTGTCCCTAGAAGTAGGCAGTGGCAAACTACTGCTGCATCGCTGCTAAGAAAGCTGCATAGATGGGCCATGGAGTCTGGGCATGGCTGCAGCTCAGTGGTAGAACAAACTAGCTGGAAAGCAGTGGGCTTCCGGTTCAATCCCCAGAAGCAGGCAATGGCAAACCATGTCTGTGTCCTTGCCAAGAAAACTGCCTAGAGATACCCATGGAGTTATCATTTGAATGCCCAGATAGGTGCCCACCGGAGCTGCACAGAGGATCGGAGTTCCAAACACCAGTGCCAATGCAGAGAGGACAACAGGTCCTCCCTGTGTGTGCCTGGCACCCCTTGTCCTCCCAGGGTGGCACTGGTGGGCAAGGAGAAAGCTGGCGAGAGTACAGAAGTCCATGGCGTGCCGCGGCCAAAGGCTTGGCCCTTTAAGACCGGAGGGTGTTGCGGCCTAATGGCTAAAGAGCCGACTATCTCTTTCACTTCCTCCTCCAACTTCCCAGAGAGATAACAGATATTCGACTGGCGCCGCCAAGCCGCCCCTGTCCTTTCAGAGCAGACGGCAGCCCCAGAGATGTGGGGACACAGGGCAGGGCCTGACTGGTCCATGAGATGGGTTTTCGCCTATTCCCCCTTGCCCAGATCGGGCCCAGACAATGGGCAAAGGGAGCCTGCCCCCCCCCCGCCGCTTTACCGTGCCAGGCCTCCAGATGAAAGAGCTCAGTGCCAACCAGCAAGGGAGGCTGGTGCCAAGGGCTACCCGTGGGCAGCACAGAGCTCTGCTGATGCTGTCGCCAGCTGGTGGAGGAAGGCAGGGGCTGTCCTAAAGGGAGTGCCAGCTCACCCGCCCGCCCTCCCGCCTGCATTCTTTGGAGACTTCCACAGCCTGGCCAGGGGTTGACCTTTGGCGTCCGCTCCAGTTTGTCTGGGATCTTTCGGAGGGAGGGCAGCTTATCAAGAGAAGCAGGAAACGAGCTGGAAGAGAGCTGGAGACAAGCTGGCCGGAGTCGGAATGGGGAGCCGGGACTACCCGCCACAGCGGGCAAGGCAGGGGAGGGGAAAGGCAAGGGCCGAGGCAAAGAGGCTGCCTGTGGCAGACTGCGTGCAAGCCAGCAGCCCGCTTATTGAAGAGGGCTGCCGGTTCGATCCCCGGCCTCTTCACTAAGCGGGCAATGGCAAACCACTTCTGTATCCCTGCCAAGAAAGCTGCATAGAGGTGCCCTCGGAATGGCTGTGGTTCGGCGGTGGATCAAACTGCCTGGGAAGCAGAGGGTCGCCAGTTCGATCCTCAGCCTGTCCCCAGATTGTATACAGTGGCAAACTACTGCAGCATCACTGCTAAGAAAGCTGCATAGAGGGGCCGTGGAGTCTGGGAGTGGCTGCAACTCGGTGGTAGAACAAACTGGCTGGAAAGCAGAGGGTTGTCAGCCCACCAAAATACATTCCAAAGCTTTCATCATCTCATCAGGAAGCCCATGGAGCCCCCATGCTGTTAAAAATAATCAGAGCCAGGTCTGGTAGCCCCCACCCACCCACCCCGGGATGGGAGACTACCTGGAAATCACCTCTGACTTCCTGGTATTGGAAAACCAAATTTTAAATGTAAGCAGAAGGAATCCCTTCCACCCCCTTAAATTAAAATGGTGTGCATCTGCCCCCCATCCCCGCCCCCCACCCCCGGAGATCTCTGTTGAACTGCAGTTAATCCTTGAGCAATGTGATGTTGAACAAATTTCTTCAGTTTGTCAGTTTGGTCTAGTGGTTAGGGAGCCGGACTCTTATCTGGGAATACCGGGTTCGATTCCGCCCTCCCCCACGAAGCCAGCTGGGTGACCCTGGGCTAGTCACAGCTCTCTTCTGAGCTCTCACAGCCCCACCTACCTCACAGGGTGTTCTGTTGTGGGGAGAACAGAAGGTTTGTCAGCCGCTTTGAGTCCCCTTAAATGGGTGAGAAAAGCAGGGTAGAAAAGCCAACTCTTCTTCTTTCTTGAATGTTCATAGGTAATAGTAGAATCAAGTGAGGCTTAAGGAGGCCTGCCCTTAATTGCCTCATTTTTTATCTGCTCTTTGTTCCCTCTGAAATACTCTCCTGGTGTGGAATTTTGAGTTTTCCCTCTTGCATAGTCCATAGATGGGGTCTATGTCTGTGAGTCTATTGACAGCTAAGTTATTTTAGTGTTAGGGCTACGAGAAATTATCTTGCTTTTTCAATTTCACTTGTGCTAGTATTTCTATTCTTCCTTTGTTTGATGCTAATTGTATTTCTTTGAAAAAACACACAACGTAAAAATAAATAAGTAAATCAGGCCAGTCTGCAATCACAGCAAGAACATTATGTAATAAAAATTCATTTGAAAATGCACTCAGAACACAGGCAGGAGTGTACCTAAGAGCGGGAAACTAGTTTTGGTTGAGGAGAAATCACTCAGTTTCTCCCTGAAAGTTACTTTTCTGCATGCAAGGAGTTTGGCCCTTAAAAGGCAAGTAAGCTGTGCAGAAATCACACAATCGGAAGTCACACCCACCCCAGCACAAAACATTTTTTTAAATCCTGAAAGAAAAGATGTATCGATTCAGGGTTTTTTTCCATGAAAAGTTAGTTTTCTGCATGCATGGAGTTTGCTTTAAAAGCCAAGTAAAGTGAGCAGAAATTATACAATTGGAAGTCTCACCCACCCCAGCACAAAATAAAACTTTTTTAAAAAAAATCCTGAAAGAAAAGATGTATCGCTTCAGGTTTTTTTTCCATGAAAGGTTAGTTTTCTGCATGCAAGGAATCAAGGTGTGAGAGAGAAAGTCAAAGCAGCCAGGTGTAAGCATAACAGAAAACATGAGCTGCATGTTGGATGCTACTTAACCTAAAAACCAGTGGAACCTCTGACTGCCATGCAGCTTTTAAGTGCAGAATAATCGCTCTTGGCTTCCCTCGGAGAACATCCATGTCCCTGTGTTGTTAGACAGTGAACTTCCAGCCCTCCTGGCCACGTGCCACAGCAGGGGCTGACGGGATTCCTGTGGCTTGTGGCCTGCCAGAATCGATCAAGGTGGAATCCCAAAGGACTTTGCAAGAGCAAATAGCTGGAAATGGTTTGAAAAGCCCCGGAGATCCTTGCGCGGAAGCCTTCCGTTTCTGACGCAGCACTCGCAACCTGCAGGGGGGTGGAAAAAGAAGGTAAACACAAACACACACAGAGACATTCTGCACCGTCCTCTGTACCCCTGAGGACAACCGTCCGTCGCTTCTCCTCCACCATCCTTGGTTGCTGGGCCAACAGTTGCAGGCTCACATCTCTACGTGGGGCTGCCCTTGGAGACTGTTCAGAGGCTGCAGCTGGTACAGAGCGCAGCTGCTAGACCGCTTACTAGAACACGCATCACGCCGGCTGCTTCCTCGCTACCCAGCTCAGTTCAAGGTACCAGATCGAGCCCGCAAGGCCCTAAATGGCTTGGGTCCTGAATATCTAAAGGAATGCCGTCTTCCCCATGCACCTGCCCGTGCCTTAAGATCTGGAGAAGGGGGTTCCTCCCGGCTATCCCACCACGACCTGCAGTAGCCAAAGGGGTCAGCACCCGGGATAGGGCCTTTTCAGTGGTGGCCCCCAGCCCCACCTACCTCACAGGGTGTTCTGTTGTGTGTGTGTTTGAGGGGGGAGAACAGAAGGTTTGTCAGCCGCTTTAAGTCCCCTTAAATGGGTGGGAAAAGCGGGGTAAAAAAGCCAACTCTTCTTCTTCTTCTTCCTCCATGAAGCCAACTGGGTGACCTTGGGCTAGTCACAGCTTTCTTCTGAGCTCTCACAGCCCCACCTATCTCACAGGGTGTCAGTTGTGGGGAGAAGAACAGAAGGCTTGCCACCAGCTTTGAGTCCCCTTAAATGGGTGAGAAAAGCGGGATAGAAAAGCCAACTCTTCTTCTTCCTCCAAGAAGCCAACTGGGTGACCTTGGGCTAGTCACAGCTCCCTTCTGATCTCACACAGCCCCACCCACCTCACAGGGTGTCTGTTGTGGGGGGAAGAACAGAAGGTTTGTCAGCTGCTTTGAGTCCCCTTAAATGGGTGAGAAAAGCGGGATGGAAAAGCCAGATGGATGGATGGATGGATGGATAGGTAGATAGATAGGTAGATAGGTAGATAGGTAGGTAGATAGGTAGATAGGTAGATAGGTAGGTAGATAGGTAGGTAGATAGGTAGATAGGTAGATAGATAGATAGGTAGATAGATAGATAGATAGATAGATAGATAGATAGATAGATAGATAGATAGATAGATAGATAGATAGATAGATAGATAGATAGATAGATAGTTTTTACTCACATGGTCATAACGTGGGTCACACGCTCCGGTAGTTTTCAGGCACTTTTCTCCACAGCAACAAGGAGGTGCGGATCTTTGCTCTCATGCCGTCTGGTGGTGCAAGCGCGCCCATTCCCCCAGATCCAGCTGCTAGAGCGACTCCCTAATCCAAAATCTCTTTTATGCACCAGCAGCAGAGAAGAACATAAAGGCATTCGCGGATGGCTTGCAGAGCCGGGTACCAGAAGCTGGCCAGATTCCCGCTTCTGTAGTACGGGAAAGCCAGGGTACGCCGGCGCAGGGCGTAGGGTGGCCCGAAAGCCCCCGAGATCCATGGAAATGGGCTTGCAAACATTTGCAGGGAGAGATGCATTTCGCTCTGGGTTTGGCTTTGCAATCCAACCTGGATTTAGTGGGAGCCTGAGTGCCGCGCGTGGGGTTTTTTTGTGTGCGCCTGCAACGGCTGGAACCTTCTCTCTGCTCTGTAAAACAAAGTCACGGGGTCAGCAGAGGGTAGAGAATGAGACCCGGGACCCTTTCCTGAAAGGTCCCTTTTGGCTGCAGAAAGCTAATCCTGCCCCTTCTCCATAACAACAGGCAGGCAGGCAGGCAGGCTTTTGGGCGCATCAAACTGCGCTAGATTTCCATGCATGATGAACATAAAGGCTGCAAGATACGCTGGGCCAGAACCCGACTCTGATGAGTTTTGCATCCTTAAATCACGAGTCACGCGGCAAAGCGGCAGGATGAGCAATGCGCGCACGTATTTGTAACATGCGCTATCCATATAAATTCGTACAGCTGGACCCCATATCCGCTGGGGATACATTCCGGCTCCTGCTGTGGTTACCTGGAACCGTGGATAATTGCAAACAGGGCTTCTGGTTCTGGAGTCGTGCAAGCCCGGAACCAGAAGTGCTTTTCTGGCCACCGGAAGGCCTATTTTGGCCTCCGGAGAGCACTGGAATAGGTTTGTGACGCCACTGGACGCCCCCCCCCCCCGCCCACCTTGCATCCCCCCCCCCCCGTACATTTTGGGATGGGCTCTGGCGGTGTCATGTGCCAAGTCCAATGCTCTATGGAGGCCGAAATAGGTGAGCCGGTTTGGTCTAGCGGTTAGGGAGCCAGACTCTTATCTGGGAATACTGGGTTCGATTCCACACTCCTCCATGAAGACAGCTGGGTGACCTTGGGCTAGTCACAGCTCTCTTCTGAGCTCTCACAGCCCCACCTACCTCACAAGGTGTCTGTGATGGGGAGAAGAACAGAAGATTTGTCAGCTGCTCTGAGTCCCATAAAATGGGTGGGAAAAGCGGAGTAAAAAAGCCAAGTCTTCTTCTTCTTCTTCTTCTTCCACCATGAAGCCAGCTGGGTGACCTTGGGCGAGTCACAGCTCTCTTCTGAGCTCTCACAGCCCCACCTACCTCACAGGGTGTCAGTTGTGGGGAGAAGAACAGAAGGTTTGTCAGCTGCTTTCAGTCCCCTTAAATGGGGTGGGGAAAGTGGTGTAGAAAAGCCAATTCTTCTTATTATTATTATTGAGATACAGCAACATAAAATGCAAAGAGACTTAAAAAGAAAAAGAGACAGCAGCACAGGCCTTATTTATTTCCAGCGTTTGTTTTCCCCACGTCATGCAGGAACCCGGCCAACGTCTGCAAAAACAGACATTATTGCACGGGAGACAGAAACAATATTGCACGGGAGACGGAAACGCGGAGAGACAGAGGGCGGCCCTCGTTTCTAAGTCTTCCAGGGGGCCGCTGCGCTTTGCCACCATAATCCCAGCCTGTCCGTCACCAAATTCCTCCTTTCAGCGTGGCCTGTCCCGTGGCGCCGGGCGACGTGGCCACCGGGCCTCGCTGGGGCTCAGTGGCGGGAATTACGCTCTTCTTCCTCGTTTTCAAGTTCGTAGGCCGGCCGATAACATTCGCGCCCGAGGGCGTCCGCGTAACGCAGCGCCGGGTTCTTCTGCGTGTTGCTCATGCTGCCCAGAGACGTGTAGCTATCCGGAGGGAGAAAAACAAACAAGAGGTGTGTCAATGGCGAGGGAAAGGATGCCATATCTACCTGCCTGTGCCTTAAGATCTGGAGGGGAGGCCCTCCTGGTTGTCCCACCACCCTCAGCAGCAAAAGGGGTGGGCACACGGGAGACGGCCTTTTCGGTGATGGCCCCCAGGCTGTGGAATAGTCTCCCACTTGAGGTGTGTCTGTCTCCTTCACTGTACACATTTTGGAAGAAGAAGAAGAAGAAGAAGAGTTGGCTTTTCTACCCCGCTTTTCTCACCCACTGAAGGGGACTCAAAGCGGCTGACAAACCTTCTGTTCTTCTCCCCACAACAGAGCACCCTGTGGGAGCTCAGAAAGAGAGCTGCGTTCAGCACGGACTGAGAGCAGGTTCTACATGGATTCAGGGTGGATTTGACGCTTTCGCGTCAAACTGAATATCTAAACCTTCAATTCAGTTGTTTAGAATCCAAATAGAACAAAACCCAATTCGAATCAAAGACACTCGAATCAGTTTGCTCTAATGTTAGAATTTGAATCTGAAGACACACCTCTTGACAACATCTGTACGTACCTGTACGCATTTCGTACGCATCCCGTTCCATTTGTCTGAATGCTTAAATCGAATGTGCAGACATTGCATTCGGGTTCAAATGTCCACACTCGACCGAATTTGATCCCATTTTGAATGTTTAGGATATTCGTCTGCATCCCTCATCCATTCAGACAAAGACGAATTTTCTTACATTCAATTCAATACAAACTGAATCCCAAAAAAACTCATTCGTGTACGGCCCTAGCAACAGGAACCTTTTTCAAGCAAAAAGGGGGGGGGGAGAAAGCAGGAGCCCCCCACCTCTCTTGTGCACTCAGCCTTACCCTTTGTCGTACAAAATGCAGTAAGGAATATAAAGGGAACGTAGAAACTTCCATATATCCCGATAGGTCCAATCCTGTTGGGGACCAGAAGGGAGGGAGGGGAGGAAAGATGGAGGGAAGGAAGGAAGGAGGGAGGGAGGAGGGAAGGAAGGAGGGAGGGAGGGAGGGAGGGAGGAAGAAAGGAAGGAAGGAAGGAGGGGGTAGGGAGGGAGGGAGGGAGGGAAGGAAGGAAGGAAAGAGGGAGAGAAGGAGGGAGGAGGGAGGGAGGGAAGGGAGAGAAGGACGGAAGGACGGAGGAAGAAAGGAAGGGAGGAGGGGGGAGGGGGGAGGGAGGGAAGGAAGGAAAGAGGGAGAGAAGGAGGGAGGAGGGAGGAAGAAAGGAAGGAAGGAAGATCGTTAAAATAGCTGGTGGAGGAAAAGACAGTGTAATGAGCAGAATTATAAGCATTTCATGTTTCACCTGCTCCCAATTCCGCCTCTCCTGACCCCAGGGGGGCTTCCTGTGACCTGCCTTTCCCCCACCCGTAATGGCAGACAACAGCTTATGGGTTTGTTTGCCCCACTGCTAAGCTATTCCTTCCAGGAATACAGAAGTTGTTTCCCATTGCCTTCTTCCAGGGGGAGGCTGGGGATCGAACCAGTGATCCTCTGCTTTTCAGGCAGTTTGCTCTACCGCTGATCTATGACTGCCCCATGGGCCCCACTGCGCAGTTTTCCTGGCAGGGATACAGAAGTGGTTTGCCATTGCCCACTTCCAGGGGAGACGCTGGGGATCGAACCAGCAACTCTTGGTTTTCCAGGCAGGTTACTGTACCCCTGAGCTACAGTCCCTCCCTTGGGTCTTTCCTAGCGCGGTGTAATTTGCCTGGGCCCACCCAGTAGGTAGCTCTCCTTCGCAGCCCAGATTTCTGGGTGGAAATCCTCCCTTGCCCTTGAGGGCACCCCAGAGCCCATCCAACCACCCCTTCCACCATCCACAAGCCTCAGCCCCCGCCTACCAAGAGAGGGTTAATGCGCATGTACTGGGGCCAGTCCGGGTCAGTCATGCAGAAAGGGGTCAGGGTGCAAGAATACGGGTCGGTCCGCCGGGTACCCATCAGCACAGCTTCCAGCTCCGGCGCTTGGATCTTCAGCTCACTCAGCGCCTGCTTGATGTTACCGTGGACGTTGCGAATGCGGAGGTTGTACCTGTAGGAGGTGTGAAACATGGCCATGAAAATGCCGCCCCCTTGGATCCATTAAAAGCTTTCCCCAGTCGTGGGCAAAAGAGGAAGAAGAAGAGCTGGCTTTTCTACCCTGCTTTTCTCACCTGTTTAAGGGGACTCAAAGCAGCTGACAAACCTTCTGTTCTTCTCCCCACAACAGAACACCCTGTGAGGTAGGTGGGGCTGTGAGAACTCAGTAAAGAGCTGTGACTAGCCCAAGGTCATCCAGCTGGCTCCATGGGGGAGGGCAGAATCGAACCCAGTATTCCCAGATAAGAGTCCGGCTTCCTAACCACTAGACCAAAATGGCTGACTAAAGTCCTTTCCGTTCCTCTAATCGCACAGGTCAGGGGTGTTCCTGCCCAGATGTGAACCTATTGCAAACTACAAAGCCAGGCGCAAATGGGCCTGATGTCCAGCATGCAGCACATTCATTCTGCAGCATTTCGATATTCTGGAGTGAAAAGCACAGATACCTTTCAGCCGTCTCTCTGATGAACTCCTCCATCTCTGGAAACGGAGACACAGTGTGGATGTAAAGAGCCTGAAGTTTCTCTCCCTGCTGTGGGTAACGCCTAAACAGGAGAAAAATATCATTGTTCCTTCCATCCTTCCTTCCTTCCTTCCTTCCTTCCTTCCTTCCTTCCTTCCATCCTTCCTTCCTTCCTTTGTAGTTCTGTCATACCCTACACCCAAAACTTCTCAGGTCAGGCTGCACCAAAACTTAACAGGTAAAACACTAAGCAAGTCTAGGGACTAATCATTCTTGATGTTTTCTGAAGTTAAGGAAAGAAAATATTGGGGGTATTAATTTAGAATGAATTCTACAGTGATCTGGGGGCACAAGCAGGAGGCCTCTAAGGCCATATCCTGGCATTGGAGAGCAGAAGGTTCATCCTTGTCTCTGCTTGAGATGCCCATGGGCCATTGGTGGGACACTCTGTGCGACAGGATGCTGGACTAGATGGGCTGTGGCCTGATCCAGCAGGGCTCCTCTTAGGTTCTTATGGACCAGATGGGCTGTGGCCTGATCCAGCAGGGCTCCTCTTTGGTTCTTATGGACTAGATGGGCTGTGGCCTGATCCAGCAGGGCTCCCCTTAGGCTCTTATGAACCAGATGGGCTGTGGCCTGATCCAACAGGGCTCCTCCTAGGTTCTTATGGACCAGATGGGCTGTGGCCTGATCCAGCAGGGCTTCTCTTAGGTTCTTATGGACCAGATGGGCTCCTCCTAGGTTCTTATGGACCAGATGGGCTGTGGCCCGATCCAACAGGGCTCCTCTTAGGTTCTTATGGACTGGATGGGCTGTGGCCTGATCCAGTAGGGCTCCTCTTTGGTTCTTATGGACTAGATGGGCTGTGGCCTGATCCAGCAGGGCTCCCCTTAGGCTCTTATGAACCAGATGGGCTGTGGCCTGATCCAGCAGGGCTCCTCTTAGGTTCTTATGGACCGGATGGGCTGTGGCCTGATCCAGCAGGGCTCTTTTCCATTGCGGATGGCTGGCGTAGCCACTTGCCCACCTAGCCAGTTTAAGGAACAACTGAGCTGTTCGTATGAATATCTGAACTATTCGCACGAATGTCAGTGTATGAATACCGTAAGACTCGACTTGGGTCCAAATTGGATTTTATGATATTCGGATCTTAAATATCCGAATTGAACATTCCCAGCCATCAAACTAATACTAGGGCTACTTTTCTGTAGGAAGAGCGAGGCTATATTCCCTCTGTGCCACTGTTTCTTCTGAATGTATGATGAATTTGCTTATATACTGTAGGTCTTTGTCTTTCCCAGTCATGAAATTATCTTTTTTTTGGGGGGGGGGGAGGAGAAAAGAAAGGTACCTTTGAACAGCAGCATGGAAGAGATGTAGCAACGCGGTGCAATCTTTCCCCCCATTGAAACCAATGCAAAGTGCGGACAACCTGTATCGGTCCAAAGCATCTTCGATGGTCTGGATGGCTACTGCCACCTTCTGGCCAAGCTGGGAACCTGCAGAGAATTATGTATATATTAGCATATGTACCTGAACGTACTTATATATACCCTATATATATATGTGTGTGTGTGTGTGTAATATAAATAAATGAAATGAAAAGGAGCTTCTGATATAAAACAGAGGCTTTTTTAAAAATTTAAAAAGTTTTTTATAGTGACACAAAACGTCTGGGCCTCTTCAGCCTGGAAAGGCAGCGTTTAAGAGGGGACCTGATTGAAGTATATAAAATTATGCCTGGTATAGAAAAGGTGGATAGAGAAAATTTCTCTGTCACACAACACTAGAACCAGGGGGCATCTATGAAGCTGATGTGTAGGAGAGTCGGATCAGACATGGGGAAGGATTTCTTCACCCAGAGGGTCATCGGTCCGTGGAATTAACAGCCAGAAAAGGTGGTGACAGCAACCAGCCTAGATGGCTTTACGGAAGGGTTGGACACATTCATGGATGACAGATGCATCAATGGCTACTAGAATGGACGCCTAAGTACATCTTTCAGGCTGGGAGGATGAACAGGAGACCTTTAAAGTAATTTGCTGGGGTTCGAGAGCAGGAAAAGGTTTGCCTTTGTCTCTGCTTGAGATGCTCATGGTCAACTGGTGGGCCACTGGGTGTGGCAGGATGCTGTAGTGGATGGGCTGTGGCCTGATCCAGCAGGGCTCCTCTGAGGTTCTTATGGACCAGATGGGCTGTGGCCTGATCCAGCAGGGCTCCTCCTAGGTTCTTATGGACCAGATGGGCTGTGGCCTGATCCAGCAGGGCTCCTCCTAGGTTCTTATGGACCAGATGGGCTGTGGCCTGATCCAGCAGGGCTCCTCTGAGGTTCTTATGGACCAGATGGGCTGTGGCCTGATCCAGCAGGGCTCCTCTTAGGTTCTTATGGACTGGATGGGTTGTGGCCTGATCCAGCAGGGCTCCTCTTAGGTTCTTATGGACTAGATGGGCTGTGGCCTGATCCAGCAGGGCTCCTCTGAGGTTCTTATGGACTGGATGGGTTGTGGCCTGATCCAGCAGGGCTCCTCTGAGGTTCTTATGGACTAGATGGGCTGTGGCCTGATCCAGCAGGGCTCCTCTGAGGTTCTTATGGACCAGATGGGCTGTGGCCTGATCCAGCAGGGCTCCTCCTAGGTTCTTATGGACCAGATGGGCTGTGGCCTGATCCAGCAGGGCTCCTCCTAGGTTCTTATGGACCAGATGGGCTGTGGCCTGATCCAGCAGGGCTCCTCCTAGGTTCTTATGGACCAGATGGGCTGTGGCCTGATCCAGCAGGGCTCCTCTGAGGTTCTTATGGACCAGATGGGCTGTGGCCTGATCCAGCAGGGCTCCTCTTAGGTTCTTATGGACTGGATGGGTTGTGGCCTGATCCAGCAGGGCTCCTCTTAGGTTCTTATGGACCAGGTGGGCTGTGGCCTGATCCAGCAGGGCTACCCTTAAGTTCTTATGGACCAGGTGGGCTGTGGCCTGATCCAGCAGGGCTCCTCTGAGGTTCTTATGGACCAGATGGGCTGTGGCCTGATCCAGCAGGGCTCCTCTTAGGTTCCTATGGACTAGATACGGATTTCCGAATAATTCAAATGCATAGATTCGAATCTGTCGTATATGAATCTGTGCGAAAATTATTCATATCTTGCACTTAAAATATGAAATTAAAACGGGATGCATACGGGATAATATGGGACGCATACGGATTTTTAAAGAATGCCTACAGATACATATAGGAGATACGAATGTTGTCAACATTTGTATCTTTAAATATGAATCTAACATTCGAACGTACGGATTTGAATCTTACGGATTCGAATTGAATTTTATGACATTCGGATCTTAAATATCCGAGTCGAATAGGATTTTATGACATTAGAATCTACTCGCATTCGAACGTCAAAGATACATTCCCACACATCCCTAAAATCTAGCTGCATGCCGGGAACTGTTTTTACACTACCAGATTCGGCTAAGGCATAAACATCCACGGCTGCCCGCGAGACCGGATCGGCGACTAAGGGCACCACCGCTCCTTTGGGGAGGTTCTCCATCAGGAAAGACAAGGCCTCCTCCAGCTGCTCCTCGGAGTCAGAGTCCAAGGTGAGCTTGACCCGGAAGTAATTGCTGACCCAATCCGGGTAGGATCCCAGGCTGGTACGGCGGCCGAAGTTGGCATTGGCCCGGTCGAGGATGGGAGCAATTTGAACCTCGTCCGCGTTGACGTAGATCTCTTGCGAGCAGAACCGCATCTTCTCGTTGCGGAAGAGGTGGCCCAGCCCCTCCAGCGCCCGCCGCATCAAGGTGGGGATCCCTGGGAAAATGTAGACGTTGCGGACGCTGACGAGCGGGTAGCGGGAGGCGCGCCCGGTCTTCTCGTCCACCCCGTAGTTGAGGAGCGACGACTCCGGGACGCGGGCCAGCTTCATCTCGGGACAGGCCGCCTCGGACTTCCCAAAGAACTTCTTCACCAGCTCGACCATCTCCGGGTGGGGCAAAACCTTCTCGCCAAAGGCCTGGGCCACGGCCTCGAAGGTCACGTCGTCGTGGGTGGGGCCGATCCCGCCGGAAGTGAGGACGTACGTGAACCTGCTGGCGAAGCAGGAGATCTCGGCGGCGATCGCGTCCACGTCGTCCGGGACCACGGAAATGCGGCTCACCGTGACCCCTAATGACCGGAGCTTCTTGCACATGAAGAAGGAATTTGTGTCTTGGGTGTAGCCCTGCCAGGATGGAAAGAAGCAACCAGGAAGGAGATACATTGAGAGGAACGGCAGGAAATTGGCAGAAGGATGTTGGTCTAACAACAGAAGAGCATCTATGAAGCTGATGGGCAGGAGAGTCAGATCAGACAAGGGGACAGATTCCTTCACCCAGAGGGTCATCGGTCTATGGAACTGGGGGCCAGAAGAGGTGGTGACCGCAACCAGCCTAGATGGCTTTAAGGAAGCGTTGGACACATTCATGGACGACAGGTGTATCAGTGGCTGCTAGAATGGATGCCTAAGTACATCTTTGGCTGGGGGGACAAGCAGGAGGCCTCTAAGGCCATTTGCTGGGATTGGAGAGCAGAGGAAGGTTTGCCCAGCCAGAATGCCTGGGCTCTGTAGGGACCAACCAGAATTCCCAGGATCTGCAGGTACCAAGCAGAATCCTTTAGGCAGCCCACAGGCAGGGTGTGAGGGCCTTCCCCCTTCTGCGTCTGCCTCCCACTCACAATGGCTACTTAACAGCCCGTTGATCACATCCAGGTGGATTAAGGATCCTTCCCTCCGTGCAACCGTCCCCCTTGTGAACGTCACCCAAACTGGCAGGAGCAGATCCGTCGGGGGCTGCCTACCTTTAAGATTTCATCTCCGATAATGATGATCCCGGCCGTCACGGTGCCCTCCGAGTTTTTTTCACAGGCTGCAGAGCTGGCCATGGCGCGAACAGGCCCCGATCGCCACCGCGGCCTCAGGACTCCTCTGCACAATTGAAGGGTCCAATGCATTGGTAACAGGAATACTTTCCAGCCTGCCAGGCCTAGATGAGGCAGGGAGACAGGGCCATGACGGCGCTAGAAAAGCGGTGTCGGGGGCGGAGGGAAAAAAAGAAAAAGTCATTTCCAGATCAGTCGCCAATTTTGTTATCCATGCTGGCCTATAGCTGGGCACCCGCTCTTCCCATCCATAGTATATGCATTTGTCCAGGGGCGTTTTCGGACCTCCCTAGAGGGCATTTAACCAATGTTGACCAGTGCTCACACTCAGAGCCCTAGTAACTTTTGGCCGTTCCCTCCCCCTGCCATTGAATACTTACCCGATTCAATTGGGGACCACAGCTACTAGGAAAGTGGACTGAAGCTGGATTAAACCCAAAGTCTGACCACAGCCACTCCAAAAGTGGACTGAAGATGGATTAAACCTTAAGTGCGACCACAACCACTCCAAAAGTGGACTGAAGCTGGATTAAACCCAAAGTCTGACCATAGCCACTCTGAAAATGGGCTGAAGATGGATTAAACTTAAAGTCTCATCACAACCACTCTGATAGTGGACTGAAGCTGGATTAAACCCAAAGTCTGACCACAGCCACTCCGAAAGTGGACTGAAGCTGGATTAAACCCAAAGTCTGACCACAGCCACTCTGAAAGTGGACTGAAGCTACAAAACGGTCTTTGAAGCTCACCTTAGAAACACCGCCACGTGTCTCCCTCTGATTTATGTCTAGGTAAAACTAGGCATGAACTCTGAAGATCTGAAGGAATGGATTTTTTTTAAAAAAAGACCATGCGCTCTGCACATGCTCAGAGGTAGTCTTTCCACGGTACACCCAGGGAAAGGAGGGGACAGACCTGAAAATAACACCCTGACGCTTCCTCCCCTCCAGCTTATACCGTACTCAACCCCATTTCCCACCCCGATCCTCTGTTCCTTCGGCCGATTCCGACCCCCCCAAAAGCGGCTTTCTGGCTGCTCACCTTTGGCTCCTCAAGCCACAGCGACGGGCGGCGAGCTGCCTCCTGCCTGCGCCCGCCGCGCCCCCATTGGCTGCGGTTTCCCCTAAGGGCCGCCTCCCTCCGCTGCTGTGGGCCAATCGGGCGCAGATCGGAAGCTGAAATAAAATCTCCGATTGGCCAGTCTTCGCCTACTCTTTGGTGGGCAGGGAAGTGGAGGAGGAGCAGCCCGCAGGAACTACCATTCCCATCATGCTTTTCAGCAGCACACAGGCTAAGTGAATGATGATGATGATGATTTTGGAACTGCAGCTTCCTCTTTCTCAATAGAGATAGCTAAACAAATTGTCTTCGAGGCAGGAATATAAAGAATGCTACTTTCTCACTTAGATAGGACAGCTATGACCCCTTACACTGTTTTTAGAGTTGTAGGTTTGATCCAGATGTCTCTTTAGTCCTGAAAATGGTAATGGCAAACCACTTCTGTATTACTGCCAAGAAAGCTGCATTCAACGTTTATTGCCTGGCAGCCTAGGAATTTATTCATCAAGCCCCAGAGACTTAATTTACTGAGATTAGTTAAGTATTCCCTCATCTTCTCCTTGTTTATTCTGAGCTTCAGTTGCTTATTTTTCCAGCTGTGGCTTCATGTCTCTTCTGAGTGTTACTTTTCCCTTCTTTAGGCACATAAAGATCATTCAAAGTAGCAAACGGAACAGTGAACGCATAAAATACGAGTATTTTATTGACAGAGCCTTAAAACAGCGTAGCTAGAAAACCTAAAGTTCTAAAGGCTAACATGAAAAACAAGGTTTAAAAGGAAATATACATTCAAAATACCCAAGTGAGAGAAACCTAATGCCATCTCTTGGATTCATAAAATCAATCTAGCTTCCTCCACTATTGCCGAAGAATATTCAGTCAGTGTAAGAAATCACTCAGTGTTCAGCAGCAAAAACAGTCTTTTTCAGTAGGCAATTGCTCTGCAGCGAAGGAAGCGTTTCTGCCCTAGCAACAGTGGTGTGCTGGTTCCATTGAGTGGCATTTTCTTGAGAGAGAGATACTGAAAACATTCATAAAACTTTTACAAGAAAATGTTGTTGTTGTTTTTAAAAAGGTGCTTATATTTAAAACATGGATCCACCCAAATCACTTCTCTGGCTTCTTTGGCAGTGGTCTTCGGAAAAGCAGAATATGGGGTTCTGTGAAAAGAGCAAGAAAAAACATTTTAGACGTATCCCCAGGAAGGTTTAGAATTCTATTTTGCAGCCTACTCTGCGGGTCTCGTAAGCTAAGCATCAGACAGGCTGTGGCTGTCATGACCTACAAAACAAAAATGGTTTCCAAAATGGCATCCACACCACCTGATCGCCTTTCCGTAAATGCTATCCTTAATCTGAAAGAGAAAGCTGCTAGTCCTCATTACTGAGATGTTAGGGAATGAGATCTTCCTTTAGTCGCTGTTTTTTCCTCTTTGTTTATGTGTTAATACACATTTGCAACAGCCTTTTCAGGGTCTCAGACAGATTTCTTTTCCAGGCTTGCTTGGAAATGGGGACCAGATGGATGTAGCTTTAAAGCTCACACCACTCTGAAATGTTGATATTCAGGCACAGATCTTTTGAGCCAGGAAGGGACGCAAAGGACTAGGACCTGCTCAGTTACAATTCTGAATATTAAAGCCCAAAGTTGCACCAGATGCAAAGTTTCCCTCTTTTAAAAGTTCTCTCTGCATGTGGTGGGTGAACAGATTCTGCCACGCAAAGCTAACTTCTAGGAGAAATGAAAAAGGCAGCAGTATTCTGCCAGCTATTAACATGTTTAGCTCTGCAATACATTTAGTACCACATGTTCGACTGTATTTAATACCAAGTATATTTAGGTAATGGCTTGAGAATACTATATAAACTCTTAAATAGGTGGGGCTGTGAGAGCTCAGAAAGAGATCTGTGGCTAGCCAAAAGCCACCCAGCCGGCTTCATGAAGGAGTGCGGGACTGAACTGGGAGACTAGTGGATAACAAGAGTGGGGTTTTATACCCCACTTTTCTCACCCTCAAGGGGACTCAGAGCAACTAACAAACCTTCTGTTCTTCTCCCCACAACAGACACTCTGTGAGGTAGGTGGGGCTGTGAGAGCTCGGAAGAGAGCTGTGAGTAGCCCAAGGTCACACAGCTGACTTCATGTGAAAGGGTGGAATCAAACCCGGTATTCCCAGCTACTGACGCAGCACTCGTGCATGTTTCAACACATCTTCCACCTTCCAACCATTTGCTCTTTTCTTCCTGAACTTGAGAGTTACGACACTGCCTCTCTTGATCAAGATCTCTTTAGCATTTCCGAGACCCACAATTGCCACTGCCAGCCCCTCCTGTAGCCCACCTGGCTCATGGATCATGTAGTGAACCCAGCCCTGACTCTGCTGCACTCCCAGGTTCCGCCACTCTGACTCAGACATGAGGTGTGTCTTGGGAACCAGCTTCGCAATGTCCTTGGGTAGCATCACGTGCCTGTAGCAGCAGTCAAAAAGGAGAGAATATGAGAAGGCAAAAGAAACAGCGGAAAATGGCTTTATAGAAGCAAGAGGAGAAAGGTCTCCTCCTCCTTCGAAATATTATGCACTCCTATCATATGTTTCTCCTATTTAAAAGCTCCAAATATAATTATACCGTTAGCTGGAAAGGAATCGCTCCTGATCTCCTCCCCATTTTCCAGCACACGAGTATGGAACTGTTTTACTGCTCTTTTGACTTTTCTTTTTAATGGTTTGTAAACTGCTTTGAGGTTGTTGTTGTTGTTGTTCTTAAGGAAAGGAATAGATACAAAATGTCTTAAATAAATAAAATAGATAAATACATAATTGTATTGTAACTACCATTCTCTTCATTCAGGCTGCAAGTTGAACCCTTACCTGGATCGGGATAGTTTGGCTCTGGTAACCTCCAGATTAGACTACTGTAATGCGTTTTAGGAGGGGCTACCTTTGAAAACAGTTTGGAAGTTGGAATTGGTGCAGAATGCAGCAGCTCGTCTGCTGACGGGAGTCTCTGGCTTGACTCACATCACGCTGATCTTAAGGGATCTGCACTGGTTACTTATTCACTACCAAGACCAATTCAAGGTGTTGATACTAATGTATAAAGCCCTAAACGTCTTGGGCCCTGGGTATCTGAAGGAGCGCCTTCTCCCATATAGACCTGCCCAGGCACTGAGATCTCAGGGAAAGGGCCTTCTTGGATTTCCTTCTCTTGTAGAGGTAGAAGGCATAGAGACATGCAAGAGGGCCTTTTCTGTGGTGGCCCCTGGACTCTGGGCCCTAGGTATCTGGGCACCTTCTCCCCTATAGACCTGCCCGGGCACTGAGATCTCAAGGAGAGGGTCAAAAAAAAAAATTCCTGCCGCTGAGCATCATGGGAACTGAAGTCTCAAAATGGAAGCCTGAGTTTCCCTTTTTTGCCCCGCCCCCGTTGCCGCGACGAAGCTTGCCATTGCCTTCGCTCCCCGCCCACCCGTTGCCAGGGCAACTCTCCGTTTGCCCCGCCCCTTCTGCTGCTTAGCCCCGCCCCCTCTGCTCCTCCTCCTCCTCTTCCCGTTTCTTACCGGTATTCGAATTCTTCGTCGTCGTATTTATCCGAATAGTAGATTTGTTTGTGCGCCATGATATATATTTTTAAAAAAATAATTATATATACATCAAAAACAAAACGCTATCTTCTCTCTCCCTCACGAAGCAATCCCGGCAGCCTCCGCGACGGGAAACTAAGTGTGCGGCGCAAAACGGCTGCGCTGCGGCCCCTCTTTCTCCCGCTCCGCGCTTGCCATTGGCTCCCGTTAGGGGAGGAGGCGGGGAAAGGGCGGGGCTGTCTCCTTGATTGGCTACTTTCGCCTGCCCATTTAGCCGGGAGCCCGCCCCCATCTCACAGTTCTGGTCGACGCCCCTCACAACGTCTACACATACGCGCCCTCCCCCTCCTCCGCCTTCAACCGCTCACTTTTCAAACGGCACCGCCAATGGCGCCTATTGGCCAGGAGGGAGGTAAATGGTGTGACGCCAACGGACGTGGCGGGGTCTGATTGGGTGGCGGTGGCTCGAGAGCGTTAATAGTTCCAGCCCCCCCCCAGTCTGTAGCCCCGCCCCCAGGTGTGCTGTCTGAGGCGAGTGGGGCGTACAGTATTTTTTTTATCGCGTGTGGTAATTTTCTCGTCGACAAGCCAAGCAGAAGAAATTTCTAGTTTAGCCTCGTTGGCATTTATTATTATACAATGTTATAGAAAATCAAACTCATATACTGAGCAGTGTGACAGGAACTTTTAAACAAGATAAAATACAATACTGTGGTAAAACAAATAAAATCCTAAAACCTTCCCGAAAGGTATAAAGGAAAAACAAAAACTGAAGGGGAAAATATTTCCCTCCTCAAAGCAAAATTATTAGGGAAAAACCTAACAATTCACTTAAAAGTTCCTCATGTTCCATTTAAATACAGTATTGGAGTCAAATAAAATTCTGAAACACTCAAGAAAGACAAAACTGCAAGAGAGAAAGAGAAAAGGAAATATTTCCCTTCTCAAGGCAGAATTATGGAAAAATCTAACAATTCACTTAAAAGTTCCTCATGACCAATATAAAATAGTATTGGAGTCAATAAAATTCTGAAACACGGAAGAAACATTAAAACTGCAAGAGAGAAGGAGAAAAGGTGAAATATTTCCCTTCTCAGGGCAGAATTATGGTAAAATCTTAACAATTCACTTAAAAGTTCCTCATGTTCAATATAAAATACAGTGTTGGAGTCAACTAAATATTCTGCATTATTTGGATAAACCAGAATAAAGCACATTAGACACATTCTGGATTATACACAATTAATTCCAGACTATCAAAATAATGTAGAATAAACAAGTGATGTCTGGATGATACTTCATCAGTTATACTGAGAAAATAATTTACTAGGAAATAATAATATATAGAATAGAATACAAGGTTAGATATTTAAAATAGTGTAATTCTAACATCAGGCTGAATGCTAGAGCTTGATTCTGAACATGCAAGCTTCGAAAGGGGTCTTGGAGATCATCTAGTCTAACCCCCAAGACTAACATGGAAAAAATAAATCTTCAAATATTATTATATTTATTATTAATTAATAAAACAATACACAAAGTTGCAAATGCTGTACAAGCAAAATATGTGTTCTATTGTGTTGTTTATTTGAAACATAAAGGCTAAGGATAGATGAGTGGTGTTAACCCGCAATAAAATTGGTTATCCTATGGAACACAGTACACTGTAAACACAAGTGAACAGCCTTGAATTAAAACATAAATGAAATAGAAGGGACAGAAGACTCCAGCTCTGTGCTACTAGGAATGATGAGGAATGGGCCCTCTATCTATAGGCCATTTGCAGGGATTTGAGAACAAGTGAAGGCTTTGCCTTTGTCTTCTGCTTGAAGCCCAGAAGTAATTGGTGGGCCACTGGGTGAGACAGAATAGGTAGGTCTGATCCAGCAAGGCTCCTCTTATGTTCTTATGTGGTTTATCTAGATTTGTGGGGAGCAACATATATTCAACTTAATTATTGTTACAGAACCACCAGCACCACCTTTCCACTTTGGTTGGAGGTGCATTTAGCTGTCCTAACAAAATACAACCCCGCACACTCTTCTTACATGTTAATGCAACATATTGAAGCAACGTCAGACAGAGTGATCTTCATATTTTTTTAAAGTAAATGCACTTCAAAAATAAATAACTTTTTCATCTTTAAAAAAAAAATTCAGTGGCCTCTCATTTTCTTTGTGCAAAGAATACGAAAGAACCAAATTAAAAACAAAACAAACCCGGAAAGCCAAAATAAGGTGCATCAGAAGCTTTCATTCCCAAATGGTGCAACTTGTCACTTATCCCCAAGGGTCGAAACAAAAAACTCTTTTTCAAATGTGATGCTCCTTTCCCAAAGCAAAGCGGTTCGGCATAAAGGGAAGTCTCGCTGTATTGTAATACTCCTATTATTCCTTGCAATTGCTTGATGGGGGACCCAAACTTGTGGCTGCGTCCACACCTTCGTTTTAATCCAGCTTCAGTCCACTTTCAGAATGAGGGAACCCATCAGCAAAGCAGCCACAAGCTGATTTCTTTCGGCATTAACTGACTCAGAAGATCCAGCGTTGAGTTAATTAATGCAGAAAGAAAACAATGGCTCACTTTGCTGGTGTTTTCTTCCATTTTGAAACTGGACTGAAGCTGGATTAAAACTTAGGTGTGAACCAACGTGAGACAAAATTGGCCACAGCGGGCTAGCAAAACTTCAAGCTTTTAAACCACATCTCCCATGATCCTTGGGCGTGGCTAAGAATCATGGGAAGTCTAAATCGCTAAGGGCCTTTCTCAGTAATGCCGATTAATGCCTACTCGGAATTCAAAAGACTGTATCCCTCTCTAATTTTTGCTATCTCTATGCCTTTGCCTTTTTTTTCCCCCAGAAGCGGGAAGACCGAGTCTGTCACCTGGAAGAACCATGGAGGAGGAGAATGCGGAAGTGAGTGGCCGTCAGGAAGTAGATGTTTGGGGGCGTGGCCAAAACAGGAAGTGGCTAAAAGGAGGAGGAGGAGGAGGAGGAAGAAGGACAGGGCGGGGGGGGGGCGGACCCAGAAGTTTTCGGAGGAGCGAGGGAGGAAGGCGCAGCCGTAGCCGGGGGGACCCCCATGGTGCCGCCGCCCCCCAGGTAAGAGGCGCCTGCCTTGTAATTCCCACCTCGTTCCTTTTGACTGACGGGCAGTCAACTTTCCTGGCCTCTTTTCTCCTCCTGGGATTGGCTTTCTCTGTCCAACAGAATCCTCCTAAGAGCCCTGCGAGGTAGGCCGGGAGAGAAGGCAAGGCGAGGCGGCGACGGGGTGGGGCAGCAGATATTTCACTGCAGAAACGGGGGGGGGGTGTTGCATTTATTTATTTATTTAATAAATCTATATTCCACCGTTCATCTGATGGTCCCAGGACGGGTTACTAAAAGAATAAAACATATCAAATATTAAAACATAATTGAAAATATCCTTCACTCACTCACAGGACAGCACCCTGAGGAAGCTATTTAAACGGCAAAAACCTGGGTGAAAAGCTACGTTTTCACCAGGTGCCGCAAACTAGACAGAAGGAGGCTGTTCCAGAGTCTAGGGGCCACCACAGAAAAGGCCCTCTTATATGTCCCTGTGCCTCGTACCTCTGCAAGAGAAGGAACTCCAAGAAGGCCCTCTCCTTGAGATCTCAGTGTCCGGGCAGGTCTATATGGGAGAAGGCGCTCCTTCAGATACTAAGGGCCCAAGCCATTCAGAACTTTGAATTGGGCTCAATAGCTGATAGATAAGTGTAGATCCTTTAAGACCAGCATGATATGAATTCCTACTACCCTTTTTTCCTGAAAACAAGATAGGGTCTTATATTAATTTTTGCCCCAGAAGATGTGTTAGGGCTTATTTTAAGGGGATGTGTTATTTATTTGTGAACAACAAACCTACATTTATTCTTGAATTAAAAAAAAAATCAGTATTTATTCAAACACAAGTCGTGCCATCACATTCTGGAACGTCTTCAAAACTCTCCAAACCCAGAACTCCTTTGTGAATTTCTTGTCACTCCATTTCCTTTTTCCATATACAGTAAACTGTGTTTACTGATATTCGTGAACAAAAATCCACATTTATTCTTGTGGGGTCTTTTTGAGTGTGATTCTTTTGGAGGCGCCTGCTTTCCTTGGTGAAGGGTCTATGTGTCCTGCTTCATTCTATTGCCAATTGATTTTACTTTTGATGTGTATATCTGCCTGGATGCTATTTAAATTGACTTTTTAATGAACTTTAATTAGGGCTCATTTTTGGTGTAGGGCTTATATTTTAAACATCTTCAAAAATCCTGAAAAACCATGCTAGGGCTTATTTTCGGGGTAGGTCTTATTTTTGGCTCTTTCCTCCCTCCCTCCCAGCCCACTTTGTGACTTTCTTTTCTTTGTGTTTTCCCTCAATTCCTTAGGGAGACATTTACTTACTCACTTCCTTACTCACTTATTTGTATCATGCCTTATACCCTAAGGTCTCAGGGCTGGTTACAAGAGTAAAAACAGACTAAAAAGAACCCACTAAAAACAAATGCAGTGCCTGAAATTGGTGGTGAGCCAAAGGCCAAGGTGATTAGGTACTGTTCTATAGCCTGGGGGCTGCCACTGAGGAGACCCTGTCCCAGTCCTCACCCACTGAGATACTGAAGGCAGTCGCAAGCGAAGATGGCCTCCTGTGATACCTTAGGATACTTGGGACTCAAACTGTTTGGTAGTGAATTGGTAGCCACTGCAGCCCTTTTCAGACATAGACTGTTCTTAACTGAGGTGGCTGAACTACCTTGCTCAAGATTGTGTTGTGTCCTTGTGCCTTTCTTGCTCTAAATAGGACTGTCCTTCCCCTTTCTTCTGTTTCACAGTCACAACAACCCTGCAAGGTACATAAAGCTCAGAGGCTGTGACTAGCCTAAAGCCACCTGGTGTACTTCCCATGTTCTGTCTTTCCCCACTATTTAAGGATCACCTCTCTGATCTTGTCAAAAGTCATTAGACTAAGGATAGGATCATTTGCTTTGATTACTTTCCTTGTCCAGTTATGTATGGTATTTTTCATACCACTTTTCCAGCAAGAACAAGGTTTCTCCACTCTGCTTAACTCTCAGATAGATTTGCTTGAGAGACAGTGTCCAGCCCAAGATCACCCAGTAGTTTTCACACCTGAGTAAAGATCTGAGCCCGGGAATTCTTTGTTATAATCTGATTTTCTAGTCCCTTTGACATGCAGACTCTCTTTGCCTGATGGTGCCGTTTTGAGGCTTTCAGATATCACCTTGCTTGTATTTTTACTTCCCTGAGATAAGGAAAAGAGGGAATTTATGTGCCAAGTTTTCTTCAAGAGACTTGTGAGTGTCTTATATTGCCCCCCTCAACCTTAGTTTTATTTTTACAAGAACCCCTTAAGACAAGATAGCTTAAATGGGTAAATTACTGTACATCTATCTTTCATAGTTCCTTGACAGACAGTATTTTGTTCTGTTCTGTTTAAAGCAACGTTTACTCTGTCCTGTAGTTCAAAGGACAAACTAGCGTTTGGAATTTTTCTCAAGAAGCTCCTCAAAAGGAAAATCCCACGGCAGGCATGCTTGCATTTTGAAAGACAGACATGGTGGAGAAGGAAGGGAACGGAGAGAGCTTTATCACTGCTCTTAACATGAATAACTGGAACCTGGAGAATTTACCCTGTTGATTCACACATGTGAAGGCTTAGCGAGGAAGCAGAAAATCTGGGCAAACTCCATTTTTGCTTGATTTAAAACATTTATTTCCTCTTTTTTTTATTCAGCCCCACCCCAATTAACTGGGACATCCCAAGGAAAACATGTATAGGGAATTCTTTTCTCCTCCAACTTAGTTCTCTGGCTCTCTTTTCAATCTCAGAAAGGGTTTCTTTCTGCAGTGTGTAACAGATTTAAGGGAATATATTACTCTGCTGTGGGATGCCCGCTACTGCTTAAAACTCTCTTTTAAAGGATCATTCAAAACCTCCCAGAGATCAGGAACTGATTAGTTACTGGCCATGAGAGTTAGAGAAATTTCAAGTTCAGAGGGATTCTGTCTTTCAATACAACTTCCTGGGGGATAAACAATTTGGGGGGAAATAGGGGCTGCTTAGAGGACCACATTAGGAAGCTTCAAGGAAGTTGCATGATATGATGAAGCTGGGAAACCATAAAGTCTTTACTTGTTAGTTCATACTACAGCTCCTAAATTAAAGCTCCTGAATAAACAGAAGCCCTGCCTGAGGAGGAGAATCTTGCCATCTCTCCTGGGGGTGGTTTAGTGATGGCAGCCTAGACCCTTCTGCCCTCTGGATGACTCTCCAACCTGGCTGGGCACAAACATCTTGGAGAAGATGATTCTTTGTGGGACTGGAGCCTTTGGTCTGCTACTCTGGACTCCACTTGGTCTTAGCTGCCTCAATTTGTGTGTGTGTGTTTGGCTTATTTTGCAATGTTTTATAATGCATTTTTATGGTAATGTTTTGATTATTATTTTGCATTGTATATTTTCTGTTTGTTGTAAACCGCCTTGGGCAAATTTTCTTTTGGAGAGGCGGTATACAAATAAAATGGAAATGAAATGAAACTACTGCATGAGTTGGGATTTACTCGGACACACCACTGCGTTATGGAAGTTTGCAGACAAGAGAAAAGTGGCTTTTGTGGAGCCTATGACAGCCAAGATGTGGCTCTGTAGCAGAAAAAGGGAAGTGAACGGGAACTTGAGTGGAGTAGTAGAGGGTTTGTTTTTCCCTCTAGAACTGACTACACTGCATTGATTCCTTGATTATTTAGGTTGGAGTTGGTCTCACAGACATCATCTCTGGATAGTTTTCTTTCATGTCTGAGCTGCATGTAGGGCTTGTCTAATGTCTTGGTCTTCTTTCCGTCGCAGTTGACTTTGGGTGAGCAGATCTAATAGGGTTGCAATGCTGGCTGATTAAATAAACTCCACCCTGTTGTGAAACCTCATATTCTAAGGGGGTGTTTTTTTTTTCTTTTTCTTTTGGTTAGGGAAGTGAGTAAGCAGTGAGTAACATGCTTGGATTACTAAATCTCAAGACAGAGTTCTTGTCTTCCAGGCAGGGCATTTTAAAATATATATATTTCTTATAATCTAGATCAGACGTGTCCTAGGGGTTAAAAACAGAAGGACCAGACAGCTGCAGAGAGACATTGTATAATGGATGGTAAACAGGCCCGGCTGGATCTCAAAAGCTGTCATAGAAATTCCTCACCTTTCAGCTTCGAGTTCTATTTGAGGTTTTCCAGCTGTCTGTGTGGATCATGCTTGGTGTATTGGGCCAGAGAGCTGTTTTCTTCTTAAAAAAAAAAAATTCTTGATTTCAGTCCTTGCCTCCACCCATAGATTGGGTTTACTTAGAGAAAGACTGTCTCTGATGGCATCTGTATTGTCCCACCTCGTGTCCCACACTCAAATGTAAACATTTGTAGGTAAGCAGAAAATCGTACACAGGTGAGCAGGCAGATTGTCCTGTCTCTTCTCCATATCCAACTTGGAAGCTGAAGGGGTGACCCTACTTCTGCCCAGGCCAATGTTGTACGACAGGTGAGATTTCCCATGATGCCTATGAAATCCCATGAGATTTCACAGGAATCATGGAAAGTTGGGTGCAGTTTCCCACTGTTTTAAATATCTGCAGTTTTCAGTAACCGTGGTAGGGCCTGGAGCCTATCCCCTGTGGATATGGGGGTCTAGCTGTACTGCCGTAGATGAAAGAGATGAGAAACATTGCCTCTCAGCGCCATCCAGCATAGAATTGCAGCCGGGTGTCGCACGAAGACGTGTGAAATGCTCCGCTTCCTTCCTTCGCCTACCATCCAAATGACAGTTATAACAAGCTGCTTTCCTTTTTAGCATTCTCTTACTCAGAAAATCCACCTTTGGGCTAAATAATGTGGGAAGTGATGCTGTGTTCTTGCACTCTTTAAGGATGGGCTGAAGGTGGATTAAAACTTGGGTGTGAATGCAGCCTGATGGAGATTATTACCTAAACTGAACTCTGTAGACGTTCCAGTGTTGAAAGACTGTTTTACTGGGTGAATTTCCCCTGGTACAGGGATGTTATTTTGGAGCTGAACTACAATTTCCAGTAGTTTGCATGGCAATGAACAGAGCCCATGAGAAGCTATCAAGATGTTGGTTTTGCTAGAACTCCCAGCTAGAAATGTGCATGAATGGGTTTTCTGGCATTCGGTTTGCAATGAATCAAAAGTGAGAACATTTGTATTTGAATAGATCCCCTTTTGAATGTGGTAGGATTCTGTTCAATAGGAATGTCTTTGAATATTCACATGAATTTGTACATTACGTATCCAATGTGAACAAATATGTATCCGATACGTATCCTGTGACATATCCGCACTCTGAAAGTATCAAATCTGACCTGAATCACTTTTAATTTGCTCTCGATCCATGTCAGATGCAATCTAGATCTAAATGTGGCTGGCACAGCTGCTTTCCTACCTCCCCAGTTTAACAAATGCCTGAACTTAGGAATGTCCAAACTCATGTGAACAATGAATGTCACAAATATTTGTGCACATACCTATTCTCAGCTACCTTAGGTCACCATAAACCAGTGCAGTTGGTGATCAGGTATTGCAGGAATTGGATTTTAGCAACATCAGGAATCCTTCAGGCTCTCTATTATCGCTGCCTCATGGTTTGAAGCTTCATCTTCACATCCTTAGCAGCAGAGCTCTTGGTTCTCAGCTCCACGCTGCCTGCTGTGTTTTTGGTGTGCCAAACATGCATCTTTTCATGCATTAAATCCCGGAAGGATCCTTGGATCTTTTTTCTTTTGTCCTGCTCCCAACAACATCCTCAAACATCTGTTGCAGATATCTCCCTTCTCTGAACCTTGTCGCTATTTCTCCCCATGCAGTTCCTGCTATTCATACAGAGCTGATGGATGCTGAGTTATATGGGAAAGGCCACTCAGCAGCAGAAGAGGAGGCTGGGTCATTTATAGTCAGCGAGAAAGATTTGACAAACTGGATGATTCAGAAATGGCACTATTCAGATCAATTACAATTTGATTTGGTAGCGGAAAGAAGTTCTCAGGAAACTCTGGCATTGTGACATAGCATGTGATTTCTGTTCCTGCACAGCTTGTTACACTGTAAATGTCTTGGCAAGGGCTTCTGGTTACTTTCTTGGAAACTGTATCCCCAGGTTTTCTGGTGAAATGTGTTCAAACTAGCCAAGTACAGTGAGACAACCTGAAATGTTAGGTGACCACTTTGATTCTGGTCAGTGACCGTATAAATAAAATTCATTCCTTCGTTAAGTGACCACTCTTAAAACTGTATTTGGGAAGTTGAGCAAAGAGACATAAGAACCTAAGAGGAGCCCTGCTGGATCAGGCTACATCTAGTCCAGCATCCAGTGTCCCACCAATTGCCCATGGGCATCTCAAGCAGAGAAAAGGGCAAATATTTTTCTGCTCTTGAATCCCTGCAAATGGCCTTAGAGGCCTGCTTGTCCTCCCCCCCTCAACCTGAAAGATGTACTTAGGAGTCCATTCTAGTAGCCATTGATACATCTGTCATCCATAAATTCATCTAACCCTTCCTTAAAGCCATCTAGGCTGGTTGCTGCTCCCACCTCTTCTAGCAGCCAGTTTGCACAGACCGATGACCCTCTGGGTGAAGAAATCCTTCCCCTTGTCTGATCTGACTCTCCTACCCTTCGTCCTTGGCAGAAGGTATGGCTAGGGAGAATTCTGGCTTACCAATGTCTGAGAACTCCAGCGTCCATCAGGCATAACCTGCCCAGTGGATGCTCAGGACTGGCAGGGGGCAGGATGCTAGCAACATCTGGGAAGGCATAACTGGTCTGCCTGGACTGAATCTGGTCTCTCCATCAAGATGGAAAAGCACTTAGGCGCCTGAAGCATTTTTTCATTTCCAGACTGGCTCACAACAGCCCGGGCCTGGAGGCAAAAGGCAGTGGAAAGCGTTTCCTGCCACTATCCGAGGGGCTTTGGGGACCCTATGTACAGAATTTTATCTTTGCTATGTGAGGAGCGAGGGGCGCTTTGCCAAAATAAGGCTCCAGTTGTTGGGGTGACATAGCATTCTTCATACCGTTTCTCCCTTCGTTTTTGATCAGTGATTCATCTTGGAGCACAAAAGGGACAGGCAGAATCTCCTATCCTTCCTTCAGACGTTTGGCTTCGTTCCTGCCTGCTGGGTACATTGTCTTCCTTAATGGACAATTAATTAGAGAAGCTATCGCAGGCCTCAGAGGGAAGCCCGCTGGGCTGCTGGGCATGTCAAATATACTCCAGCATTTCAGAAGGGGGTCTTTCTGAAAACTCTGGGGGCAGAAGCCAGCATTTTTTGCTGGAGGCAAAAGCTGGCATTTATATTTATTCATAGCAATGCCTGTGATCTTTGGCGCATTTTATTTATTTATTTGTATTTTTATCCTGCAGGTTACAACAAATAAAAGGAACACATTAAAACAAATAACATGCTGAAAATTTTAAAACCATGGCGGTGTCTGAATGCGGGGAGGTAAAAGGCTGTTCCTTTGCTTAGCCAAAGGCCAGGGTAAAAAGGTGTATTTTCACAGCTCGTCTAAACACACAGAGTGAAGGTGCCTGGTGCACCTCTCAGGAGGGAGACTATTCCACAGTCTGGGAGCCACCACTGAAAAGGCCCTATCCCTGGTGCATGCAGAAAAGGGCAACCAGAATGAATAAGGAGCTGGAATATATTCGTTTGAAATTAGGCTGCATTATCTAGGCCTCTTTGGCCTTGACAGTTTTAAGTATAGGTGGGAAAGTGTGGGTAGAGAGAAATTCTTTTCTCTATTGCACAACTCCAGAGCCAGGGGGCACTCTATGAAGCTGAAGGGCAGGAGAGTTAGGACCAGCAAGGAAAAGGATTTTTTTCCTCCAGTGGGTTTCGCCTCTCTGTGAAATTTCCTACCAGAAAAGAGCAGCTAGCCTGGATAGCTTTAAGAAAGAATTAGATACATTTATGCCGGCCAGGTTACTATAGAATAGGAGGGAGGCAGGGTGCCTCTGAAGGCCATTTGCAGAGTGTCAGGATCAGGTGAAGATTTTGCCCTCGTCCTCTGCTTGAGATGCCCAGAAGCCATTGGTGGGCCACTGTGTGGGACAGGATTGTGAACTAGGTGGGCTCTGGCCTGATCCAGCAGGGCTCATCTTAGGTTCTTTCGGGGCTTCAGTCCTATCCAGAGTTTTGCACCCCCTGAATTCAAAGCGTGTGTGTGATTTCCACCTTCCTAGTACTTGATGCTTTTTGTAGCAGCTGTCATCTATGGAAGGCGGGCTCTAGGGTGAAAATTGGGTTTGGGCAAAGGAGGTCGGCATTGGTGCTGCTCTTGTTTCATTTAAGGCCGGTTCCACCCTTGCAGAGGCTGGACCTGGGCCCATCTGCACCTGGCCTTATCCTGGAACATATCTCAGAACAGGGGTCTGTTGTCCACATGCTAATGCAGACTATGGCAGGCCTCATCTGGGGTCTGCACTAGCATGTGGATAGCAGTCCCCTGTTGTGACATATGTTCCAGAATAAGGCCAAGTGCAGAAAGGCCCCCGCTCTGGTTGGAACGGGCTTCATGCTGGAGCGGTTCAGCTGTCCCCAAACAAGACCAAATGCACTCGGACAGCCTATTCAGGGTTAGGCTCTGTGGCGCCCCGAAGCTTGTGTGAGCTTCACAGCCTGCTGCAAGGCTTCCGGTGGGCAGGAATCGAGGTTCTTTATGGAGCTCCAGTTGTGCCACAAAAATGGGTCCCCCTGCTAAATTGGAACGGGGAGGCAGAATGCTGCTTGGGCTTGTAGTCCAGAACGTCTGGGGGACACATTTGAGAACCACAGTGCTATATGCTGGTATCTTACCCTCCCCAAGCAAATCCTTCTGTCTGTCTTTCTGCCTTCTTTCTATCTATCTATCTTCTTTCTATCTATCCGTCCAGCCATCCAGCCCTATACCCAAGGGTCTCTGGGTGGATTACAACAACATATTACTACTACTATTACTAGTAGTACTACAGGAATTTAAGTAGTAATAATTAACGAAGTAATAACCTTCACCAAATGGTCCCAGGATGGGTTACAGTAAGAATAAAGCATATTGAATATTAAAACAATTGAAAATATATCCCCCTCCCTCCCTCTCTAACAGGAGAGCACCCTCAGGAAGCTATTTATATGGCAAAAGCCTGGGTGAAAAGATACACCGAAAACTATACAGCATTGGTGCTAGGCGAACCTCAAGAGGGTGGCTGTTCCAGAATCTCAGGGCCACCACAGAAAAGGCCCTTCTGCATGTCCCTATGTCTCGTAAAATGAACACATAAAAAACCTAACATAAAACTTGTCAGCATCTGCTTTGGAACATGGAGGCTTCCCAAATTTGCCTGGCCCTCCCTTTAGAGATCTTCAGGGGTCTCGCTGCATCCTTCCAGTCAGCTTATTTAAACTATTGTATCCCACTTCTTGTGTTTGGTGCAAACCACCTCGTGTGTTTGTTTTTCAATGCGGCTGAAATCAGTGGGGCAGAAAATCATCGCATGTGCCTTTGGCCTGTGCTTTCAGCCAGCCCTTCCCCTCCCTGCCTTGGCCTGGTAGGCAGCAGCAGCAACAGCAGCTCATTAATCACCACTTGTTTACCAACCTGGCTGGGCTCTGCCTTTCCCCGCTGGGTCAAAACCCCGGCTCTCTGCTCCCAGCTAAAGCCCATCTGAGTGAGCTCTGGCCCTTATCTGCTGCCTCTTCGCTTAATCTCGGCCATCGCTTGACATGGCTGGGCTCTGTGTCTTGGAGAGAGCACTGATAAGGACTTGTTTACTCCAACCGTACAAGGAAGTTCAAATCCTGTGATTACCCCCCTTCTTTCTTTTTTTCATTCTTTCTTTCCTTCCTTCTTTCTTTTTTTGTCTTAAGCATGTTTGTAGAACTGTGTGTGTATACACACACACATGCACAAGTGTGAGTGTGCTAGATAAACAACACACGCACAGAGTTGTGTCCAAGATAATGCGTTGTGCATATTTTTACATTTTTCTGAGCTGCTCTCCTTAAACCATTAAAGCAAGAACCAGATTTTGGGGTGGGTGGGTTTCTTCCTTGCATTCTAATAATGCTCATTGTCAAGGGAGCATGAACTGAAATATTTGAATGTTTCTTTCCTGTGTGTTTTTAAAGGAAACCTTATCTTTGCATTTGAGGCTTGCGAGTGCATTTAGACTCAAATGCCCACACGTGGCTTTCTTGGTTCTAAAGATCTGTCTTGCAGCTTCCAGAGATATCACAGCTTGAACCCTCAGCACAAATGTTCCTTTTATATCTGTAGCATTTCTTGTTCTCATGACAGAACTCACTGCCTTCTCTTCTTAGCTTGCAGCTGAAGTCTTTTCTGTCCCACCCATTGTGTGCAAACTGACCAAAACAATTTACTTTATTATTTAGTTATTTCAACTGTGAGCCAGTTTGGTCTAGTCAGTGGTTAAGGAGCTGGACTCTTATCTGGGAATGCAGGGTTTGATTCTGCATTCCTCTGCAAAGCCAGCTGGGAGACCTTGGGCTAGTCACAGCTCTCTTCTGAGCTCTCACAGCCTCACCTACCTCACAGGGTGTTCTGTTGTGGAGAGAAGAACAGAAGGTTTGTCAGCCACTTTGAGTCCCCTTAAATGGGTGAGAAAAGCAGGGTAGAAAAACCAACTCTTCTCAAAACATTTTGGTATTGCTTTCCTTTAAAAAAAAATACAAGCTGGTTTACAAAGCATTAAAAGCCAGAAGAAAAGCCACAATGAAAACACATTAAAAATTAAGTGGGCTAGGGGAGAAAGAAATTTTCACTTGGGGAATGCCTGCAAAAAAGATGGTTGATGAATAGGTGCTTGTAAGTTCTAAGTTCAGGCATCTCACAAACAGCAAGGGGGGCTACCAATGAGAAGGCCACGCTGGGAGTTACCATGTGATGGCCTTCTGTATTGTTTGCTTGTTATTGTATGTTGTCCTCTCCATCCCAGTTGGAGAGGCAAGGCCTAATCCAGCATCACCCAGTGAACCCAGAGACTACCACTATAGCCACTATGCGCCACCACCTCCGGAGCTTTGGATGGTCTGTTGATGTAGTGTTGGATCTGCTCATTATCTACAATAAACACTTTTTTTTAATGCCAACAGTAACCTATGAACAGATGTAATTCAGGGCACACCCAGTCTTTTGCACACAGTCCGCCCTTTGTTCCAACTGCAATTAAAAGGGTCTGATATTTATTCGATTTATACTCCTTTTCTCTGCCCTAGGACCTCTAAGGGGCTTATAGAATTTGAAATGGCTGGAAATTAAAAAAAAAGAGAGAGAGAGAATTAACATTATTATTAAAACAAAACTAAAACAGTAAAGGTGCCAGGTAAGGGAGATGATATATATTTGCCAAATATTCTGAAATAGCTGATAGGCAGTATTCGCTGCTCTGATGATCTCTGGCTGTTTTGGATTTGACTCCCTTAAGCCACTATAGGTGTGGCTGGGTTGAGGTATAGTTCTGAACATCCTAAAACCAGGAGAACCCTGATTTTGGACTCTGTATTCCCAGGTGACAGAACTGTGCTGCTGGTGCCTGATGGGATTTGCATGTCAAAAATAGCTGTAGTTCCAGAGGGGAGTAAACCATGACAGTGCTGGATGATGATGATGATGAAGAAGTAGTGTTGGCTTTTATAACCCGCATGTCTCACCCATTCAAGGGAACCCAAAGCTGCTGACAAACCTTCGGTTCATCTCCCCACAACAGAAACCCTGTGAGGGAGGTGGGGCCGTGAGAGCTCAGAAAGGGAGCTGTGACTAGCCCAAGGCCACCCAGATCAGTGCACAGAGGACTACAGAATCAAACCTGGTGATTACGAGATATGAGCCCAGAGCGCTCGTCAGCTGCTTTGAGGCCCCTTAACAAAGGTGAGAAAAGCAGGGTAGAAAAGCCAACTTTTCTTCTTCTGCCCTGATGCTGCAGTCTGTTTAGCCTGGACATTCTATAAAGCCTTTACACATACACGTACACTCTTGTGCCTCATCCCACAATGGCTCCTCTTTGGACAGTCCTCGGCTAATTTCCTCTTTGTCACTGAACTGCAGGTTTGATTAACAAGAGGGGCTGTTGAAGCACCACATTCCCGGGGATGGAGTATACGGTAAGGGCAGCTGCCTTTGCTTTCTTGGGTGTGGTGGAGGGCCGGTGAGGAGGGGTTGATGGATCAGCCCTTCCTAACTTCCCTTTCTTTCACCTTGGTGATTTCCAGGGATTCCTGCTCTTCTGTACTCATCCTACATGCTGTTTTTAACAGGGTTGCATTGGCTGCTAATTTCGTACTGAGCCCAATTCAAAGTGTTGACTGACGTATAAGGCCCTAAGTGACTTGGGCCCCAAATATGTGAAGGAACGTCTTCTCCCATACCGACCTGCTCGTGCCTTAAAATCTAGAGCTGAGGCCCTCCTGGTTGTCCCACCGCCTTCAGTAGTGAGACTGGTGGGCACCCAGGAAAGGGCCCTTTCGGTGATGGCCCCCAGACTGTGGAATAGTCTCCCCCTTGAGGTGCGTCACGCCCGATGGAGAGGCCGGATTCAGTCCAGGGAGACCTGTTATGCCTTCCCAGATGTTGCTAGCGTCCTGCCCCTGCCAGTCCTGAGTATCCACTGGGCAGGTTATGCCTGATGGACGCTGGAGTTCTTAGACATTGGTAAGCCAGAATTCTCCCTAGCCATACCTTCTGCCAAGGACGAAGGGTAGGAGAGTCAGGTCAGACAAGGGGAAGGATTTCTTCACCCAGAGGGTCATCTGTCCATGGAATTGGCTGCCAGAAGAGTGACAGCTACCAGCCTAGATGGCTTTAAGGAAGGGTTAGACACATTTATGGATGACAGATGTATCGATGGCTACTAGAACGGACACCTAAGTACATCTTCCAGGCTGGGGGGACAAGCAGGATTCCTCTAAGGTTTGCCCTTGTCTCTTCTTGAGATGCCCATGGGCAATTGGTGGGCCACTGTGTGCGACAGAATGCTGGACTAGATGGGCCTGATCTAGCAGGACTCTTATGTTCGTACATTCTTTGGCTAAATGTGGTTTAGTTTCCCCCCACAGCAGACATTATTGTTTTTTACTGTGTTATATACATGGCGTTATTTTAACATGGCTTTTTAAAAATGCTGTTGCCCGCACTGAGACCTTAGGGTTATAGGGCGAGATATAAATGTAAATATAAATAAACAAATAATTGCTGGACTCTGGTGGTCTGATGTAGCAGGTCTCCTCTTCGTATTCTTATGTTGCAAGTGGATAAGACAGACTCTTGCAGAAAGGGAGGAGTTAAAACTCCAAGGGAAAAAGCAGGTTTTGGCTGAACTTTGGAAGGGACTTCTGATATGATGGAGTACTGTTCCCCCCCCCCTTTTATTTGCACCTTCCATAGCAGGTGAAGGGCCAGTGGGCTTTTTATTCAGTGTGCTTGCATGCAATATGTGCACGAGTGTGTAAAGAAAAAAAACCCAGGGGTTCTGGTCCAAAGTAACACCTTTACCCTGTTTGCGTTCCTTTCTCTTCCCTAACCAGATTTCCCCCTTTTGTTTTGGACAAAGGAGCAGCATATATTGCTTATTTGGTCCAGAGTATTGAAATGAGCAATGTTTGCCCTGCTTCAGCGTATGTTTGAAGGAGCAAAGAAATCTTTGGTGAGCTGAAATGCGACAGGTTTGAGTTTGATTTCGACTGGATAGGCTTTAGGATTGAGAAGACGGCCGCATGAAGGTCGGTTCTCCAGATGCTGGTGAACTACAACACCCATTGCCCTGTGCTGCTGGCTTGGCAGGGGTGGTGGAGTCTGGCCACATCTGCCAGGCATCCGGTTGGTTGTCCTTGTGTCAGAAGCAGGCTTTCCAAAGCTGAGGCTGAAATGTCGTGGAGGCTGTGAACGTCTTCGCTCCGGCTCTTGGTTTTAAGTGGCTTTGAGATATTCAGCCGTGGGAAGTAGGATGGGGTGTTTTAAACTGAGTGGCGGGATTTGTGTCGTGGATTTGTAGCAGCGGGTCAGGGCATGGATGAGGCTGTGCGCTGCCGCTCTGTGCAAGAATGCAGATCAAAACTCTCCAACAGATGGCTGTCTCGCCTCCGTTTAACGTTCCAGCAACATCTGGTCAAGTGCCTTCAAAAGCCTCCTTAGAGCTTTTTCTGAGAGCTTCCAATCGCCCTAACCTTTAGCCCCGAGCCATAAACCTCCTGGGAGAGCCAGGATGCTGAGGGAGGGGCGTCCCTTCCGCTCCATTGCAGACCCCGGAGGAATCGGGGGTTCCTTTGGGGTGTGATTTCCTGCTTCTCTCCCCCCCCCAGACTTGGAGTTAAGCCCGAAAGGCCAACAGGACATCCGGCTGTGTTGGCTGAGGGCAGTCCCAGCATTCTCTCCACTTCCTGGTGGCCTCCTGGACCTTCCAGCCTAGGCTGGTAGCATTGTCCCATCTACGCCACCCTGCGCCTCAAGAGGAAGGCGCGGGCGGGGACCATGCTGTCCTTTCTCTCCCTGCCATCTTTTTAAATGTATGCCCCCACCCCACATGTTGGATGCCATCCATTTCTGGTATTTGGTCCTTGGCTGTTGGACTAAGGGTCAGATCGGTGGGGAGTAGACAATTGGAAGTCCACAGATCCTTTATGGGGGCCCTGGCTGAATTCTGGCTCGACCGAAGCCTGGAGCTCTAAGAGTGAGAAATACAGGTTAGCCTAGGTGCAGAGTTCTTTTAGCTCCTTCCTTCCTTCCTTCCTTCCTTCCTCCTCCTCTCTCTCAATTCCCCTCTTCCTCCGTTCTTCCTTCCTTCTGTCCCTCCCTTTGTCTTTTTCTTTCTTTCTTTCCTTCCTTCCTTCCCTCCCTCTCTCCTCGCTCCCTTGCTTTCATTCTTTCTTCTGTCCTCTCTTCTCTCCCTTTTTCTTCCTTCTTTCCCTCCCTCCCTTCTTGCTCTCTTTCTTTCATTCTCTTCCTTCTTTTTCTCTTCCTTCCTTCCCTTCCTACTTCTCTCTTTCTCATTCCCTCCCATCCTCCTCTCTTCTCTCCCTCTTTTTGTCTTTGTCTTCTTTCTTTCCTTCCTTCTTGCTCCCTTTCGTTCTCTTCCTTCTTTCTCTCAATTCCTCTCTAACCTCCCTCCCTTCCTTCCTTCCTGCTCTCTTTCGTTCTCTCTTCCTTCTTTCTCTCTCTCTCTCTTCCTTCCCTCCCTACCTCTGTTCTTTCTTTCTCTTTCTCATTCCTTCTCTCCTTCCCACAGTGTCAGGAGCGCACACGCAGTCCATGCCATTTAAAGGTGCACAGAGGTATTCTTTGCCAGGCATCTCCTTTGGCATGAGTAAATAAACCCCCTGGATCAAGCACTTGCTGCCTACAGGAAGCAAACAGAGAAGGTTCTCTGCGTGTCGGTGGCAAATGCTTTGCACCTGCTCTTGGGAAGAAGTGGCGTCCGGGCTGCTGGTGGGAAAGAGCCCACGATGTCCTTTTGGCTTGGACTGCAGGGGAACGATGGCTGTCTAGTGCTGAGGTGATCTCAGTTTCTTTTAGTGACCCTGTCACTTTGGGCAAGGAGCTATACTACGCCGCTGGTGCCATGAGGCCTTGGCTGGCAAACCTCCCCACAGGTTTGCACAATAAAAGGCATGGGGCCTAGAACCTTGACCAAAAGCAGGTTTCTTCTTGGGCTGACTGCTTACTTCAGGCTTCCATTCCAGGTGAACCTGGATGTGGCCCAGTCAATATGGCCGCTTGCCAAAGAATCTAGTAGCATCCCGTGGGCCGCAGGTTGCTTTGTACCACTCTGTGAGCTTGAAGCTGGCGTGATGCAGAAGAAACAGGAGAGGCCTCTTCTCCAGAAAGAGGTTGCCGTTGGATCTTCTGTGTTTTGTCTGTGCAAATCAGGGAGTGCTTGGCTCGTTCCGTTGCTGTTTTGCACACCTTGGAAGACAGGTCCTCTTCAGAGTGATTGAATCTTGGCAGATAACTGCTTTGTGTTTTGGAAATGCGGAAAGTAACACCGACTGGCCTACCTCATAAGGAGAGAGAGAGTGTGTGTGTGTGTTTGCGTGTGTGAGCGCACCCCCCCCCCCCATAGCAGCAGATATGCTTGCAAGGACCTTCAGCAAACCCTTGCAGGACTGGAACCAGCTTGCAGGATGCTTAGTAAAACAAAGGGGGTGTCCTGCTTTAATCTTGGGGAGGATGTAAGTCCCCTGACATACTTAACCTAAAACTCCTCCTCTTCTCCACCCTCCAACAAAATCATAATTAGCAAAAAAAAAAATTCTCTGATTTCCTTCTTTCCTTCCTCCCTTCCTGGCTGCTGACCTTGATTCTGATCCATGTATATGTATGTGTTTCTGCTTCAGATGAACTCCTAAAGCCCCCATTTCTATATCTTTCTGAACAAGAGGGAGAGGACAGGAGCGAAGGCTGCTCTTGTGAGTCAGCACAGCCCTGCCATTGGTAGTCAGGCCTTGGCCTCTTTCTCTCTCTCCATCTCTCTCTCTCTCTCTTTTCCTCCACCCCCTTCCCCGAACAGAGCTGCAGTCACTTAGAGCAGCACACATCCAGGATGCGGTAGCAATTAGCCGCGGCCGGGAAGGCGGCGACAACAGCCGGCCCTATGCACGCACACACACACCGGACCTGGGAGAGAGGAGGACAAGGGCATCGTATCAGGAGCAGACCAGGAGGCCTGCCACACAGGTTCTGAGGAAGAGGAGGCAAGGGTTCCACCCTGGGACCCACCTGGACACCCTCCTTGGTCAGCTTCCACGCTGCCGTCCTGCCCCTGCACTTGCCAGCGCCCGTCCTGCCGTGGAAGGCCAGCGTCTGCCCGCCGATGGACACACGTGGGCCCCCGTGACTGAACAGAGCAGCCTTGTCCGGTTCTCCTGGCAGCCGGCAGAGTGTCGCTGGCCACTGTCGCCGCCGCCTCCCCGGTTCTCTGGCCAAGCGGCAGGCTGTGTGGATTTCGTTTTTTTACCTTTCTTTTCCAAGCGGATATGTGTGCATCTGTCCAGTGGAGCAGGAGGACGGCGAGAGCGAGCCCTCCCTCCCCTTATTCCACGGGCGCCTGCACCCTCTCCCTCGCCGCTTTGGGATTGTGCCAGACGACCAGCCTCCGGTCCTGTCCGCGGAGGCAGGCGCGTTCTACGGGCACCAGGGACTGAGCTTTTCCGGGTGTGGGTGTGCACTGTCAACAGGTGGCGTGTGGCAGCTCTCGGGGCATGGGCGCCGCTCTTTTCCCTGTCTCTCTTTTCTCCAAGGCCTTCCAGCTTCCAGGGGGCCTGCCGCCGGCGTCTTCCTCATCCTTCCTTCCTCTCTGTGGCTCCAGGGTTGCCTTAAGGGTCGCCGGTCAGCTGGCTGGACTGTGGCTTGGATGTGCTCGCGACCTCTGATATCGGCGCACTGCCGGGGGTGTTGGGGGGGCTCAGACTCTGGAACGGGTACCAAAGGAAGGCTACTGTGGGACAGCACCTTTCTCCTCCTCCTCCTCTTCCTTCTCGATCTTCTTTTCACGATCAGTGCTTAGACACCTCCTCTCCCGGCCGGGATGCTAACCGAGGGCCACAGCTAGGCTCCTTCCTTAAATCTGTTCTGACGTCTACCGGCTTCTGAACTTTGTCTTGAGTTTCAGGAACTGAGTGGGGCCAGCCTTCCCTCTCCACAGGACCGTTTGCCCACCATCTCTTTCCCTTACTCCCTTGTTACCCCCCCAACCCCCCCCCAACCCCCCCCCCCCAAAATCATGGATTTACTACAGAAAAGCAAATACAACCACCTGCGCAACGATTCCCTCTCCTCCCTGGAAGAGGGGTTTGTGGCAGCTGATGGGGACTCTCCCCTGGAGCCCCTCTTGTCTGCCCCATCCCTCCCCAGCTCCTTGTCCTCGTCTTCTCTGAGTCCTATGCTTCCCCTCGGGGAGCTCTCCTCTGAATCCGAGGACAGCCCCACCACGCTATGCTCTTTCTTCCCCAAGATGGCCAACCTGAAGCTCTCCAACCCTGCCGCGCTCCTTAATCTCCGTGCCTTTTCCAAGGAGGCCAGCGGCGGTTCCGGGGAGTCGCCGCCGCCGCCCCCTTCCCCTCTGCCGCCTCCCAGCACACTTGGGGCGGCTCCCCTGCCGGACTCAGCAGGGACTCTCGGTCTCTATTCCCAGGATATGAACAAGCTGGGCTGCGGCAAGAAGATGCGGGTAGAAGGCGGCCAGCTTGGCGGAGACGAGTGGACACGGCATGGCAGTTTTGTGAACAAGCCCATCCGGGGCTGGCTGCATCCCGACGAGAAGGTGATGGGTCCGGGAGTCTCCTACCTCGTCCGGGTGAGTGGACAAGAAGGGAAAGGGGGAGGAGCTTGCCAGTGGCTGGGGGAAACCAATGGGCGTCAGATGCCCATGGGCAACTGGTGGGCCAACTGTGTGAGACAGGACGCTGGACTAGACGGGCTGTGGCCTCATCTAGAATGGAGACCCAGGTACCACCTTCAGGTTGGAGAGGCAGGCACAGCGCCTCTGGAGGCCTTTTGCAAGGAGTCAAGAGCAGGTGAAGGTTTTGCCTTTGTCTTCTGCCTGAGATGCCCAGAAGCCATTGGTGGGCCACTGTGTGATACAGGAAGGTGCGCTGTGATCTGATCCAGCAGGGCCCCTCTTAATCCACAGAGGACAGGTGTGTCAGTGGCAACTAGAATGGATGCCTAGTACTGCCTCCATGCTGGAGAGACAGGCAGGATACCTCTCAAGGCCACATGCAGGGAGTTGACAGCAGGTATAGGTTTTCCCTTTGTCTTCCGCTTGAGATGCCTAGAAGCAACTGGTGGGCCACTGTGTGAGACAGGAAGCTGGACCAAATGAGCTAAAGCCTGGAGTGCGCCCATGTTCAGTGGGCCCCAAGTGCTCTCTCTGCCTCTGGGCTCCATTTCCGATCATCCTTTGCCATTGCCCATGCTTCCCTGGGGCTGATGGCCACCAGAATCCGGCAAGTTCCAGAGAGCCAGGAGTCTCCACCCTTTTCTCTAGCCATACCCTCCTCGCTGGTCAGCCTTTCCGTTGTAAGGACCGAAGGTGGTCAACGTGGTTCCCTCCGGATCTTGCCTGGCTCTGATTCACAAAGTGGCTTGAGACTCTGTCAGTGCCATTGAAGTATGTGCCAGGCCCTCTGTTGATGGGCTCTTTGGAGGTCCTGTAGATACATGGGTGCCACTCACTGGAGCATCCAGGGGCAGTGGTATGTGCAGTCCAGCTTTTTGCTGCGATCATGAACTGGTCCAGGCTGATTTGCCGCTCTGTCCTGCTCCTGTGGAGATCCAGGCACACGTCAGGTGTGTGCTCTCCCTCTGTTCCAGGCAGGAATGTCCAAGAATGTTCTTTTGACGTTCTACTCGAGTCAGTGCGAACGCTCGAATTTAATTCGATTTGAATTTCATTTCGAATTTAACGAGATCCAATTCGAATAAAGCAAAATTTTGATTCGAATTTGCACTTACAAATGTCGACAGCATTCGTAGAGGTGCCCGTAGCTCATCTTCCCGACATCCGTACGCATCCTGTAGTTATCCTGTACCCAACCCGTTTTCATCACGCACGGATCCGCACAAATCCATACGGATGCGGGAAAGGTGCGGATCTTCAAGTACGCATCGCGTGTGAGCCCGTACACATATGAATATCCAGATAATTCGAACAAATAGATTCGAAATTCAATATGAGTGTTTAAATTCAAATTTTGGGGCGTTCTGTTCGGGTTTGAGTGTCGACATTCGCCGCATTCTATCAAATACGGGATTACTACGGGATGCATATGGATGCGTACAGACATGTACGGATGTGGGGAAGATGCTTTTACGGGCACATACGCATGTTGTATGTGCAGGTTTGAATCAAAAATTGGTACGAATAGATTCGAGTTTGGAAAATACGAGTCAAATCTTGTTAAATTCGAACGTAAAAGATTCGAATCGAATTGGATTTTCGGGTATTTAAATTCGATTAGAATAGAGTGTCAAAAAAATAATAATTCATGCACCTCTTTACACTGCACCACTGAGCTGCTCCGGCTGTCCAGCGCAATGGAACCTGCCCTTCCAACGGCCAGGAAAGCATTTCTAAGGCAGGAAAGGGCAGGGCGGCCTCGCTGCGCTTCGATTCTCAAGCACCTTTTTCATTCCCCCCCCCTTCATCCCCCCCCCCCACCCAGACAAGTTAATGGGCCTGCTGTCGCGTTCCGTCCACCGTGGCTGGGAGGCTGCCAGCTGGGCCCACCCAGTGCCCCCTTGGCCGCACACCCAGAGCCAGCGGGCATCTGTCCCAGGTCTTCTGTGCAGCCACATGATTGCTTTTGACAAGCTCACGCCTGAGCACCCATCCCCCGGGGCTTGGCACACATGCAGCCAGCGCAGAGTTGACTTTTCTCCTGCCCCCCCCTCCTTCCTTCCTCCCCAACACCACCTCGTTTCTGTCTCTGACTGTGGTTTGCAGCAGGCATAGTGTCTGTCTGCTTCGGGGCGCCGGGGGCGGATAGAGCATCCCTCGGCCCCTGTGGCTTTAGCGGGAGGGGACGGGGAGCAGGAACGTGGGGCCGATGGCCAGCCGGCATTCCGGAAGGCGGTGGGTGCTCTTTTCTGCTGAGCGGAGCAGCTGAAATTCTTGACGAGGGAAGATGATGACTTTGTCCGGCCCTCCTGAGCATAGAGGCAGGCGAAATGAATGGACACTGGCTTTCCCATTCATTGGGGGTGGGGGGTGGAGAGAGGCCGAGCCAAGGCTTTGTCCTTGGCTCGATCCGAGCCGCCCAGGGAGCCGAACACCAGAGGACTATACAGGAAGGAAAAAACCCAGGAAAAGAGAGGGATGCCAGATGGGCAGGCTGGTCTGCAACTCTCCATAGAGTGGGCTGGGATGCGAGTCCCACCGCTTCTGATCATGACCCCCTCCACCCTCTGGTGGTTGGGAGTATCCGCTAGACCCTCCTATAGCTTCTGCCCTCCCAGTCACACCCGAGTGGATCCAGCGAAAGCCCACCCTTCCTGTGGCCTGTTCCACGGCCCTCCTTTCTCAGGAGGCCAGGCCAGTGTCCTTGTCCTGCATTTCCGAGATTGTCGGTGCTCAGCTGTGGCAGAAGAGGTTGCCGACCTCAAGCAGGAAGGTGGGTGCAGTTTCTGAGTGCACACACTCCCTTCTCTTGTGGGTCATTTCCTCTTTGGGGCAGACTGCGGACAGCTCTTTCCCATCCCCTCTGAAGAGAACCGTTCTTCCTGCATCCCACGGTCATCTCCACTGGAGCGAACCCCTTGGCCTCTCTCCTAATGTCTGGCCAGTTGTGTTTAAAATGTGATTAAAATGAGGGAAAGGAGAAAACTCTGTTAAAATTATAGTTTACTGTGCCCTCAGTTTAGGTTATTTGCCGATCATCGAACCTTAAGGCAAGCCGTGCCAGTATTTCCCAGAATCCTCTGTTTTCTTGCTGGCTTTCCCAACATCTCCCCTTCCGTCCTGGTTGTTTGATCTGTTGTTCCCATCTTTTTAAAAAATAACAAGAGGAAGAGGAAAACACTTTAGGGGTCTGCACGAATGCAATTTTCTGGATTCAGTTCGAATCGAATTTCCAAACTTCCAATTCAATTTGAATGTTTAAAGTTCGAATTTAACAACACTTAATTCGATTTAAGCAAATTTGAGCCTATTCGTTCGAATTTTTTATTCGAATTTGCACTTACGAATGTCGACAGCATTTGTAGCTGCCCGTATGCATCTTCCCCGGGTCCGTACACATCCGTACGCATCCCATAGTTATCCTGTATGCAACCCGTTTTCATCCCGTACGAATCCGTACAAATGCGTACGGATGCGGGAAAGATGCAAATCTTCAAGTATGCACTGTGTACAAACCCATACACATGTGAATGTCCGAATAATTCAAACGAATAGAATCAGAATTGGAATCAAATCTTTAAATTTGAATTTAAGGACATTCGATCCAAATTTGAATGTCGAAATTTGGTCAATTCGATCGAATTTTGAATGCGTTCAAATATTCATGCACATCCCTAAAACATTATCCAAACAAAAGTTTTACTGTCTGAACCAATGAGAATTGTGACAATAGTATATGACAAGTAAAGAACCTATAGCCCTTCAGGTGTTGCCAGTGTTCATCTGATCTCAGCTGTGTGCTTCTGACCATGTATAGACTTCTCCCCCCTACCGATCATGAACTGTGAGAGATACGTTCTGCCTCTTCAGATGTAGGGATGGGGGTCAGCTAGACATTTCTGAACCCCACTGCCCATTGGCACCAGCAAGGCTTGCCAGAGTTGGAATCATGGGAGATGGAGTTCAGCAGAAGGACAGCCTCCTGGTTTTTCTTCTACTCTAAGGTCCACCTGCAGAATGTCTACCATCTATTGAAATTGCAACTCCTCCTGCCCGCTGCCTTATTCTCTTCTTTGCTTAAAAGGAGAAGAAAAAAGATCTCTGTGTAGGAGAGTCAGATCAGACAAGGGGAAGCGTTTCTTCACCCAGAGGGTCGTCGGTCTATGGAATTGGCTGCCAGAAGAGGTGGTGACAGCAACCAGCCTAGATAGCTTTAAGAAAGGGTTAGAGACATTCATGTAGGACAGGTGTATCAATGGCTACTAGAATGGATGCCTAAGTACATCTTTCAGCCTGGAGAGACAAGCAGGATGTTTCTAAGGCGGGTTTGCTGGGATTCGAGAGCAGGAGAAGGTTTGTCCTTGTCTTCTCTGCTTGAGATGACCAAAAACAACTGGTGGGTCACTGGGTGAGGCAGGATGCTGGGCTAGATATGCTGTGGCCTTGGTCCAGCAGGGCTCCTTCTTCATTCACGAATGACAGGTGTATCAAATACTCTTAGAATGGATGCTCAGGTACCACTTCCAGGTTGGAGAGACAGGCGTCTCAAGGGAATCAAGATCAGGTGAAGGTTTTGCTCTTGTCTTCTGCTTGAGATGCCCAGAAGCGATTGTTAGGCCATTGGGTGAGACAGGATGCTGGACTAGATGTCCTGTGGCCCAGTCCAGCAGGGCTCCTCTTAGGTTCTTACATATACCTAGTGTGTTGTACTCATGCTTTGTTCCGCAAGTTAATCAGCTTTGGTCTCCTCTCTTCCACAGTATATGGGTTGTGTAGAAGTTCTGCAATCAATGCGGGCGCTTGATTTCAATACGAGAACACAGGTCACTCGGTAAGTTAGCTGAACCAAGCGGAAGGTATGGGAAGGCACCCTTAGATCGGTGCATGGTCCCTATAGGTTGCTCCCAGAATGCAAATGTTGGAGCTGTTTTGGAGAGGCTTCACCACAAACGTATACGCTGTGCAAAAGACGTGATTCTTTACCTTACTGGAATAATTCAATCATCGGTTAACAGCAGCTTGAAAAGTTAATGTCCCTTCATGATACCATTCTTGGAAAGGAAGATATGCTCACGAGCTGAGTTGTATGGAAAACGTGGCCGTATTTTTCCTTGGCAACAAGACACTTTTATCAATTCTCACTTCAATCTGTAGGCCTGTGATTTCCTGGTGGTCTTCCATCCATGTGCCAATCCGGCATAGGTTTTTTGAGATCGCTTGAGGTCACCTTTGAGTTGGCACCTGCTGAGAATCTCTCGAGTTAAAGCGCTTATCATTGTCTGTGACTGGCCAGAAAGCTGCTCTTGGCTTTATCATTCCAGCAAATTGTCTGAGGGGGGGGGGGGGGGGAAACCTAGCTCATCCTGTCTTTAAAAATTGGATCGTTACTTAAGGCAGAATGAAGAGAAGAACAAAGTATCATTTGGGACAGTTGTAAATAATGCAATGTGAGGCATAGCCACCCAGAGACCCTCGGGTATGGGGCGGGATATAAATATAAATAAAAATAAAAATAACTGAAATAGAGGTAGAAGGAAGGAGTTTACTTTCGTGACACTTCTTCAGTGGATGCCATGGGTAATCCACAACTGAAGCAGCAAAGTTAAAAGTTAGCTGCAATTTACTTATTTATTTACATTTCTATCCCTCCCTATACCCAGAGGTCTCCAGGTGGGTAACAACATCTAATATCAAACATCATTAAAACATTAAAACAATAACAGCATCTGCCAGTGGGAAAAGTATATCCCCATTTAACCACAGACCAGGGCAAAGAGGTGCGTCTTCACTGCATTCATAAACATGTACAGCGAAGGTGATAGATGCACCTCAAGGGGGAGACTATTCCATAGCCTGGGGGCCATCACTGAGAAGGCCCTCTCCCGGGTGCCCACCCCTTTTGCTGCTGAGGGTGGTGGGACAACCAGGAGGGCCTCCCCTCTAGATTTTAAGGCACAGGCAGGTCGATATGGAAGTAGATATTTGGGGCCCAAGTCATTTAGGGCCTTATAGGTTCAAGTTAATTCAAGCCCAGTTCCTTTTTTTTTTTTTTTTTTTGCAAGGGGGGCAGGCTAGATTTTGGTAGGTTGTTTGGAGCAGCTCACAGGCACTGAGGGCATTTTCTGCACCTTCTCTTTCTTGGGACACCCCCCCCCCCCCCCCAGGGAAGTAAAGATAGGGAATAGATCCATTGTCTCCATTTTTACGAGGTGTAAGAATCATTTCCATTATGGAGGCAAACACGGCGCTGCAGCAACAGGTTTAAGATGTGGCAGTGCGAATGGTCTGTGCAGGAGTCCTCCCCGTCTTCACCTTTTGGCCAAGTGTGAAAAGGCTCCAAGTCCTTAGATTTCTGTCCTTCCCTTGGCTGGGCGCCTACACAGAGAGCCTAGCTGCAAAACAGCATCATTAAATTCATCTCTCTTTCTCCCCAGCTTTATAGGAAAGAGTTAAAAGCCAGAGAGTTAGAGAAGAAACTCTGTGTGTGTGTGTGTGGGTGGGTGTGTTAGCTTGTCCATTACCAGGCAGACACGGGGTCTAGATATAGGTGACCAGATGGATCAGCCAGCAGGAGATGGAAAATACTGGGTGATTCAACCCTGCACCCCACGGACAGTGTTGCTTTAAAAAAAAAAAAAGCCTGCTAAAAACAGGAAGCATTTATACAGCATCATCAAATATTAACCGGTCTCACTAGATTTTTTTTTTCCATTCTTCTTTTTTCCTTTCCGTCCTCTCACTGTGACCAGGAGAGGGGTGGGTGGGAATAAAAGAGCCATGCCTGGTTCTCTTCAGCTGCAAATTGGGGGGCATTTTCGCCCTTCGCTTCCCATCCGCTGTACAGGAAAGGAGCACAGTTCATCAAGGTTGACTAGCACTCACGCTTGGAGCGCCAGTCAACTTTGGCCGTTTCCTCCCACCGCGATCAAACACTTACCTGATTTTATCCGGGGCCCGGTCCCTCTCTGGGGCACCGCCATTTTGGCTGTGTTGCCCTCCGCAACTGCGCCGTTGCCCTGATGACACCAATGCTCTGCGCACGCACAGTTGTGTCTATGGCCGTTTAAGGTGCCAGCACGCTTGCACGGCACCTCAGATGACCCCGGAGTGCCGGAAGAGGTGCGGACGGTTGCATTGTCAGATTCTTAAGGTAGGTTCTAGTAAACCTCTTTTGCTACTGAGGGTGGCGAGATGACCAGGAAGGCCTCCCCTCCAGATCTTAAGGCACAGGCAGGTTGATATGGAGGAAGACAGCAGAAACAACTCCTGTTAGGGCTTGCTTTCACAGAGAGTCAGGCTTGTGAGGTATTCATTCTTATAAATCCCAGGTGCTTAGCCTGCAAAAGGCAGTGGAGCCTGTCTCCAAGATTCCCACAGGGGTAACCGACTCTAGCAGTATATGGTTCTTGGGCTTGCCTCACCAGCATGATAACTCCTTGTTTTTATGCTCCTCACACAGGGAGGCCATTGGCTTGGTGTGCGAAGCTGTCCCTGGCGCCAAAGGGGCGGTCCGAAGGCGAAAGGTGAGACGGAATCCAGGCTGCATGCGCACTGGCTGCCTCTGTTGTGGAGGGCCATATTTGAGATCGGCTGTGAACTGGCCACCTTGGCAGAAGCATTTTTTTTTTTAAGGGTCCGATAGCTTTGTGACAAGATCTATGAACAGCTCTTTGTGTGTGGTTGATCCAGAGCCTCAAAGGCAAGGTGACTTTGGCTGTTTGCCTTCAGGCCTCTGGGCGTGGCAGAAGACTTCCTCCCAGGAGTTCAAGGCTAGTTTTTGGAGCCGGAGTTTAGATCAAGCAGCCTCAAGAGACTGGAAATGTAGGTTTCCTTGTGGCTCACGCTGTCCTGCCAGCGGCAGCAATGATAGGAGCTACTACTTAGAGACATTGGCGTGGCCATAGAGTTTTGGATCACTCTGAACTAAAGGGCCTGGGTAGGCCCTAAAGTGATTTGGAGTCTCCATGCCTGTCATCACAGTGGCTAAGAATTGGCTCTGTTCAGAGGAAGCCTAGCTGTGTGTGCCATTGCATAGGAGCTCATGTGAGCCAGTTGGTGTAGTGCTTAGGGAGCTGGACTGTTATCTGGGAATATTGGGTTTGATTCCACTCTCCTCCACGAAGCCAGCTGGGTGACCTTGGGCTAGTCACAGCTCTCTTCTGAGCTCTCACAGCGCCACCAACCTCACAGGGGAGAAGAAGAAGAGTTGGCTTTTCTACCCTGCTTTTCTCACTCATTTAAGGGGACTCAAAGTGGCTGACAAACCTTTTTTTCTTCTCCCCACATCAGAAGAAAAGAAAGCTTTGTCAGCAACTTTGAGTCCCCTTAAATGGGTGAGAAAAGCGGGGTAGAAAAGCCAACTCTTCTCCTCCTCCTCCTTCATGTCACAGACCTCTCTGTGGGCTCCCCATCCTGTCCCCAGGAATAAGAAAGAGGAGCCTTGCTGGATGAGGCCACAGCCCATCTAGTCCAGCATCCTCTCACACAGTGGCCCACCAATTGCTTCTGGACTTCAAGCAGAAGATGGAGGCAAAACCTTCTGACTTCCTGCAAATGGCTTTTAAAGGCATCCTGACCGCCTCTCCAACCTGGTGGTGGTACCTGGGCATCCATTCCAGGAGCCATTGATACATCTGTCCTCCGTGAATGGAAAGGAGCCCTGCTGGATCAGGCCAAAGCCCACCTTGTCCAGCATCCTGTCTCACCAGTTCCTTCTGGGCATCTCAACCAGAAGACGAAGGCAAAACCTTCACCTGTTCTTGACTCCCTGCAAATGCCCATTAGAGGCCTCCTGCCTGACTTTCCAACCTGGAGGATTTTGCTGGCTGGTTGCTGGCAGTGAATTCCACAGATCAGTGTCTCTCTGGGTGGCAAAAAAGACTTCTTCCTCGTTGCTTCTTATAGCTGATTCCCTTTCTTTGAACAAAGAAAGGAGATTAAAACAAACCAACAGTGAGAGGCAGGTGTCCTGGGAAGCTGCCCAAGGGTGGTCAGAGGCTGAGAGCTGGTCTGGACCTCCAGGTAGGACCAGGAACCCACTACAAGAACAGAACCTGTTGACCACCGGAATCGCAAAGCACCCAAGGCAATCTTGGCTTGGAGTGAAAACTAAACCGTGGGGGGGGGGGGGGGGCGGCGCCGGAGCCCCAGAGGGCTTTTCAAAGCGTAGAACAAAACATCCATTATTGGATATGAAGCTGGGCCAAGGATTTCCGTACACAGGACTTGGCATGGGCGATCATGCTCAGAGGACTCTACACCTCCAGCAGGCCACGAAGGAAAGGCAGGTGATGCTGGCTGGCTGGCTGGCTGATTTTCCTTTTTTTTTTTATTTTTAGAAGAAAGAAAGAAAGAAAGAAAAACCTTCTCAGGTCCCCCCTTCTCTTCCCAACACCGGCCCTCTCTGGTAAATGGAAGCCAGGTTGCTGCAATAAAGCGCCCGTACAGGCAGAGCTAATCAATAGATAATAATAACCGCCTAATGGATGTGATGGTGCTGTGTGTACGGGTGGTGGTGGTGGGGGGGAGATAGGGGAACTGGCCGAGGGGGTGGGGGAAGATCATCTCATCATCTCCATTTCTTCCTTCTCTGCAGTTTAGGTTGCTTTCCTGTTTCTCTCCCATCTCCCTGCCTCCATTCTACGCCTCTCCGTTCGCCTGTCCACGAGCCCCTTTGGTTCCTTGATGTTTGCTTGCTTGCTTGCTTGCTTTTAATTATTTCATGCCCTTCCCATCCTACAGACATCAAGTGCTTCATAATTTTATTTTATTTATTTAAAAAATTTATATCCCGCCCTTCACCAGATGGTCCCAGGGTGGGTTACAATAAGAATAAAACATATTAAATATTAAAACATAATTAAAAATATAACCTCCTCCCTCCCTAACAGGACAGCACCCCGAAGAAGCTGTTTAAAAGGCAAAAACCTGGGTGAAAAGACACATTTTCACCAGGCGCCGAAAACTATACAGCGTAGGCGCCTGGCAAATAGAACAGAAGGTTTGTCAGCTACTATGAGTCCCCTTAAATGGGTTAGAAAGCAGGGTAGAAAAGCCAACTCTTCTTCTTCTGCCACCGATAGCCCTAACTTCCGTGAGTTGCAGATCCATATAGTTTTCTTATTCGATTTGGATATTTTAAGATCCGAATGTCATAAGATCCAGTTCGAATCCCTGCATTCGAATGTTAGATTCGTATTTAAAGATACGAATGCCGACAACATTCGTATCTGTTACATGTCTCTGTACGGATTCCGTAAAAATCTGTATGCATCCTGTATTTTAAGCCCAAGATACGTATAATTTTCTGACTGAGGCCAGAGTGGACCACTGATTGTGTTTAATATGGCCAAGGATAAGGGAATCTTCCAGGGAGTCCTTGAATCTTCTGTTTCAGCAGCCGGTGGTGAGTTCACCATAAAGCACCATCTTAGGAAGGCAATGATCCTTAAAGCACATGTGTCTTCGCTACCCCTGCTCTACCTCTGCAGTTCATTGCAACAGTACAAGGGTTTTTCCTCTTTTTAAGTAGCAGCTCCCTCTAGTGGCTGTTTTTGTATGTTTCTCTGCGCAGGGCGGGGCCCAGAGCTCAGTGGTAGAACAGAGCAAACAGAGCCAAACCTTGTGGGAGCTGAACCTGTTTCCCTTTATCTAGCCTTCCCACTAGCTCAGCATCTGATCTGTCTCTCCTTCCGGCAGCCCTGCGGCCGCTCTCTCAACACCATCCTGGGCAAAAGCAACCTGAAGTTTGCCGGCATGCCTATCATCCTGACCATCTCTACCAGCAGCCTCAACCTTATGACGTCCGACTACAAGCAGGTGAGGTTGAGATTGTGTTGGGGTCCGGATCCAATGCTCCATCCGGCGCTGTGGGCAAGATAAAAGGATAGAGTGAAAGCTGGGTGATTTGGCTTGGCATATCGAGTAAACATAAGAGAACATAAGAGTAGCCCTGCTGGATGAGGCCACAGCCCAGCTAGTCCAGCATCCTGTTCCACATTATTTCTGGGCACCTCAAGCAGAAAACAAAGGTGAAACCATCAGCTTTTGACTCCCTACCAATGGCCTTTAGAGGTCTCTTGCCTGTCTCTCCAACCTGGAGGTGGTACCCGGGCATCCATTCTCGTAGCCATGGATACACCCATCCTTCATGAATTAAGGGGAGCCCTGCTGGATCAGGCCACAGCCCATCTAGTCCAGCATCTGGTCTCACAGAGTGGCCCAGCGATTTCTTCTGGGCATCTGAAGCAGAAGGCAAAGGGAGGGAGGGAGGTACGACCCTGCTGCACTCTCTCGCCATTTTCATATCTCACGTTTCCTCCCTTCTGTTTAGATCATCGCGAACCATCATATGCAGTCCATCTCGTTTGCTTCTGGAGGGGATCCGGTGAGTGCAAAGCGCGTCACTTGCTCCCCCATGGGACAGAGAAAGCCTTAATCCCAGACCTCCCAGATCCCATTCCATGGAACGTAGGCTGTCGATCTTGGGAAGGGAAAGGATGGCGCACGAGCTCTGAGCCTTTCCAGATGAAACTCTGGAAGCCAGTTAAGCCTCTCTGTCCTATTTCTGTTCAGGAATGCTCAGAGTCAGGAGCGGACATCCTTTCTCGCGTACATGATAATCCGCCAGTAACCATGTTCCACTTGAGGGCTGCAGAATATTTAAGCGTCTTTTAAGTGAGACACTTTGGTGACCCAGTTTGGTCTAGTGGTTAAGGAGCTGGACTCTTATCTGGGAATACCAGGATCAATTCTGCCCTCCCCCATAAAGCCAGCTGGATGACCTTGGGCTAGTCACAGCTCTCTTCTGAGCTCTCACAGTCCCATCCACCTCACAGGGTGTCTATTGTGGGGAGAAGAACAGAAAGTTTGTCGGCCGCTTCGAGTCCCCTTAAATGGGTGGGAAAAGCGGGATAGAAAAGCCAACTCTTCTTCCTCCATGAAGCCAGCTGGGTGGCCTTGGGCTAGTCACAGCTCTCTTCTGAGCTCTCACAGTCCCACCCACCTCACAGGATGTCTGTTGTGGGGAGAAGAACAGAAGGTTTGTCGGCCACTTCGAGTCCCCTTAAACGGGTGAGAAAAGTGGGGCAGAAGAGCCAACTCTTCTTCTTCTACTCTGTTTTGATGGTTTGAGAGGCATTGGTCGGAAGAGAAGAAGAATTTTTGGAGGAATCTTCATTTTTATGACTATAGCTCTAGAGTCCATGCAGTGATGAACTGCAGTAGGTTTTGCTATCTTGCACTTGAGCCCTGAATGCTCTGCCTTCTCTCCCCCTCCAAATTGTTCATCAAGGCACGTTCTTAGGAAGCTAGGGTCAACTCTAAGAAGTCCCCTCGTCACCTGATCCCCCGAGTATTTGCTGGCACTCATCATGATGTTTTTTAATCTCCGCAGGACACAGCAGAGTATGTTGCGTATGTTGCCAAAGACCCTGTTAATCACAGAGGTAAGGAAAGCATTTTACCCTCACCGAGACCCCAAGAGCCAGGAGCTCTGCGTTTCCTAAGAGTTGTTATCTCATCAACACATATCACAGCCCACATTAGGTGGATTTGTGATCTGTATAATGGGCCAGTTTGCATTTAACTCTGCGTGAGTTCAACGCCACTCACTGGTGAGGCATGCCCAAACCCAAAAGCAGTCCACGTTAAGTTTTGTGCACAAATATTTGTAACATTCATAGAGTGGGATAAAAATTCAAACTATATATAAATAAATAGTAACAGTTTGCCTTTAGCCATTGATCTCCAAAAAAATATGGCAGCTGTGTCCATGAACGGCTGCAGGCATTTGCTGAGTCTGATCTTGGCTTGCTGCAGTTTCTGGAGAGGAAAAGGGAATGGCAAACAGCCCTTTAGTCCTTTGACTGCAGTTTGCACACCAGCTACAGGGGAAAAACAGGGCCTAAGATTTGTGTGTGTGTGAGAGAGAGAGAGAGAGAGGGGGGGGGAGTTCAAGGCTGCATACCAATGCATCTTCTTTGTCTCCTCCTTCACCCCAGCCTGCCACATTCTGGAGTGCCCTGAAGGGCTGGCACAAGATGTGATCAACACCATTGGGCAGGCGTTTGAGCTGCGTTTCAAGCAGTACCTCAAGAGCCCTCCTAAACTTGTCACGCCTCACGACAGGTAAGGCAAAAAATATGACCGTCATTATGGGTCGATTCCCACCCACCCCACCAACCTTGCAAAGTCCTTTAAATCCTGCCTGAATGCAGAAAGGTCTTTCTGGGGCTCTTTTTCAAACTTCCCGTGTTTGCAATCACAAGAGGCGTGGCATAAAAGGAAAGGCGTGGGAAGGGAAGAGGAAAAAGGCAAGCTCTCGGACCTGTTCTTAGCTTATGGAGATCATGCTGTGATCAGCTAGAAAGGACTGATTGCAAGAAGGGGCTACTACAGTATGTTTTGCCATCTAGCCCTTGAACTATTTTTTAGATAATTTTTTAATTCAACAGTAACATACATACATATATACATGCATAAAATAAAAGCAAAGAAAATAAATGCTAAAAGTACCAATACGTACCTTCCTCTCTCTCCCATGATAGAAGAATTGGCTTTTCTACCCCGCTTCTCTCATCCATTTAAGGGGACTCAAAGCGGCTGACAAATCTTCTGTTCTTCTCCCCACTGTTCCCATATTTGACAAAAATGCTCATTAGAATTGTTATCTTCCAATTGGCCCTATTTAAAGGTAATACATTAATTGATCATAATTTTCCATAGCTCATTTTACCAGTCTCTTCTTGTCAGATTATCAGCATATTTCCAATTTTTCACCAATATCTGTTGAGCAGCAGCTATCCAATAATGTAATCTTGTTTGTGCACTAATACCCAGATTCAATTCAGTAATATCACGCAAGAGAAAAATATTTGGGCCCCCACCTACCTCACAGGGTGTCTCTTGTGGGGAGAGGAACAGAAGGTTTGTCAGCCGCGTTGGGTCCCCTTAAATGGGTGAGAAAAGCAGGGTAGAAAAGCCAGCTCTTCTTCTACTCTGTTTTGATGGTTTGAGAGGCATTGGTTGGAAGAGGAGAAGAATTTTTTGGAAGCATCTTCATTTTTATGATTATAGCTCTAGAGTTCATGCTGTGATGAACTGCAGTAGGTTTTTCCCATCTTGCAATTGAACCCTGAATGCTCTGCCTTCTCTCCCCATCCAAATGGCTCTTTTCCCCCCTACCCTCCTCCAGGATGGCCGGGCTTGATGGCTCTGCCTGGGACGAGGAAGATGACGTCCCACCTGATCACCCGTACTACAATGACTTCCCGGGGAAGGAGCCTCCCCTCGGAGGTGTGGTGGACCTGCGTTTGAGAGATGGCGCCCCACCTGGGCAGACGCCCAACCACCTGGGTGCCACCCTGGTAAGTGCAAAGCATGGCCTCATCCAGGGCTTCTACCCTGAAAGAGGCACTTCAGAGCTGGTCCATCAGATAGGTGTAGCTTTAAGCAGGCTGGCACACAGCCTGGCACCCAGAGGAGATGGGCACACCTTCTGAGACCTTCCAAGTTTGGCCTTGTGGTTAGAGTGCCAGATTCCTACCTGGAGGTCTCCCAGTTCAGTTTTGAACTCCTCCATGAAGCCAGCTGGGTGACCTTGAGCTCTCACAGCCCACCAACCTCACAGGGTCTCTGTGGTGGGGAGAAGAACTGAAGGTTTGTCAGCCATTTTGAGGCCCCTTAAAGAGTGAGGAAAGCGGGGTATAAAACTGACTCCTCTTCTTCCTCTCTTCTAACAGCCTGTTGGCCAGATCTCTGGTATGGAATTTGAACCTCGGAACCCTCCTCTCCCTGGACAAGGTACGTATCCCAGAATGCCTTCCTTCCTTCTGGGGGGATTGGGAAGGATCAGCCCTTTAGACTCTGGCCCCAGCAGCATCTTTGCCACCCCACTGTAGGCCCATTAGCTCTAGATGCAAGCCAACACACTTGAACCGTTCTCTGTTGGATCCTCCTTCATTCCATCTCCTTTCTCTGTTTCCAGGGCGGGAGCGAGGGCCTCCCGGCCGCCTGGATCTCTTTGACGACCCCTCCTACGTGAATGTGCAAAACCTAGAGAAAGGGCGGCACGTGGTTCCCGGGGCCACGGCAAACGGCAGCGCCCAACGGGACCTCTTTGACATGAGTGAGTGGCGGACGGGAGCTCGAGGCTGGGGGCTGGTGGGAGAGACAGCAGCCTTGCACCCAGGAGGGCTTCACCCGCTCGCTTCAACCAAGCCGAGGATTTTCTGCCAGCAAATGGCCGGCGGGTGGCTGCTTTGGCAAAGGATCATGGGAGTTCTGCTCCCGAAACGCGGCTGTTTCAGTCCCTGTGTGTTGATCCCGCGTCTTCCCTCCTTCTCCTCCTCCAGAGCCATTCGAAGACGCCTTGCGAGCGCCGCCTCCGGCCCCTCCGGCCCAGCTAGTGGCTTCCATGGAGGAACAGCTCCGCAGGGAGCCCTGGTATCACGGCCGGATGAGCCGCAAAGAAGCCGAGAAGCTCTTGCAGGCCAACGGGGACTTCCTGGTGCGAGAGAGCACCACCACGCCTGGCCAGTATGTGCTGACCGGCCTACAAGGAGGACAACCAAAGCATCTGCTTCTAGTTGACCCAGAAGGAGTGGTAAGTCCGGTTCCTTGCCGGGGGGTGGGGTTGTAGTGGGCAAACCCAGCGAACATCGAGAGGCAGTGAAGCATAGTGGTTAGAATCTCAGACCAGGACCCACAAGCCTCTGGTTTGAATCCCGGCTTGCCTGCAAAGCTAGCGTCTTCACAGCTCCTCTGAACGCATAGAGCAAAGGTGCCTCACACATCACAGCAGGGAGCCTATTCCACGGTCTGGGAGCCACCACTAAAAAGGCCCTATCCCTGGTGACCACCCTTTTGGTGGTACAACTAGGAGAGCCTCCCATCCAGATCTTAGGGCACGGGCAGGCTGATACAGAAGAGGACGTTCCTTTATATATTTGGTGCCCAAGGCGTTTACGGTCCTATAGGTTAAGGTTAGCAACCTTGAATTGGGCTCGGTAGCGAATTGGCAGCCGTGGACTGAAACAGGGTAGCAAGAAGGTACCCTGCTTGGTCTACCTGAAGATCTTTGCCAAGTGACCTACCAAGTGGATCTGCTGGTCTATGGAATATTATTATCTGGGGAGGTGGTGAGGGACGCCAGCCTGTAGGGTTTCAAGAAGGGGTTGAGAAGATTCACCCAGGATGGCTACTAGAAGGGATGCCCAGGTACCACCTCCAGGTTGTAGAGACAGGCAGGAGGCCTTTCAAGACCGTTTTTGGGAACTGGGAGCAGGGGAAGGTTTTGCCTTTTTCTTCTGCTTCGGATGCCCAGAAGCAACTGTCGCCCACCTGAAGCAGGACTAGACAGGCTGTGGCCTGATCCAGAAGGCCTCCTCTTCATCCGTGGAGGACAGGTGTATCAATGGCTACCAGAATGGATGCCTAGGTACTTCCTCCAGGCTGAAGTGAAAGGCCATTGGCGAAGGGTTGCTTTCATCTTCTCTTTAAGATACCCAGAAGCCATTGCATGGGACAAGATGCTGGACTAGTTGGGCTGCAGCCTGATGCAGCGGGGACTCCTCTTAGCTCCGTATCCCACTGTTGTGGATCCAACGGCCCCTTTCCTTGTCTGTCCCCGCGCAGGTCCGGACGAAAGATCACCGCTTCGAGAGCGTCAGCCACCTCATCAGCTACCACATGGACAACCGGTTGCCCATCATTTCCGCGGGCAGCGAGCTGTGTCTTCAGCAGCCCGTGGAGCGGAGGCCGTGAGCCGCGAGGGAGCCAGGGGTGTGGCGCCGTCCAGGTCCCAGCCGCCTCCCGCGATGACCGCCCTCCTCTTCATTGCATATCGTTGGCCTGCCCCGTCTCCGCAGGCTCTGCTCCGGGTGTGAATGGTTTCTTCTGGACTGCAGCAAGGGCAGCCCTGTCTCTTCCAAAGCCTGGGTCACCCCAAACCCCTTTTCCTCCCTGTGGCTGGGGGTGGGGGAGGCTGCAAGGGAAGAAGCGGCTTTTTTCCAGCCATGGGGCTCCTTCCAACCATCTTGCATACTGTGCCCCCCCCTCCCTTGCCGCTGAGAAAGTCTGAGTGTGCCATCTTGTCCTACCTTTTTAAAAAGCACTGGCTAAGGTGCTAGTCCTCAGTAAGGACACACGTCAGGATTTCTGGCCTCGGCCTCGTTTTTCGACTCCCAAGCTTTACCTGCTTCCCGGGCTGCCGACCACACGGTCCCATCTTGGGCCGCCCCCCAACCCTTTTCCCTCAAAGGCCGGGAGCCCCAAAATTGCCCCATTGCAGATCAGCAAGCCCCCATGGTCCTTCCTTCCGGGCTCAGCTTATGCCAAAGTTTTTGGGTTTTTTTCTCTCATGGGAAGGAGGAGAAAAAAACACAAAAGGAAAGCAGCAGCACCTTTCCCTGTTTTTATTCTTCAGCACAAAAAGAGAGGACACGCCTTTCTGGTTCCTCTGAACATGTACAAAACAAAAAAGCCCTTTACATGTTAATTCTCTGTGCCTTGACCCCTTTCTTTACAGGCCAAAGACTTTATGCAAATTCCTCTCATTCTGGCAGCATTTGGCCTGTTTTGGGGAAGGAGGACTTGAGAAGGGAGGGGTCCTTCCTTCCTTCCTTCCCTCCCCCCCTCTCCCCTCCTCCCTCCCCACTCCACCATCCCAGGCCCTGGGACGTACCCCAGAGGCCTCAGCCATTAGCAAAAGATTCTCTCTCTCTCTCTCTCTCTGCCTCTCTCTGCCACTTCCTCACCTGGGCCTGTTGGCAAAGACAGGTGAGGGGGATTCTGGGATTTGCCCAACACTACAGACCCTTCCCCATTCGCCCCAAAGTCCACGAAAGAAAAATACATGTAAAAAAAAAGCACATTTTTTTTCTGCAGTGCAAAGATACCTCAGGGTCACGGGACGCTGGTCGGTGAGCTTTAGGCGGCCTTTCCGTAGGGCGGCGAGCTTCAAGATGCGTGTGGGGCATCCTCAGGACCCCGAGGGCCCCGATGAGATGAGGGGGCACGGGAGGGAGGAATAGGCCACCCCCTCGCATTGCTATAGGGGGCCGCCTGTCCATCCCTCTTGTCTTCTCCACGTCTGTACATAACGTTGATACCTTAGCATTGCATGCAGGTGGTTCTATGCCGGAAAGCCAAAGTGTAGTCCCCGTCCCACGTCACTGTGCCTGCCCCACTCTCCCCGTGGGGCCTTCCGCCTCACGCCACCGTCACGCCAATCCTAAACACCCACATTCTCCCTCCATCTCACACACACACGAGAGATACACTCCTTCACATACTTTTTATCGGTTTGATTTTATCTTGATTATACCAAAGAAACCCAATGGTTATTATTAAAGTTGGTATTTCTTTAACTTGCCAGCTAACCGGCTTCTTCTTTCGACGGGTCGGTCAGTCGGACGGGTGGGGGGTGGGGTGGGGGTCAAGGGGGAAGCTGCAGTTACCAGGATGGGCCCACCAGATGGCCAGGTAAGCCAGCGTCCATCTGTCCAAGCTGCCTCCTGTTTGCTGCTTGTCAGGACACAGTTCAGACCATGACTGTGGGCTCCTTAAAGGCAGAGCAGCTGGAATCTTAAGCCTGGAATGGAGGATCTGGCATCCAGAACATCTGGATGTTGGGTTGTTGTCATGACTTGCTATACAAAGAAGAAGAGTTGGCTTTTCTACCCTGCTTTTCTCACTTATTTAAGGGGACCCAAAGCGGCTGACAAACCTGTTCTTCTCCCCACAACAGACACCCATGTGAGGCAGGTGGGGCTGTGAGAGCTGAGAAGAGAGCTGGGACTAGCCCAAGGTCACCCAGCTGGCTTTATGGAGGAAGAAGAGTTAGCTTTTCTACCCCGCTTTTCTCACCCTTTTAAGGGGACCCAAAGCGGCTGACAAACCTTCTGTTCTTCTCCCCACAACAGACACCCATGTGAGGCACGTGGGGCTGTGAGAGCTGAGAAGAGAGCTGGGACTAGCCCAAGGTCACCCAGCTGGGTTGGTAGAGGAGTGCAGAATCAATATTGGTGATTCCCAGATAAGAGTCTGGCTCCCCGACCACGAGACCAAACTGGCCAGATTTTAAGGCATCATCTGGGGGCAGAGGAGCCATCTGGGAGAGAGTGAATCAGTGCAAGCAGTGTATGCTGCTTGTAAAAGGCAAAAGGGCCACAGGTTCCCAGTTTGCAGTGGACCTAACTGGAACAGGCTGCCTGCTGGAGTGGGTCCACCTGCCTATGCAGGGACTGGAGTAACCTTGGAAGGAAATTTGCCCATGCACTGGAGAACACCCCTGCTGCTTGTAGGAAAAACAGCATAATGATATCTCTCCCCCCCCCCCATGCAAAAGATGGCCTGATTAAGACCCCTACAAGGGATTTCACTTTGCACACAAAGGCTTGGGAGCCGCCTGCAATTGGCATGACAAAGGAGACAATGTCTTCATGCTGATGAAGGCAGTTGTGCCTGGAGCTGGTTTCGCCAAATGGGGAATTCTTGCTTCTAGAAAGGGGTGAAATCATTAAGATCAGCAGGACAGTGGACCCTTCCGTGGCTCCACCTGCCCCACAGGGTGTCTCTGGTGGGGAGAAGAACGGAAGGTTTGTCAACCGCTTTGAGTCCCCTTAAACGGATGAGAAAAGCAGGGTAGAAAAGCCAACTCTCCTTCTACATATAACCTTACTCCAAAAAGCAAGGCTGAGTTTAGCCTCACCTGGCCACCCTGGCCCTCGGCCTGTTTCCCATCAAACAGTGTCCGTTTGATTAACTTATCCCAGGCAAGCCAATGGGAGTGTCGCAGGCACTTAATGTAATCACTTGCTAGTTCACACCCAAAAGCAGGGCCAAAATTAGTAGCTGAATGGATGGGAAATGGCCAAAATGGCTGGTTCACCGCATGGCGCCTCTGTGCAGCTTTCTTGGCAGAACAGAAGTGGTTTGCTGGGGACTGAACCGGCAACCCTCTGCCTTTCAAGCATCTTGTTCTACCACTCAGCTACGACCATGCCACGGGCATTTCCATGCAGTTTTCTTGGCAGAGATACAGGAGTGGTTTGCCATAATCTACTTCTTGGGAAAGTCTGGGAATTTAACCAGCAACCCTCGGCTATTTAACAATGACTACAGCACGGGCACCCCCGTGCAGTTTTCTGGGCAGAGATACAGAAGTGGTTTGCCGTTCCCTACTTCTGAGGAGAGGCTGGAGACTGAACCGGAAACTTGTCCACTTCCTAGGCCCTTTGGCTGTACCGTGTCCACGCCATGATCCCACGCTTCCTCGAACATAATTTCAAAATGCGATGGGTAACACATTTAGAACATTTGCCGGCCCTTTCAGCTCCCTTTTTGTTTAGGCCCTAGTCAAACTCCTGCATGATGCCAGCAGGATCTCCCAGCAAGGTTCTCCCAACAGGCCCTTTCCTTTGCAGCCTTATTGCAAAGCCAACAAATGCCCTTTTGGGTGGTTTGCAGTGAAGAACCCCATCACAGGGGTCCCTCTTTGGGGGAAAAAAGCAGGATATAAGTGAAATAAATAAATAAAATAAGCACAACTAGAAAAACAAAGAGCCCAGCAATTTCCTCAACACAGGCAGGCTTCCTAAAGTCCCTTGTATGGATGGCCAGGGTGGGGTGGGCAGATCCTTGCCTGGGGCCAAAAACCGAAACACCACCCAGGAATGGTCCCAGCCCAAGTGGAGAACTGGAGGGCGGTGAGAGGTGGGTGGGAGGCCAAGATCGTTGGGAAATCAGTGCCATTGGGCAGGTCTTCGGATGGTTTGGAAGGATAAAGAGAAGATCTCCCACCGTCCCACCCTTTTTCCCAGGGAGAGAGATCGAGAGAGATCCCTAAAGGGGGGGATCTACAAGGTTACACTGTTTTTGAGAGCAAGTCTTAAAAGGATCTGAGCTGCTGATCCTGGAAAGGAAGCGAAAAGGATGCTACCTGGTAGGTCTGCACTGAACTGGGGGCACCGTGGTGGTCGTGATGCTTTGCTTGGCCTTTTTGGAGTGTCTTAAGTAGATACAACTTTTCTATTTAGCCACGTGTTCGTCCTCTCTCTGATCTGGCTTTATCAGGATATATAACCGAATTTTCCCCACTCCTCCCTTTGCTTTTTTTCTCCAGTATTTTTCTCTGGATCTGTTTCTCCTCCTTTTCGATGCCAAGGATTCGGCTTTTTGCATTTTTCCTCTTGCTTTCTGCACACCTTTGGTGTCTCTGTGGACGCTCCGAGTGCATAGAATAGGGCCTACACAATGCAAAAAAAAAGGGGGGGGACTTTTTGGGGGTGCAAGATCCCTCTGCCTTTCCTTCTGGGACTGGGAAATGGATATTTTGTGGGCATCTCCAAACCGCCGGGATTTGTTGAGGCCATCTAAATCCAACACCCCTCTTCCAAACTTTGAGGGGAGGCTGTGTCCCCCCCCCAAAAGGGGAAGTGCCCTGCAAAGAAAGCGTTTGTTTAATTTTTTTAAATTTATCCCTCACTTTTCTCAGCAAAGGAGCCAGGGCGGCCGGAGCCCAGACTGGCTTCCAAAAGGCCAGAAACAAGCACGCCAATGTCCCAAAAGTGTTGCAATTTGGAAAACAATCTCTTAAGATGCTAGAAAGTGGCTGCGCTTAGAAATTCGGAGGCTCCTGGTTGCATTTTTTTAGATACGGAGGAGGAAAGGAAATAATGGGGTGTGTCTTTTTTCCAAAGGAACAATGTTGCAAATTTAAAAACAACAACAACAGTTCTTGCAACGTTGCAAAGGACTTCATGCATCCCAGTTCACCATCAGTGTATTCTCAGGTTCTAGGTTTTGGATCTAAACTGATTCCAGCCCCCCCCAAAAGTTCCTTTTTTTTTTTGGCATTTTTAAAATGTTTATCTCTCTCTTTGCAAGTGCGGAATTCTAAGGTTGTTCCCTTGTTTTCCCTGTTTCCAGCAGCCTAAACTGGCCGGTTTAGCTTCCTCGATTCGTTTCCTACAAATCCCAGGATGCCTCGGGGTCAACGGAGGCGCGTATTGGATGAGAGTTTCCCGGACTCGCTTGCCGATTGGTTAATGGATATCTATTTCAAGGGTAAGCCAGTCTTGGAGTATTCCTTTTTGTTTTTGCGGGGGGGGGGCGTTGGCCGCTAAATTATTAGTACCCAAGCCAAAGAAGCGGAAGTATTTATTGTTTTTGTAAAACTTAGAATTTATAGGAAATGGGTAAAGGTTTCGGAAAGAAAGGGGAGCTGTCGGAATTGCTGCGCGGCAGCAGGCAGAAACAGAGCCCTCCCCCCCCGATTTCGGAAGTAGTACGGTCCATGTCCCCTGTTGCCTGCGGGGGAGGCAGCAGCGACGCCATAGAGATAGGAGAAAGTGAGAGAAGTGTTGTCGGCCTTCACTTCCGGGTGCAACGGAAATATAAAGGCCGCTGAGCTTGTGGCGGCACCATGGAGAGGCCGTGGCCTAGAGCGTCGCACAATAAGGCGTAAGAGCGGGGGGCGGAAGTCCGTTTGGTTTGGTTTCCGGTTCCGCCGCAAATCAATGGCGCGGTCGAGGCGGCGGCCCCCCCAGCCCTGGTAGCTCCTCTTCCCGCCCCCTTCCTCCCCCCCCTCCGCCGTTCCCCGTCTTATGGCGGCCCCGCACCCCGACAAGCTGGAGGCGGGAGTAGGCCCAGGGCTGCCGGGTCCGCCGCCGCCTCCCCCACCGCCGCCGCCGCCGCTCCCTCAGCCGCCGGGCAGCCTCTCCGCGGGGCCGGGCCGCAAGCAGGGCAAGGCCGGTAAGGGAAGGGAAGGCCTGCTGAGGGGGAGGGGGAGCGGTTGCGACTGAGACGGAGGGAGGGAGGTGTCAGGGGTGACTGACTGGCTGCTGGGCCTGCTCGGTGGTGGCTCCCCGTAGCCGGCCCGCTCCACAGCAAGGCGCGACGGGAGCTGTAGTCCAGAGCTGGCTTTGTCCTGGGAGAGGGAGGGGCGGTTGCCACGGCGAGGGAGGGAGGTGCCGGGCTTTACTGACGGTGCCGGGCCTGCTCAGTGGTGGCTCCCCCGGGTGAAAGATCCGGGAGGGGGAGCGGTTGCGACGGAGGGAGGGAGGCGTCAGTTGTGACTGACTGGCTGCTGGGCCTGCTCGGTGGTCGCTCCCCGTAGCCGGCCTGCTCCACAGCAAGGCGTGATGGGAGCTGTAGTCCAAAGACACCTGTGCCCTGCGAGGAAGGCACGAAGTCGGTGGGCCACACACACACACACACACACACACTCATCTGGCTGCTGCTGCCTCTTCTCGCCTTCACCTCACCCCGGGGGGGGGGACTTGGCTCCCATCATGCCTTGCTGCTGAGCCGGGGCTCCAGGGAACCGTAGTCCATCCGTGTTTTCTGGGGCTGCAGGTCGTGGTGGTGGATTAAGACTGTGGGTCGCATCATGCGTGGACATACCCACACGTGGAGCTTGCAGCTTCTAATCCTTGCGGTCCAGCAGAGCGGTCACGACTGCCAGGTGTACCTGGTGAGGGACGTCTCCCTCCCTCCCTCCCTCCCTCTTTCTGCGTCTACACGGATAAATTGCATAGCCTGAAGAATGAAAACACTTTTCTATGAGGCGCATAGCTGGGTCTTTTCAGTCACTTTGGTCTAGTGGTCAGGGAGCCGGACACTTAAGGTCATCTGAGATGCCAGCGTGCTGGCGTGGCATCTCAGACGACCCCGGAGCACCGGATGAGGTGCAAATGGCCACTGCCAGGAGTGCTCCAGGTAAGATTTTGGGTAACAGTTAAGGAGTGGAGCACAATTAGTGAACTTCTGGGACAGCGGGGCACACTTGGAGGCTGTATCCCCAAAAGTTCACTATCGTGCACTACCAGCTGTCGTGCAAAAAGGCCCCTGGATCCAGTTCACTGCAGGCAAATGTAGACAGCCTGGAAGTTTAACTGCGCTATATTTACATCTCTCCTTGCCCTTGAGGCTGGTGGGAATCAAAGTCCCAACCGTTGTTTTCTAGGCTTTCCCACTTATTTTCTCTAACCTGGAGCCCTCTAGGTTCTTCCAGAGTCCCAAAATCCCCGGCCATGTTCACTGGGCCTCCTGAGAACTGGAGTCCAGCGTAGAATCCAGAGGGCCAGAAATCAACTCTTTTTCTATAGGTGTAAAATTGTACTGTGCCACCACAGATGCTCAGGTGATAAGTCAGGTAATTAAACGGGCTCACCTTGTTGGAAGAGGCCTATAACTGACTAGCCTTTCTCAGCCAAGCAGTGATATTTCTCCTTTCCCGTTAGGGCTTCAAATGAAGAGTCCTGAAAAAAAGCGCCGCAAGTCCAACACGCAGGTAAGGAAAATTTTGTCTAGATACTATTTTAATATTTAGGGTATTGTTTTAAATATGTTGAATCTTTTAAGTGTGAGCCAGTTTAGTCTAGTGGTTAAGGAGCTGGACTCTTATCTGGGAATACCGGATTCGATTCTGCCCTCCCCCATGAAGCCAGCTGGGTGACCTTGGGCTAGTCACAGCTCTCCTCTGAGCTCTCATGGCCCCACCTACCTCACAGGGTGTTCTGTGGTGGGGAGAAGAATTGAAAGGTTTGTCAGCTGCTTTGAGTCCCCTTAAATGGGTGAGAAAAGTGGGGAAGAAAAGCCAACTCTTCTTCTTATATATTGGTTTGTAATTTGTTGTTTTAAAGGTTGTTACCCACCCTAAGACCTTCGGGTATACGGTGGGACAGAAATATAACAATAATAAAATAAATAAATAGTGGTTAGGGAGCCGGACTTTTATCTGGGAATCCCAGGTTTGATTGCGTCCTCCTCCACGAAGGCAGCTGGGTGGCCTTGGGCTAGTTCCAGCTCCCTTTCTGATTTTTCACAGCCCCACCAGCCTGTTGTGGGTAGAAGAACATAACATTCATTGGCAGCTTTGAGTCCCCTTTTGGGTGGAAAAAGAGGGGTATAAAAGCCAACTCTTCTTCTTCCTACATGAAGCCAGCTGGGTGTCCTTGGGCAAGTCACAGCTCTCTTTCTGAGCTCTCACAGCCCTACTGGCCTCACAGGGTGTCTGTTGGGGGTAGAAGAACAGAACGTTTGTCAGCAGCTTTGAGTCCCCTTAATGGTCAGAAAAGCAGAATATGAAAGCCAGCTCTTCATTTTCTGTTTGTTTCTGTATCCGTATGTTGTTGGACTTCCTGTTCTCTCCTTGCCGCTCACTGGTGTCCTTTTTCCTTGCAGGGCCCAGCCTATTCCCACCTGTCGGAGTTCGCTCCTCCGCCCACTCCCATGGTGGATCACCTGGTGGCCTCCAACCCCTTTGACGATGACTTTGGGACTCCCAAAGTTGGCTCCGCCTCTGCGCCTTTCCTCGGCAGCCCCGGGCCCTTTGGGAACTTCCGCATGCAGGGGGCCATGGGGCCTCAGGTTCCCCCAGGCTATGGTGGAGGTCCACAGTCGTTACGGAGGCAGCCCCCTCCTTTTGGGCCGAACCAGATGGGTCCAGCTTTCAATATGCCTCCCCAAAACCCTGGCTATGTCCAGCCCGGCGGCATGGGGTTTGGGGGGCAGCCGTTCAGCCAGTCTCTGGGGCAGAATTTCAGCCCTCCCAGCGGACAGCTCATGCAAGGACCTATGGGGGGATTTGGCCCCATGATCTCCCCGACGATGGGACATCCTCCCCGTGGAGGGGACATGGGCCCCGGGCCCGCTCTCAACCCGCCCGGCGGGGCTCCAATGGTGCAGCGCTTCAGCCAGCCGGCCAATCTTTTCGGACAGTCACCCATGCAGCGCCCAACCCTCCCAAATCTTCCCTCCAATTCCAGCCCCTTTCCTGGGCCTGATCCAGGCTTTCCACCCAACAGCGAAGATGGCGGCGGTGGCGGCAAGCCCCTCAACGCGCCGCCTGCCAGCTTCAGCCAAGAGCAACACACTGGCTCCCCGGCAGCCGTGAACGGTACCCAACCTGCCTTTGTACCCAACAGCACAGGGCATGGTGGCGCGGGCACTCCAGAGGCCAACAGCCTCCCTCCGCCACCTGGCAAGACTTCTGGAAACTCCGGCCACCAGCCGCCCCCGGGGCTCGTATACCCCTGCGGGGCCTGCCGCAGCGAGGTCAACGACGACCAAGACGCCATTCTGTGCGAGGCCTCCTGCCAAAAGTGGTTCCACCGCGAATGCACAGGCATGACGGAGAACGCCTACGGGCTGCTGACCACTGAGGCGTCCGCGGTCTGGGCCTGTGACTTTTGCCTCAAGACGAAGGAAATCCAGTCCGTCTACATCCGGGAGGGCATGGGTCAGCTGGTGGCCGCCAATGACGGCTGACCGACGGGGACAACACGGCGGTTGTCGAACTCTAGCGTTCCTCCCTCTGGCCGTCAGAGGCGAAGGCGGTCTTGCTCCGTGCCGCGAGGCCGGCGGGTCTCGACGTGCCGTCTTCCAGATGTTCCAGAAAAACGGCTCACGGCTCTCCGTCCTGGCTCCAGCGGAACGCCGCTGGGAGCTGTGATTCACGAACATCTGGACAGCCGCCGCGCCGGATGCCGTTCGGTTTAGAGATGTGCGAAACCGGTTCGGTCGGTTCGCATCTTTTGGTGAACCAGGTAGTTCGCCAATCTTCGCATCCAAGCAAACGTTTGTTCGAACATCCAGAAATTCAGTTCTACCTGAACCAGCACCTCACTTGCGAATGCAAACTGTTCCAGCGAGCGGCCAGTCAGTTTGCGCTTTGTTGTGTCTTTTTGCCCTTGAAAAGGGCATTTAATTTTTTTTTTAAAAATGGGGGAAAAAAACCTATATTTCTGGTTTTTCAGTCAGTTCGAAGCCAACTGCAAACGGCGGTTCGTTTGATTATCCGGTTATCTCGTGCACATCTCTGCCACAGACCCTAAACGTGTCCTGCCTGCGCATGTCTACCAGTCAGGGACAAAGGAGTGACCAGTTTTCTCTGGGTAGTAAAGTCCTCCTGGAGCTGAGGAGAAGAAGTCCCTGCTGGTAATTTCACAGCGCGTGCCAGTGCTTCAAGGACGGGAATGGACCTCAGAGGCCCTCATCTCTGCGACATCTTTTGCGGTGGACTAGACAGAACATGGCTGTGTGGTTTGGCCCTGGGAAAGCCCTGTACCAGCAAACGCTTTCAGACCTCAACCCAAAGCCTCAGTGTTACCGTATTCCTTTTTCCCGGGCCTCTTATTTATGGGCTCTTGTGGTCCTTCAAGCAGCCTTCTCTGATCTTGGGTAGCCATCTTGCTTTTTTAATTTTCTGTTGTTGTTGTTTTAAATGCAGGTGTTTAATTGATTTCCCCTTGAAATGGGAAAAGTAGGTCAAGCTGCCGTTTCTGTGATGGACCGCACACCCAGCTGGGAGGCTTGTTAAAGGAGCACCCCTCAGCCTGGGAGCAATTTTGCAAAACAAAACACACACCCTAGGCAATGGTTTTGTGATGGTTCGGATAAAGAGGTTCCTTTGCCATGTTCCCTCGGCATGTTTTCCGTCTCTTTTCCGTTGGTGTTTGCGAATGGGACTGAGGAATCCTTCTTAGGATGAAAGGCTTGACCACCTTAGTGTTGTTTCTGCCTCTTAAGCCCCTCATTTTGGGATTTTTCTATCAGTGGCTTCTTCCTGCCACAGTTCAGGACCCCTTTTGGTCCCCGGCGAATTCTGGCTTGCCGCGGCTTCAAACTCGGAACACGTTCACGCAAACGGACTCATTTCACGGCTCCTATGTGCGTCCAGGGGCGTTCAAAGAGAGCCACACGAGAGAAAAATCTTGGGCATCTTTTTTGTTTGTTTGTTTTTAAATATTAATTAAAGAAAAATCCAACAATTTTCACGTTTTGCCAAGCTCCTGACAATTTTGTGTGTCTTTTTCCCGCCCTTTGGTCCAGTGGTTCATGGTGTAGTTTTTGAACATTGCTTTTTTTTAATCCTCCCAGGTTGTTTGATGAGTTCATAATTTGGGGAAAGAGAAGAGGGGGTATAGTTTGGGTCCATGAACAGATGCTCTTCTTTCTTGTTTTTACGTGAAAACATTAAAAGAAAAAAAACTTTGTACTGTGGTGTTAGTATTCTGCTTTTAGCAGGGTTTCTAAACTACCCCGTCTTTGCAGTGAATGTGCTGTGTTATAAGGTCTTTGTACATTGCTTTGGACCCTTGTCCAATGAGCTCTGGGGTCTGGTTACTCTCACAGAGAAAGCTCGGATATTTGAATGGGATGGGTCCATCAAAGTCCAAATATTTGCTTAATGGGGGAAGCTACAGCAGATTTCTCTGCAGGATTTTTTTTTAAAATTGGTTCCCGTCACTCGCAACCAGCGTGGTCTTGTGTTCAACATCATGGTGTTTATTTATAATCAGTTTATAAATTGCTGCACAGGGCAGAGTCCCACAATACGAAGGGGTCTGCGAGCTCTGGATGTGCGTGAATGATCTAAACATTCGATCGAATATGGACATTCAGATTCGAATAGAATGTCCACACACTCAGATTCAAAATGGTTGAAAGTACAGATACGTATGTATTACGTACGTACCTGTACGTATCTCGTACGTATCTGTGTGCCCTTGCGCTGATAGTACAGGGTGGAAATAAACATTGTCCACCTCTCTACCCCAGACCTCCTGTGATGTTGTCTTGAGGTCCTTCCTAGAGCTGATGCCCAATTCCTGCCCACCGCTGGCAACTGCCCTTTCAGACACACCATCTTCTTGGCCCTGTGTTTACCCAGCGCCACAGAGAAACCGTGGGGGAACAGCGCTTCGAAACAGGACTAAGACAAATCCACGAAAGCTGAATCTCCTGGCTGTTGGCGGCTTTTCTTCTGGTGAACCTCCAGGGTCCTAACTCAACGGAGCTCCTATTGGACTAGCTCAAAATAAGATGTTCACTCTGGCTCAGGTTAAGCAAGATGGGTAATTCATCAGATGCCACAGAACTGGAAAGGATCGCAGTTGCGTTTTTGTGTTCTTGGCTCCAAACGCCCCCCTGAGGGCCCAGTTCCAAAACTGAGGAGGACGACCTTCAAGAAAAGGTAGAGTGTATTAGGACTCTTACCCCAAAGGCGTCTGTCTCCACCTTTTGTTCCCTTCCTTGATGAAGAGGCCGCTTTCAGCCCTTGCTCGCCTGCCCAAATGCTCCATTTGGCCCCTGCCCATTTGGCCCACCACCAGCGAAAAACACATAGAGGAGCTTCAGCACCAGGTTCCCTTCTAGGACTGCAGATTTCTCCTTGGGAAGCTTAAGCATCCAGAGAGAAATGTCTCAAAGCAACATCTCCAGCTTTTGGTTTTTCTGGTGGTGGCAAGTCCATGCAGAGACATGTCTGCCCTTGGGTAAGCCTGGCATTTGGTCAGAGGGGGGGGGCATTCCACCCCATTCCAGCCAGAAGGAAGGGGAGAGCCACTTTTGGTGGCGTAGAAGGCGGCTGGTGAAGCAACCAACGGCATCTGACTGAGCTCTTAACATAAGAGGAGCCCTGCTGGATCAGGCCACAGCCCATCTAGGCCAGCATCCTGTCGCACACAGTGGCCCACCAATTGCCCATGGGCATCTCAAGCAGAGACAAGGGCAAACCTCCTGCTCTCGAATCCCAGCAAATGGCTTTAGAAGCATCCTGCTTGTCCCACCAGCCTGAAAGATGGACTTAGGCATCCATTCTGGTAGCCATTGATACACCTGTCTTCCATACATCTGTCTAACCTTTCCTTAGAGCCATCTAGGCTGGTTGCTGTCACCACCTCTTCTGGCAGCCAGTTCCATAGACGGATGACCCTCTGGGTGGAGAAAGCCTTCCCCTTTTCTGATCTGATTCCCCTGCCCATCAGCTTCATAGACGCGCCCTGGTACTAATGTGTGATAGAGAAAATAAATTTTCTATGAGGAACGGTTGAAGGATCTAGGAACCTTCCGCCTACAGAAGAGAAGACTTGAGAGGAGACATGAAGGTGGTCTTCACGTCTCCAAAGGGCCATCACACTGGAGAGGGATCGTCCCTGTTCTTACTTGCACAAGATGGGGGGGCTAGAAACAATGGGATGAAACTTCAAGGGAGTCAATAGAGGTTAGATATTAGGTAAAACCTCCTGACAGTGAGGACAATCGGTCAATGGAATAGGTTGCCACCGGAGGTAGTGAGTTCTCCTTTCCTAGAGAACATCTGTCTGGACCTACATGTGTCTGGGATGGTTTAGGGCAGTGGTTCTAAGCCGCTGGGTCCCGGCCCCTTTGGGGGTCGAACTACCCTTTCAGAGGGGTCACCAGGAGTCTCCCACCCCATCCTCACCCCGAGCTGCCCGGCCTCCATGGTTGGGGGTCTCCACAGCATGAAGAACTGCATTAAGGCCTCGCAGCATTAGAAAGGTTGAGAACTGCTGGTTTAGGGAGTCCTGCATTGAGCAGGGGGTGGACTGGATGACCCTAGAGGTCCCTTCCAACTCTAGGATTCTGTGATTCTCAACCGCGATGGCTCTGTTTGAGAATTAATAGCATAGCCAAAATGCACTAAAAAAAAAAAAAAGCAACAAGCAAGCCAGACTTGGCGAAATGGATGGGGTGAGTTTTGGGCCTTTGGAGGGGTGGGGGGCTGTGATGGGGGGGGGGGGGGTTGGAGGGGAAATTGCCGGCCACTTTTGCTTCTTATTAAGGAAGCAGGGCTGGGCTGTGGGGGTGGGGGTGGGGGGGTCAGGATTCCTAAAGGCATGGAGCCCTGGAGAAGGGCGGGGAGGGAGTCCACAAGGAAATCTTTCTGGCCCTGCAGTGCAGATGGCAAGGAATTCCTTGTGCTTCTCAGCTGTTGCTGTCTCTCTTCAGTCCCGGGTTCTGGTTGGGACTACAGTGTCTGGGAGGGAGATCATTAAGGGTGGGGTTCCACACTCAGCAGGCCCCCTCTCCTTCCTTCCTTCCCACCCACCCAGCTGATGTCTGGATAACCATCCAGATAACCCTGTGCAGAATTCTTGCCAAGCAAAAAAAATAAACTCATCTGGACCCTTTCATTGGCTGAGATCTCTGTGTGCCCCCACACACACACACACCCAAAAAACCCTTGGTATTGGCTGTTGGGTTCTCATGTCCCACCTCCCTCCCTCCCTCCCTCCCTCCCTCCCTGGGCAAAGGCAAGAACTTGAGAAGAGCAGCAGAAGTTTTTTTTTCCCTCTATGCAAACTTGCCAAGGGAAGGAGAAGGCAGATCCAGCCGTCCTTTGCCCCCACCCCATCGGGGGGCCCCCACCCGAGCAAAAGCGATTCCAGATCCGGACCTGGACAAAGGCAGGATCCAGAGCTCAACTCAGGCCACCACCCAGGTGAGTATGAAGGAGGAGGCTATGGGAAGAGGGACCCTAGAGGGGCAAAAGCCATCTCTCCCCTGCAAAAGGCAGATCTCCTCCTGGGAGGGTCCTGATGCAGGGTTGCCGTGGCAACGTGCCCATCACTCCTCATCCTGACCCGGATGGTTCCTCTCTCCCATCTGAAGTCAGGTAGATCCCCACTGGGAGTCTGATGGGATCTTGCGGTCTTGGGGGACTCCAAAGGGAAACCTCTTGCTTGGATAGGGCCCACCTGATTTAGGGGAAGAAATAGAGAATTTGTTTCGGGGAAATTGGGCTCTCTGTGTAGACAGAAAAAGGGGAGGAAAAAGAACTTAATTTGGGGACTTGAGAATTACAGAGGAGCTTGGTTAAAAGAAGAGGAGTTGCCTGTATTCTTCAGTGAGGCGACAAAGGCACCAAGGTTTAATCCAGCTTCAGTCCACTTTCAGAGCGGCTGTGGTCACACTGAAGGTTTAATCCAGTTTCAGTCCTCTTTCAGAGTGGCTGTGGTCACGCTGGAGGTTTAATCCAGCTTCAGTCCTCTGTCAGAGTGGTAGTGGTCACACTGAAGGTTTAATCCAGTTTCAGTCCTCTTTCAGAGTGGCTGTGGTCACGCTGGAGGTTTAATCCAGCTTCAGTCCTCTGTCAGAGTGGTAGTGGTCACACTGAAGGTTTAATCCAGTTTCAGTCCTCTTTCAGAGCGGCTATGGTCACGCTGGAGGTTTATTCTAGTTTCAGTCCACTTTCAGAGTGGCTGTGGTCACACCAAAGGTTTAATCTGTCACTAGGAAACGGCCCGGTCTCGGTAGCACCTAAGCCACGGATTCCCTGCACCCCCAAAGCCATTGCACTGGCTTCCCCCCGTTCCATGTCTGCACAGAATTCTGTGCCTGGGTTCTACCTGATAACTCAGCAGGAACAATATTAACTGCCAAGAAAACTGCATCAAGTGCTCCCAAGTGCTCCCAGGCAAGGGAACTCCATTTTGCATCCCTTCTTCAACCAGGCCGACTCCTGGTTGACGGGCACTTTGATGCAGTTTTCTTGGCAGTAATACAGAAGTGGTTTGCCATTGTCTGCTTGCAGGAAGAGGCTGGGGATTGAAGCAGAAACCCTCTGCTTTCCAGGCAGAAACCACTGAGCTACAGCCACTCCCAGATTTCCACAGGCCCCTCTACGCAGTTTTCTTGGCAGGCATACAGGAGCGGTTTGCCACTGTCTACTTCCTGTGAAAGGCTGGGGGATCAAACCAGTAACCCGCTGCTTTCCAGGCACTTTGATCTTCCACGGAGCTACGACCACTCCCGTGGGCATCTCTACGCAGTTTTCTTGGCAGAGGTACAGACGTGGTTTGCTATTGCCAACTTCTGGGAGAGGCTGAGGGTCAAACTGGCAACCTCTGCTTTCCAGGCACTTTGCACTGCCCCTGAGCTGTGACCACTCGCAGTTTTCTTGGCAATGATGCAGAAGTGGTTTGCCATTCCTTACTTCTGGGAGAAGGCAGGGGATTGAACCTGTAGCAACCCTCTATTTCCCAAGCCGCCAGCGTTACCACTGTGCCCGCAACCTCTCGTAATAAAGGTGGCTGCTGTCCCCATTGCTGGCTTCACCGCTGTGTCTTTTCTTCAGCGGCTCCCAGCCAAGGATCGGGGAAAACCGGTTTCCGTCGTCCCACATAAATTGCCTATTAAGGGCATCCCTGCCAGGGTTGCTATGGAATCCAAAAAGAGGTGCTGGTGTCAAGGGAAACAAGGCGCCCAGGCCGAAAACAAGATGCAAAGACAAGGCTGCGTCCTCTCCCCGGCTGAAGCTGGGCCCTGTGGATGCACCGGGGGCGGGGGGGGGGGGGTGACCAATGGCCGAGGCGTCTCTCTCTCTCTCTGTGGCCGGTCAAAACAGAACGGGGTGGCCGGGATGGTTCCTAAGAGAGCGAGGCAGGAGTCGAGCAAGGAGAAGGTGTCTGGACTATATAAAGAGCCATCTTATAAAAAGAAGTCCTGCACTGACTTCTGTGGGGAAATGGAGGCTCTTTTCAAATGTTACTGACCATGGAAGGGTATCTTACTCTGCCCTAACCTACTTGGCAAAACATGTCTGGATCCGTCTCTTCCTTCCTTCCTTCCTTCCCTCTCCTCTTCTTTCTTCCATACATTTTTCCTTTCCTTCTTCCTACCTTCCCTCCCTCACTTTCTTCCACTCTTTTCCCCCTCCCTTCCTTCCTTCCTTCCTTCCTTCATTTCTTTTTCTTTTTTTCTCCTGTAGTTTTTCTTTCTCCTTACCTTTTTCTTCCCTTCCCATTCTTCTTCTTCCACAAAGCCAGCTGGGTAACCTTGGGCTAGTCACAGCTCTCTTCTGACCTCTCACATTCTCACCTACCTCACAGGGTGTCTGTTCTGGGGAGAAGAACTGAAGGTTTGTCAGCCTCTTTGAGTCCCCTTAAATGGGTGAGAAAAGTGGGGTAGAAAACCCAACTCTTCTTTCTCCATAAAGCCAGCTGGGTGACCTTGGGCTAGTCACAGCTCTGAACTCTCACAGCCCCACCTACTTCACAGGGTGTCTGTTATTGGGAGAAGAACTGAAGGTTTGTCAGCCGCTTTGAGTCCCCTTAAATGGGTGAAAAAGGAGGGGTAGAAAAACCAGCTCTTCTTCTTCCTCCACAAAGCCAGCTGGATGACCTTGGGCTAGTCACAGCTCTCTTCTGACCTCTCACATTCTCACCTACCTCACAGGGTGTCTGTTCTGGGGAGAAGAACTGAAGGTTTGTCAGCCGCTTTGAGTCCCCTTAAATGGATGAGAAAAGCGGGGTAGAAAATTATTATTATTGTGTGCCTGTCTGTCTTTGCGTGTAGTATTCTTTTGTCTGTCGAGAATCCTTGACCTGTAAAGGTGTGTGTTTGTGTGGTGGAGAGAAACAGGAGCGATTGGGAAAGCTGGCAAAGAGGCCCAGCAGCCAAGCCCCTTCGGAGTGGTCTAAACTAGTTTGCGTTGCACCTGGTCAAAGTTGCATTAACATCAGCTAAAAATACTTTGCAAAGTCACCCGCTTGCTCCGGGCAGCTGTTGTGCCAAGGAGGAAGGCTCAGCTGTAATCCCCATGGGTGAGGGAGTGGAGCATGTTCGGCAGGACTTTTTTTGCATGCAGAGAAAGCAGATTTAGGGCACACCAAGGCCTCCCTTTTCACCTCTGGGTCCAATTTCCTTTCCTTGTCTTTTCTGCCTAATCTTCTGCCCAAGGACATTTGCTCTCTTGCCTTCATCTTCCCAGTGGCGGGGTGGGAAATCCCTTCTCTTCCCACTTTCTAGCTGGTGGGTTTTGCTGCTGCTTTTTCTAGGCACTTGGTAATCAGAACCACTTTTAGAAACTGGAATAATTTAGATTCCTGGCATTCACAGCCTAGCTGGCCAGCCTTCCCTTTCTGGACATGCAGGAAGGGGGAGAATCTCCCTTTGGCTTTGTCCTACTTTTTTACATTATTACTATTGTTAGTTTTAAAGTTCATTCGGAGGCGCTGAATTCCGCCACTGTGTGAATCCAGAAAGCCTGGCTCTTGTACTTTTTTTTTTAGCAGGGAGTTGCAATATTCCCTGTGTGCACAGAATTTTGGATGGATGGATAGAAGAAGAAGAGCTGGATTTTTTACCCCACTTTTCTCACCCATTGAAGGGGACTCAAAGCAGCTGACAAGCCTTCTGTTCTTCTCCCCCCCCAACAGAACACCCTGTGAGGTAGGTGGGGCTGTGAGAGCTCAGGAAGAGAGCTGTGGCTAGACCAAGGTCACCCAGCTGGCTTCGTGGGGGAGGACAGAATCAAACCCAGCATTCCCAGATAAGAGTCCGGCTCCCTAACCACTAGACCAAACTGGATAGATTGATATAGATAGATAGATGGATTATATAGAGGATGGATGGACGGATGGACGGATGGATGGACGCACGGACACACGGACGGACGGATGGATGGATGGATGGATGGATGGACGGACGGACGGATGCTCAAACTCATTTGCTTAATTTGCAAATTCTTCCCCAGCATTGAAACTCCTTGACTTGCTTGCTGGGCTACGAGTACAGCCCTTGCTTTGTCTTTTTTTGCTTTTGTTTCACTCTCTCTCTTTAGGCGTTGTTCCTTGCACCCAAGGTGACCCTACAACCCTGGCATGAGCAGAAATGGCCGATAATTCAGACTCCAGAGAGTCGGATAACAACAGCTGGGTGATTCCAGGGTCGGAGGTGAGGAGTTAGAGGCGGAATTGATTTTTTAAAAAGGTGACTGCAGGAGGTATTTCCTAGGCACTGGTTCTGGCACCTATGAGTCTCCGTGACCCCCAAGCCCACATCTGCCCACATCAACCTGCCTGTGCCTTAAGATCTGGAGTGGAGGCCCTCCTGGTTGCCCCACCACCTTCAATAGGAAAACAGGTGGGCACCCGGGAGAGGGCCTTTATCACCCGCGCTGAGACCTTCGGGTGCAGGGCAGGATAGAAATGTAAATAATAAATAATAAGTAAAAATAAAGGGTCCCCCTGCCATGCAGCGTTTGCCTTTTCGATGCCACACGTTTCTCCCACTCTGAGTGTTGGCAGATGGCAGCGTTTTTCTCCCTGTCTGTTGGGAATTGGGCATTGAGTGCCAGGCGGGTGAGTTGCAAAGGCTGGTGAGCAAGGGAGAGGAACCATGGAGGGGTGAAGTGAATGGGGGGACCATGGGAATAGGGTCACAGCTTGCCCACCCAGGCCTGGGAGTGATGCTGGGCTGGAGTACGGAGAGGCATCCGAAGTAGGAAGGTCCATGAGTGCAAAATCTGTTTCAAATCCAACGCATTCAAAGCGAATGTTGGCATCATTGCACCTGCAGGCTTTACCTGTGGAAGACCTCGGTTTGGAAACGTCGGAGGAGCCTTTGCTCCACGTTGAGCCCTCCACAGAGATCCCACAAGGTACGTAGCCATGGGTGTGGAATAGAGAACTCGGCAATATTTCCTTTACCTGCACCTTTTTCGTCAACCTGTTCCATCGCTTGCGTGTCCATTCCACGAACCCGGATTTAGACAGAGGGTTTAAAACTTGGCCAGTTTTATCCCATGATTAGGGAGCCCGACTCTTATCTGGGAGTACCAGGCTCAATTCCGCCCTCCTCCATGAAGCCAGCTGGGTGACCTTGGGCTAGTCACAGCTCTCTTCTGAGCTCTCACAGCCTCACCTACCTTTGGCCAAAGAATTACCATTCTTCAGAGGTTTATGGGGTGAATAAAAAGGCAGGGACACGATCCAACGTTGCCCATTGACTCTGATATCTTCTCTTATAGCTCCAACTAGTGAGGGGAAACCCTTGGCCTCCCATCCCCTTGATCTGGAGGAATCCAAACCAGAGGTAAAAACCAAACCAAGAAGAGTGGTGTGTATGTAAAATATGATCCTCTATTTTGTTTTGCTTTATTTTAACACAGCATATTTATATAGTTAGAAAATACCACTTTGTATATAAAGGCAATGAATTTCTTCTTCTTCTTCTTCTTCTTCTTCTTCTTCTTCTTCTTCTTCTTCTTCTTCTTCCATATCCCACCCTTAACCCTTGATAGCGTCAATATTCAGATGACCATTTATCAGGTCAGCAGTTAGTTCTTTCCTGAAATCAAATTCCTTAAGGTATTGAGCAAAGCCTGGTTCTTGAATATATATAAATAAAGAGTTCCAATTTTCTTCAAAAGACCCCTTTCACTTAATTCCAAGATATATAACATTTTTTGTTTGTTTTTTCCTGGTAAAGTCAAATTTGTACTGATCCACATTGCACTTGTACCAAGTATAGGTATATAAAGTATAGGTGCATTAAAGTTCTCTAGCCTGAGACTTTTGTGACGGTTCCACGTAGCGCGATTTATGTTCTGGCCCCGATTCTGAGATCAAAACACTTGCCTGCATGAAGGTGAACAACAGGGTACATTTTCCCAGTGAATTCATTAGGCCAACTCTGGAAAATAAAAGAGGATGGATGGATGGATGGATGGATGGATGGATGGATGGATGGATGGATGGATGGATATGGTTGGTCCATCTTTGAACTAAAATAAATAAGTAAAATAAAATAAAAATTTCCCTGTTTGGCTTTTAGCTTTTGAGGTCTCACTTCCGTTTTGACAACTAAAAACATATTTTTGTTCGTTTGGATGTTGATAGCAAACACGTCTTCTGTTTCCCCTATTTATTTGTTTATTTAAATCATTTTTATACCTGCTTTGCATTTAAAAAAAAAAAAATCTCAAAGCTGGAATGGGGCCTTCTCAGTGGTGGCTCCCAGACTATGGAACAATCCTCCCCCTTGAGTTGCCTCAGGCACCCTCACTTTACATGCTCAGGAAAGCAATGAAGACGTATCTCTTTGCTCCGGTCTTGGGCTAAACGAGGCAGCAGCTTTTCGTCTTTGGTGCCATTTATCAGTGCAAAGTGACATTTGAAAAGCAGCCTGTTTGAATCCTCCAGCTACCTTCACCTGAGACCCAGGAATCCGAAGCGACACCAGATTCTCATCCCAAGGAGGAGGTCCCTGGCTGTGACCCGGCTGGGCGCCCTGTGTCCTTGCTTGCCACGGAGTCCGGAGAGCCACCCGGGAGTGAGGACGCAGCGAGGCCTGAGCAGCAGAGGACCATTTTCATCCACAAAGCAGGTGTGTTGTTGCTGTGGGCTTATGCATTTATTACATTTTCATATTGCCAATTTGGGACCAACTCATATCTGATTGGGTTTGATTCCGCCCTTTTCCACGAAGCCAGCTGGGTGACCTTGGGCTGGCCACAGCTCGCGTTCTGAGCTCACACAGCCTCACCGACCTCTGTTGTGAGGAGAAGAGCAGGAAGTTTGTCAGCAGCTTTGCGTCCAATAAAGGGAGAAGAACAGAAGGTTTGCCAGCCGCCTTCAGTTCCCATAAACGTGAGAAAAGAGGCGTATAAAAGCCAACTCTTCTTCCTCCACAAAGCCAGCTGGGTGACCTTGGGCTGGTCACAGCTCGCTTTCTTAGCTCATGTAGCCCCACCTAATATCTAATACGGATTAGATATGAGGAAAAACTTCCTGACAGTGGGAGCGACCGGTCAGTGGAACAGGTTGCCACGGGAGGTGGTGGGTCCTCCTTCGCTGGAGGTCTTCAGGCAGAGGCTGGACCTCCATCTGTCTGGGATGGTCTAGGGAATCCTGCACTGAGCAGGGGGTTGGACTGGATGACCCTGGAGGTCCCTTCCAACTCTAGGATTTTGTGACAGTTCTAATGCCCCCTTTCTCTTCTTCTTCTCTTCTTTCCCCTTCTCTCTCTCAGGCCCCCTGGGGGATGAACCGAGCAGCGGCGAAGATTCGGCCAAAGAGCGGGACGTGGAAGGGCTGCGCAGGCGGAAAGGCCGGGATGCCCCCCTTCCTGGGGCGGGGGCCAGCCGGGATCCAGGCAGGAAGGCCCCCGGGGACGAAGATGCTGGTCTTCTCCAGACAAGATGGACGCTGGGGTTCCTGGCCCTTTTGGGTTTAGGCTTGCTGGCTTTCTTGGGTAAGTGGCTGCCTTGGAGTGCAGGGCAGGAATGGGAAGAGGCTCCGTTGGCGGCGTCTGCGCGTCTGCGCCCAATGTTCAAAGGGCGGCGTTTTGCAAACCCAGGCTTTGAGCTTCCAGAATTCCTAAAAATGGGGACCATAGCTGGGGCTTGATGGCTCTGCACTGGGACCATATGTGGGCAGGCAGGTCGCCTGGTGGCAGAGCTGGACCCTAAAATAAGAAACTTTCTCAGCCTGCAGATGTGAGCCAGTCTGGTCTTGTGGTTAAAGTGTCGGGCTCTTACTCTGGGAATCTCCTGGTTCGATTCTGCGCTCCTCCACAAAGCCAGCTGGGTGGCCTTGGGCTAGTTAAAGCTCTCTTTCTGATCTCTTGTAGCCCCACCCACAGAGTGTCTGTTGTGGGGAGAAGAACAGAACGTTTGTCAGTCACTTTGAGTCCCCTGTGGGGAGACGAAGAGGAGGTTTGTCAGCCGCCTTGAGTCTCCTTAAATGGGTGAGAAAAGCAGGGTAGAAGAGCCAACTCTTCTTCTTCCTCCTCCTCTTCCTCCTCCACAAAGCCATCTAGATGGCCTTGAGCTAGTCACAGCTCTCTTTCTGAGCTCTCGCAGCCCCACCTAGGTGTCTGTTGTCCCCTGTGGGGAGAAGAACAGAAGGTTTGTCAGCTACCTTGAGCCCCCTTAAAAGGCGAGAAAAGAAGAGGTATAAAAGCAACTCTTATTCTTCTTCTGGCAGGCAGGGCTTTTTTCATTGCTTGCTTTTTCTTCCCCCTGCCTTATGTTCTCATCACTTAGTGGTGCTGAACGGTCCCCTGTTAACCTCCCCTTCTCTCTTCCTCTTCAGGGGTCTCCTTGGATGTTGACGAAAGTAAGTTTCCTCGTGAAGTTTGTCCCCTTATGTTTCTGCCTGCATCCCAAGCTAGGGGCTGTGGCCTGATCCGGCAGGGCTCCTCTTAGGTTCTGATGGACCAGATAGGCTATGGCCTGATCCAGCTGCACTCCTCTTAGGTTCTTATGGACTAGATGGGCTGTGGCCTGATCCAGCAGGGCTCCTCTTAGGTTCTTATGGACTGGATGGGCTGTGGCCTGATCCAGCAGGGCTCCTCTTAGGTTCTTATGGACAGGATGGGCTGTGGCCTGATCCAGCAGGGCTCCTCTTAGGTTCTGATGGACTAGATGGGCTGTGGCCTGATCCAGCAGGGCTCCTCTTAGGTTCTTATGGACTAGATGGGCTCTGGCCTCATCCAGCTGGGCTCCTCTTAGGTTCTTATGGACAGGATGGGCTGTGGCCTGATCCAGCAGGGCTCCTCTTAGGTTCTGATGGACCAGATGGGCTGTGGCCTGATCCAGCAGGGCTCCTCTTAGGTTCTTATGGACTAGATGGGCTGTGGCCTGATCCAGCAGGGCTCCTCTTAGGTTCTGATGGACTAGATGGGCTGTGGCCTGATCCAGCAGGGCTCCTCTTAGGTTCTTATGGACTAGATGGGCTGTGGCCTGATCCAGCAGGGCTCCTCTTAGGTTCTTATGGACCAGATGGGCTGTGGCCTGATCCAGCAGGGCTCCTCTTAGGTTCTTATGGACTAGATGGGCTCTGGCCTCATCCAGCAGGGCTCCCTTTAGGTTCTTATGTTTCATCACAGTGGTGTTTTAGAACATAAGAGGAGCCATGCTGGATCCGCAGCCCATCTCTCACAGTGGTCCACCAATTGCTTGTGGGCATCTCAAGCAGAAGATGAAGGCAAGACCTTCCCCTGCTCTCGAATCCCTGCCTACGGTCTTGTGAGGAATACTGCCTCTCTTTCCAACTTAGAGGGAGTACCTAGGCATCCATTCTAGGAGCTCCCGTCCATGGATTAAGAGGAGCCCTGCTGGATCAGGCCACAGCCCATCTAGTCCAGCATCCCATCTCACACTGTGGCCCACCCGTTGCTTCCGGGCATCTCAAGCAGAAGGCAAAAGCAAAACCTTCACCTGGTCTCGACTCCTGCAAACGGCCTTTCGAGGCCTCCTGCCTGCCTGCCTGCTTCTCCAACCTCGGGGCAGTATCTGGGTACCCATTCCAGTATCCATTGGGTGTAATTTAACTCCCCTTCCTTCTCCTTATCACCGGCAGGTCCTGTGGACATCCTGGGCGCTTGGTCCAGTCCAGAGAGCGAGGAGCTCCAGGTGGGTTTCATTCGCATCTGAGCCGGACACCCAGTCCGTTTGAAAACAGGGCTCTGAATTAGAACGGAACAAAGGGGGCGTTCTGTTGAAACTGGCAAGCTCCAATGGAGAATCGAAGGTCTCTGAACGAGCCATCAGCATGGATTGTGGGCAGCAAACAGACTGGCCAGTGGGATGGGATCTGTGAGACCGTTTATTTTATTTTATTTTGGCCCAGGATGCATAAAGACTTGCTCTCCCTAAGTGAGCGCCCTTTTATCTGCCCAAAAGAAGGAAGTCCAATAGGGGAGAAAATTTAAATAAAAGAAGCGTCTGGCTGATGTTTATGTGAAAATAACACACACGCTGCCAATTTGACGGGTGAGGGCGATTGATGAGTCTTCTCTCTCGTCAGGACCTTCCTGCTGCACCCGGGCCGGATCGCTCTGATGTCCCGCGCCGCCATCACGCCAAGGAGGCGCTCACCGCGGCCCCTGGAGATACCCGTAGCCTGGAATCCATGAGCGCGTTGTTGGACCAACTGGCAAAAGAGAACCAGGATATCCGGCTCATGCAAGCCGAACTACAGGTTCTTTGGGATGGGATGGGCAGAGAGGGGTTGTCCTGGCACCCGATAGAGGAATCCCCAACTTCAGTGACTGCCTTCTCCAGATTAGGAGGAGATGAAGGAGTTGGCAACATTCTGGGCGCCGTTTCCCTGCCTGAAAGAGTTTGGAAGGCGACGGACCTTCGGGGGGAAATTGTGCTGAGTGCTTGCGCTCATCATTCCTTCTCCCTCCTGGTCGGCTTTCCTTTTGTGTCGTAACTTCATAGATCAGTAGCCCCAGAAAGCCTTTGGTTAATGGGTGGCTGTAGAAGCTTAGTGAGTAAAAATAAATACGAATTACTGGAAGAGTTAGAAGGCAGACTAGAAATACAAACACAGGCGAATGAAATCAGTCATCTTTATCCATTGGGAGGCACCAGTGAAAATCCCCCTTTTCCCAATATCTTTGCTTATTTAAGTGTCTCTGGAGGCCACAGGTGGGTTAAAACCTGATTCCCAAAATCACTTCACAGGGTTAATTTAAAAATTTGCATCCGGTTGGAGCAGGGTTCCCCCCCCCGCTTCCCCTATCTGTAGCAACTCACCATTAATGACAACAACAACATGTTAAATAAAATCATGCCTTTAGCTGAATACTAATTCTGTTATTGCAGTAACAGCTTAGAATGTTAACCCCCCCCCGATTGAGATGGAAGGGTTCTAGATTAACACCCACAATTGAGATGGAAGGGTTCTAGATTGTAGAAAACTGGCCCTGGGCAATTGCTTACCATTGTGTTGAGTAAAGTTTCTAGATCAACCCCAGTTGAGATGGAAGGGTTCTAGATCAACCCCAAATTGAGATGGAAGGGTACTAGATTGCAGGAAAGTGGCCCTGGGCAATTGCTTACCATCGTGTTGAGTAAAGGTTCTAGTAAAGTAAAGGTAAACCCCAAGTGAGATGTTCTAGATGAAACCCCCACAATTGAGATGGAAGTGTTCTAGATTAATCACAGTTGAGATGGATTCTAGATTAACCACCACATTTGAGATGTAAGAGTTCTAGATTAACCATCACAGTTGAGATTGAAGAGTTCTAGATTAACCCCCCATTTGAGATGGAAGGGCTCTAGATTATGCCCCCACATTTGAGATGGAAGGGTTCTAGATTAACCCCTGCAATTGAGATGTAACACTTCTAGATTAAACCCCAACAATTGAGATGGAATGGTTCTAGATGGCAATTGCTTACCAGTGTGTTGAGTAAAGTTTCTAGATCAACCCCAGTTGAGATGGAAGGGTTCTAGATTAACCTCTGCAATTGAGATGTAACACTTCTAGATTAAACCCCAACAATTGAGATGGAATGGTTCTAGGTGGCAATTGCTTACCAGTGCGTTGAGTAAAGTTTCTAGATCAACCCCAGTTGAGATGGAAGGGTTCTAGATTAACCTCTGCAATTGAGATGTAACACTTCTAGATTAAACCCCAACAATTGAGATGGAATGGTTCTAGATGGCAATTGCTTACCAGTGTGTCGAGTTTCCCTACAGAGTTCTTGTGGCGTTGCTCACGCGAACGTTCCACAGCTTGTCCCTGACCCTCCAGTCCTGGTTCTGGGTTTGGGACCATCCCGTGACCCTTTGTCTTTCCATATGGGCGATAGGAAAAGGAGGGTGCCCTTCCAAAGCCCTTCTGTGCTCGGTGGAGGGTGGCCAGGTGTGCGAGTCTGACCGGGGGGGGGGGGGGACGCACACACATTAACCTGTGCAGCTGACGTGCGTCGCTTTTGCTCCCGGGTTCTCCAGGCCCAGAAGGAAGAGCTCCAGGCGCTGCTGCGCAAAACGGAAGGCGAGAACCGGGCCTCCCAGCAGGAGAGTCTGGCTGCAGAGAATTCCAGGCTGACGGAAGCGCTTCGCCGGGAGGCGTCCTCGCTTCAGGCGGCGCACGCCGAACTCCGTCTCCTCCGCGAGAAGCTGCAAGGCCCAGCCGAAGCTGGACCCCAGGGGCCTCGCGGGGAGGGACCCACGCCAGACCTCCACCACCACCACCAGCCCAGGCATCCAGAAATCGAGCGGCTGCGCTCTCTTCTGGCCGCGGTGCAGCAAGACTTAGCGAGAGCCTTTGAGAGGGTCCCTCCCGGCGATGGGGCCAAGAGGCTCCGGATGGAGCTGAACGAAGTAGAGCAACGTCTGGCCAAGGAGCTGGACGGGCCGGACAAGGACCGAACCGTTTGGAGGGAGAGCTACAAAGCCAGGCGAGGGAAAGAGAGAACTTGGCACAGGAAACATGAAGACCGCTGGCCCGGTCCTCGTGAGGAAGGCTTGCACGGCGAGCACCAGGCGGGTCACAGGGTTCCCAAGATGGCGGACGGGCCCCACCACCACCACCACAAGAAGCATCCAAGCCCCCAAGACGCCAAGCCCCACTGGAAGAGCCGGAAGGCCAAGAAACCCACCGAGCCCAGTGCCTTGTGGGAAATGTTGGCCAAACATCAGTATCCGGCTCCCCCGGCTTGCACCGGCGTCACCGATTGCGCCCAACGGGAGGGTCTACGGCCGGTGGAGAAAGCCAGCTTCCTGCCGATGGTCCAGAGCTACCTGGCTGGGATGGGATGGACTGAGCACTACAGAGGCTTGGCGGCGGCTCTCGGCGGCCATTTTGGGAGCGACGGCGTCTTCGCCCACGACCGCCTCAGCTTCGTCGAGTTTCTGGATGAGGTCGAAGATGCCCTGGAGGACCTGGCCGAGTTCTTGGGAGTCAGTGAGAAGGAAGTGGATAACTTTGAAGACGTGATCCTGGGGCAGCTGGGGGCGGCACCCGGGGGCAGGTGAGGTCCAAAGAGAGGAAGGTGGCAGGAGCCGGATGGGGGGGGAACGGCCAGTGAAAGGGGCAGTGGCCAGTTTTGAAACGAAAAGTCCATGAGGAAATCTCTGCACGAAAGCAGTAGATGTGAGAGGAAGAGGAAGGACATGCAGATATATGCAAAGTTCCTGGGAAGTAGAGGATTGTGGGTTTTATCCCCCAGCCTCTCCCCAGAAGCAGGGAATGGCAAACTACTTCTGTATCCCTGCCAGGAAAACTGCGTAGAGGGGCCCATGGAGTCTGGGAGGGGCTATACAGTAGCTCAGTGGCCGAACAAAGTGCCTGGAAAGCAGAGAGTCACTGATTCAATCCCCAGCCTCTCCCTTAAAGTAAGGCATGGCAAACCACTTCTGTAACTCTGCCAAGAAAACTGCAGAGAGGTGCCCGGGGCGGGTGGGTGCCCATGAAGTCAGCTAGGACTCAGCGGTACCCAACACCACCAACGAAATGCAGGTGTCTGAAAGGGAGTCTTGCTGTTAGGTACCCTCAACTCTCCCCGGCTGTGCCAAGGTACTGCTCCCATATCAACACAGAACTTTCACCTGTTCTTTCCCCTACCAGTCGTGGTTGATACGTGTCTTCCTGCACGGAGGCTCCAAGGGCCTCTGGCTTTCCTGACGGTGCCAGGTCTCACCATGAAAAGAGCACTCTGTGCGCCGGTGTGTCTTTTGAGTTGGATGCTCTTACCGGTTGCAATCTATCTCAATTTGCCACCTTCCTGTTTTCATTCCCCTTACAGGCCGCCGCAGCCAGACGGTGGCCAGCACCGTGCTAAGGAATGGAACCGTGCGGCACACGGCGCCCGGGAGGACGGCAAGAAGTTTCCCGGCCAGCCGCGTGGCTAGGATTGAGAACTCATCTGCATTAATTTGACCCCAAGACAGGGGAGACCCTGGTGGCAGAATTGGGGCGCAGCCAAAATCCCGCCTGCTGATACGTTGAGGAAGAAATGACGCCGTTAACGGTGGCGAAACGGAAAAAGAAGAAGAAGAAACTGTTGTTAGCACATCGCTCCTTGTGATTTTGGACAGGTGGGCTCACCTGAGTCCATGAATCACCTTTCTCTGTGTCTGTCTGTAGCCCTCCCACCTTTCGTCTAGTGGTTAAGGAGCCGGACTCTTATCTGGGAAGACCGGGTTTGATTCCACACTCCTCCACAAAGCCAGCTGGGTGACCTTGGGCTAGTCACAGCTCTCCTCTGACCACTCACAGCCCCACCTACCTCACAGTAGGGATGTACACAAATATTCAAAACCTTGAATATTCCATTCGAATCCAACAAATTTTGACAATTCAAACTCAAATTGGATTTTCAAAAATCCGATACGGATTTTCGAGTGATTTGAAAGTGTAAATTCGTATCTGTCATATATGAATCTGCGCTTAAAACCCGGAATTAAAACGGGATGCGTACTGGACAATACGGGATGCATACGGATTTTTCCGGCATGCGCACAGATACGTATAACAGATACGAACGTTGTCAACATTTGCATCTTTAAATACGAATCTAACATTCTAACGTATGGATTCGAATCGGATTTTAAGAATCTTAAATTTTAAGATTTTTAAAGAATCTTAAATATATGAATCCCTACCTCACAGGGTGTCTGGTGTGCGGGGAAGAACGGAAGGTTTGTCAGCTGCTCCGAGTCCCCTGAAATGGGTGAGAAAAGTGGGGTTAGAAAAGCCAACTCTTCTTCTGATGTTGATGGTGACCCTGAAGGTTGCTGATGTCAAAGGAGATCCACTTTCCCAACACTTTTCCGTTTTGGATGAAATATGTCAGCCTTCGCCTTGAAATATGGCATTTCTGTTTTTCTTCTTGCAGGCTCCAGTTAGATCTAAGCAGTCTCACCCCTGTTCCTTCTCCCCTTCTCTTTTTGTCTTGGGCTGCCTTCAGACAAAGCCTAAAACCTGGGATTAACCTGCTACTATATTGGGATTGTCACATGTATTGGTAGCAAACCAGCACAGTCGCAATATATAGGGGTGAAATCCTGGAATATTACTAGGCCAGGAAAAGGAACGCCTAACCCGGGTTTTCCCGGAATGGCTCAAGTTATCTGGGGTTCCAAATTCCATGATGCTGAAAATGCTCCCCACACAAGCATTGGGGGAGAATCCAGGGTGCAAACACCTAGCGCGCAACTATGGAGAAATGTTGCACACGCACTTCCGGTATCCCACACCATTGGGGGAACGAGCACCAGACAAGGTAATGGTGTAACCCTTTCTTCTCGCCACCGGAAAGCAGCCTTAGGATCTAAAACCGTGTGGAAATAGGTCTGAAATTCCCCACTAGACATTTGTCTCCTCCTTTCCTGGATTTTGTAATGAGCGAGCGGAAGATTCTTCGATCCCCTTTCAGCCTCCCCTCCCCCCCTATCTATGACCTTCACAAAGACTTGCACTGTGTGTCTGCATCAATCAATTGATCAATCAGTAAACAAATAAATAAAGAGTCGGATCTCACAGTGAAGTGATTCACTGGCGGAGGGCCCCTGAGTTACGGAGTCACGGAGGCTGCAAAACTTGATTAGTGGCGGTCAAAATGCCAAACCGGGTTCTTCCTCCCCCCACCCCTTGCAGAATGAAACCAGCACCGATTGACTCAGCTGCTGTCCCCATTCAAGATTTAAAGAGCTTTGAAACCATTTTGAGCGCTGACTGTTCCCAAAGTTTCAAAAGAATCCGCTGTGTCTGAGGATTAAAGGTCCCAAATTGCAGATTATCTATATTCGAATCAAAAGAGGCCTCGCTGCTGGATTTAGAAATAATCCTCACTATTTAGCAACGGTAGTGCAACCATTTTTTTTTTTTTTTGCAGGGAGGGACCCATGCTTTAGGGGTGTTCTCAGTTTTCCCCTGACCCAATGATAAGCAGTGATATCTTCCCCTTTTCCCTGGGCTCTCGCCATTACATGCTAAGGGAAGGGTGAGCAGAGACTGCATTAGTTTACCATGTAACGAGAGATCAGACTATTACAATGTAATGAGATATCAGACCATAGTGGGGAATGAATCAAAAGTGTCTGGTTTTACTTAAGAGGCATCGATCAGAAAGACTTTGGCCTCGATGCCTACGTACTGGTCTGCTGTGCCAATACAGTGCAAAACTGGTGGCTCTTAAAAGCTGCCTACTTTGTCCCTTCTCCCTCCCTTCCCCATCCCGATCTCTATTCCCTCCTTTTGCCACCTGGTTTTTCCCTCCTCCTTGCCATTTTGGGCTCCTTTGTTGTACCAATCTATTACAAAACAAAGGGGAAGTGATCTTTAATCATCTAACACCTTGTTAACAAAAGAGGCTGTGCTACGGGTGAACAAAAAACTCCTGTTGTGATCTGAATCAGGGACAGGCTTATACAGGAGTGTGTGGTTTGAATTGCTGAAAAACCCTTAATCATGTCCATTCTCTCATCTTAACAATAGTTGCAAAGCATAAATATTGGAAAGTATAAAGTACCTGCAAAATCAAAACTATCTCAAGCGAACTACATTGCCCAACATCCCTTGCAATGGGCTGTGATGGCAAAGCAAGACTGGGCAAACTCTGAAGCTCATGAGGTGGCTGTGGTTCAGCTCCCATCAGCCTCAGCCAGGCTGCCTAGAGCAGTGGAATGATGGGAAGTGTAGTTCAGCTCAACCTAGAGGATGACATGTCAGCTGTCGGGTTAGTGCAAGATAGATGTCTGTGTGAGCTGGTTTGGTCTAGTGGTCAGGGAGCCGGACTCTTATCGGGGAATACAGGGTTTGATTCCACACTCCCCATGAAGCCGGCTGGGTGACCTTGGGCTAGGCACAGCTCTCTTCTGAGCTCTCACAGCCCCACCTACCTCACAGGGTGTTCTGTTGTGGGGAGAAGAACAGAAGGTTTGTCAGCCGCTTTGAGTCCCCTTAAGTGGGTGAGAAAAGCAGGGTAGAAAAGCCAACTCTTCTTATTGTTCTATGCTGGATGTTGGAATTATTCCTGAGTTTAGAGACTGTTCCATTACTCAGAGCTCAAAGTTTGCTGCGTGCCTTGAGGTTTTTGGAAGACAGCCAGGATATAAATGCCAGTAAATAAATAAAGGCTGATAGAAACAACCAAGGCACAGAAAAAAATATCAGAAAAACAGTTGGGTCCTTTCTTTCCTGGCAGTCTTAGCAGGAAATTGAATGGTTAAGAGTGTAAAAAGGAAGCAAATTACTTTCCTAAAACACTTTCTGTGTGCTTTGTCTTTGGGACATGTTGTACTGTATACATGAAAATAAGTTTTTAGATCTGGCTTCACTGAGAGTTGTCATTACAGAACCAGCAGTTTTGTTTTGCTATGAGTTCCCAAGAATTGCAGATAAGAACCTCAGAGGAGCCCTGCTGGATCAGACCACAGCCCACCTGGTCCATAAGAACCTCAGAGGAGCCCTGCTGGATCAGGCCACAGCCCACCTGGTCCATAAGAACCTCAGAGGAGCCCATCCGGTCCAGCATCCTGCCTCATACAGTGGCCCACCAATTGCCCATAGGCATATCAAGCAGAGACAAGGGCAAACCTCCTCCTGCTCTCAGGGCTCTGCAAATGGCCTTGAGAGGCATCCTGCCTGCCACTCCAATGTGGAGGTGGTACCTGGGTACCTGGTACTGGGACTATTCCACAGTCTTCTGGGAGCCACCACTGAAAAGGCCATATCCCGGGTGCCCACCCCTTTTGCTGCTGTGAGTGGCAGGACAACCAAGAGGTCCTCCCCTCTAGATCAGAGTTCCTCTTTCAGTTAGTGTGTTCATCAAGTTGCAGAACTGCCAGGTAGCATTGTTTCTGCCCCCCATTTTTCCAGATCCTCCTTCATTGGGATGAAGTTAGGCTAAATACCTGGAACAACAACGTTTCCTCAGACTCCAGGGTATTGGAGGAAAGCCGTTATTGGGTTTTTCAGGTGAGAAAACTTCCTTTTCAGCCCTTCTAAGCACAGACAATTTAACTTAAAAAAAACCACTTTTTAAATCTGGCCTTTAATAAAATTATTATTATCTTATTATTATTATTAAACTTTATTTATCAAGCTCTATACATGTGCATAGCACTGTACAAGCTACAAAGATTTAAAAGCCAGTACAGTAAAAAGACACAAGTAAGGAAAAATTAGAATTACTAAAATAACAAAGTTAAAATAATACATAATATAATTCTAAGCACATTAGAATAAAACAAGAGAAAAGGGATTTGCATTGAAAGAGAGATTTGCATTTTTAAAGGTGCAGGAGGAGCTTTTGCCTCACCTGGCCCCGCCCCCCGAACACCTGAGCAACTCAAGACAGGTAAGACGGCTTGGGGGCGCGGCTTGTGCACAAGCCACGCCCCCTCCGGGATTCTACTACTTCCCCAAGTGTGATTCAGCCCTTTACAGTTTTCGCTACTCTGGCTCCCCCTTCCGGGAGAGTGGCTTCCCCAGATGGTAGCGCCCACTGCGCGGGGCGGCGCCCCTATTGGCTGAGACGCGCAGAGGCGGTGGGAGGCTATTGGGCGGCCCCAGTCGTTCCCGGGGACCGGGAGAGACCATTGAGGGCGGCGGGTGGGGCGGGCGGAGGGCCCAGTCGAGTTGCAGCCGCCGCTGGAGCCGCCGCGTTGCTGCAAATGGCTAAAGGGCCGCGCCTGGTTCTGCTCTTTAGCGGGAAGCGAAAGTCCGGCAAGGACTTCGTGGCCGAAGAGATCCAGAGCCGGTAAGTGGCATGCACGCGAGGTTGAACACGGAGGACCACCACCCGCGCAGCGGAGACCCGGTTGGGGTCAAGACACGTGTCTTCGGCGAACGTCTGAATGCGCTCGGAAGGCGCGCGCGCGCGCGCATGCGGGGGGCGTCGGGTGCGGTCGGCAGGCAGGCCCGGCGACCCTCCGCTCCTCCTTGGAGGTTTGGGGAGGCCGCACCTTAATACCTGCAGGCCTGTAGGGGCCCGGTGACCTTGGGGTGCCCCAGCAGCCTACACTGCAGGGCTGTTGTGGGGGGCGCAATGCAGAAGCCCCTGCTCTCTCCCTCTCGATTTTCCTGGATCTAAGAGGGCCCGCCTGCTTGCTGCCTCCAAGTGGCGGGAAGAGATCCTGGGTCATGATGGGACTCTTGAGAGCCAGTTTGGTCAAGGGGTCAGGGTCCATAAGAACCTAAGAGCCCCAGGACTCTTACCGGGGAATACTGGGTTTGGTTCCGCACTCCTCCACGAAGCCAGCTGCGTGACCTTGGGCGAGTCACAGCTCTCTCCTGAGCTCTCACAGCCCCACCCCCCTCACAGGGTGTCTGTGGTGGGGAGAAGAACAGAAGATTTGTCAGCCGCTTTGAGACGGTCAGGATAACTCTCAAGGCCATTTGCAAAGAGTCAACAACAGGTGAAGGTTTTACCTTTGTCTTCTGCTTCAGATGCCGATGAGCAATTGTTGGGCTACTGTGTGAGACAGGATTCTGCACCAGATGGGCTGTGGCCTGATCCAGCAGGGCTCCTCTTAGGTTCTTATGGACTAGATGGGCTGTGGCCTGACCCAGCAGGGCTCCTCTTAGGTTCTTATGGAACAGAGGGGCTGTGGCCTGATCCAGCAGGGCTCTTCTTAGTTCCTTATGGACCAGATGGGCTGTGGCCTGATCCAGCAGGGCTCCCCTTAGGTTCTTATGGAACAGAGGGGCTGTGGCCTGACCCAGCAGGGCTCCTCTTAGGTTCTTATGGAACAGATGGGCTGTGGCCTGACCCAGCAGGGCTCCTCTTAGGTTCTTATGGACTAGATGGGCTGTGGCCTGATCCAGCAGGGCTCCTCTTAGGTTCTTATGGACTAGATGGGCTGTGGCCTGATCCAGCAGGGCTCCCCTTAGGTTCTTATGGACCAGATGGGCTGTGGCCTGATCCAGCAGGGCTCCTCTTAGGTTCTTATGGACCAGATGGTCTGTGGTCTGACCCAGCAGGGCTCCTCTTAGGTTCTTATGGACCAGATGGTCTGTGGCCTGACCCAGCAGGGCTCCTCTTAGGTTCTTATGTTCTTACACTTTCCTCCATGGTTTAATTTGACTCCCGCAATTTATTTTCTTTCGTGGACAGATTGGGTGCCGATGTCTGTGCAATTCTCCGCCTGTCGGGGCCTCTCAAAGAGCAGTATGCCAAGGTAGGTTGGTTGCACCTCTGCCCAGGACTTTTGTGTGTTTTGCGCCTTTCATAGCTCGCATGGGAAAACGTCTTTCCCGGAATAAACCAAGGCTTTAGTCGCCCTTCTGCCCCTTCGTAGTGGAAACCAACTCAGTACCTTTGGAAAATCCATAAACATTTTGGAAGGGAAGGAACAGTGAGCTCTCCTTTACTGGGGGTCTTCAAGCAGAGGCTGGACCTCCATCTGTCTGGGATGGTTTAGGGAATCCTGCATTGAGCAGGGGGCTGGACTAGATGACCCTGGAGGTCCCTTCCAGCTCTACAATCCTATCATCCCTTCCTTCTCCATGGGTGTGTTTTGCTTCCCCTCTAATCGAGTGGTCATTTCTGCTTCATTTAGTTGTATATTTAAAACGTTTATATTCTGCTTCATGTCACAGAAGGAGCTCAAACAGGGTTGACCATTCACGGGCTGAATGTTGTCGGTAGGCGCATAAAACCTGTGATTGAAGGTGCCGATTAAAGATCAGAGAGGAGAGCATTTTTATATGGCCAGGGCGGGGCTACCACAGAAAAGGCCCTTCCACAAGTCATCATGAATAGTTACTCTGTATTTTTGTCAAACCTGTATCAGAATCTCTCTGGATAATCTCCGAGCTCTTTCAGGCTTGTAATGGGGTTGTGATTCATGAGGCTGTGAGTCCCACAAGCTAAACAGGTGTGCTGGGAGTCTCTCTCTCTCTCTCTCTCTCTCTCTCTCTCTCTCTCTCTCCCCCCACCCCCCAGGGCCACTTTGGTCTTGTAGTTGAAAGTGTTGGATTTTTTTCTGGCAGTCTCATGGTTTGAGTCTGCACTCCTACATCAAGCCAACCTGTGTGACCTTGGGCTGGTCACAGCTCTCTTTCTGAACTCTCACAATAGACCTCGAGGGTGTCTGTTGTGCGGAGAAGAACAGAAGGTTTGTCAGCAGCCTTGAGTCCCTTAAGGGTGAGAAAAGCTGGGCATGAAAGCCAACTTGTCTTCTTCCTCCCCCACAAAACCAGCTGGGTGGCTTTGGGATAATCACAATATTCTGATATTTCACGGCCCCAACTAATTCACAGGGTGTCTGTTGTGGGGAGAAGAACAGAAGGTTTGTCAGCTGCCTTGAGCCCCCTTCAGGGTGAGAAAAACAGGGTATAAAAACCAACTGCTCTTCTCCATCCACAAAGTCAGCTGGGGGCTCTTGGGCTAGTCAGAGCCCTCTTCTGAGCTCTCACAGCCCCACCTACCTCACAGGGTGTCTGCTGTGGGGAGAAGAACATAAAGTTTGTCAGCAGCTTTGAGTCCCCTTAAGGGTGAGAAAAGCTGGGCATGAAAGCCGACCTTTCTTCTTCCTCCCCAAAATCAGCTGGGTGGCCTTGGGCAAGTCACAGCATTCTTTCTGATATTTCACGGCCCCAACTAATTTGTAGGGTGTCTGTGGTGGGGGGTAGAACAGAAAGTTTGTCAGCTGCTATGAGTCCCCTTTAAGGGTGGGACAAGAAGCCAACTCTTCTTCTTTCTCCTCCCCCTGCTGTAGGAACATGGTCTGGATTTTCAGCGCCTCTTGGACGCTAGCGACTATAAGGAGACGTACCGGCAGGACATGATCTGCTGGGGTGAAGAGAGGCGACGCACCGATCCTGGCTTCTTTTGCCGCATCGTGGTGGAAGGCGTCACACAGCCTATCTGGGTAAGGTGATGACCAAGAGCGCTGCTTTTAGTACCGGTCGCGGGAGAGTCTGCGACCCAAACCCACCTTCCTCCTTTCTAACCACCTTGTCTCCCTTTATAGGTGGTGAGTGACACCAGGCGAACCTCAGATGTGGAATGGTTCCGGGACGTTTACGGAGACGTGGTCCAGCTCGTCCGTGTCGTGGCCACAGAGGAGACCCGCAAAAGGCGGGACTGGGTGTTCATAACCGGTGAGCAAATGGACCCCAAAGAAATGGGGGCTCAGGCCTGAGTTCGATGCTTGGGACTCGGAAGCGAACAGGGAGCACTTGGGTGTTTTAAAACAACAACACAGTTCTCAAATCAAAACACTTTATTATGGTAATAGAACCATAGACTCAGTGCTGACCCTTGGAGCTCAGGTGGAGGCCGTGGCCAAGAGTGCCTGCTCCCAACTATGGCTGGTTCGACAGCTAAGGCCCCTTCTGGACAGAGATGGCTTGGCCACAGTTATCCGTGCTCTGGTAACCTCCAGACTGGACTGCTGTAATGCGCTCTACATGGGGCTGCCCTTGAAGACGGTTCGGAAGCTGCAGCTGGTGCAGAATGCAGCTGCTAGACTGGTGATTGGGACATTTCGCTGGATGCTCATCACGCTGGTCTTAAAAGAGTTGCACCGGCTGCCAATTCACTACCGAGCCCATTTAAAGGCCTTAACTTTGACTTATTAGGCCCTGAATGAGTTGGGCCCCAAGTATCTAAAGGAACACCTTCTTCCATATCGACCTGCCCGTGCCTTAAGAACTGGAGGGGGGGGGGCTCCTGGTTGTCCCACCACCCCCAGCAGCAAAAGGGGTGGGCATCTGGGAGAGGGCCTTCTCAGTGGTGGCCCCCTAGACTATGGAATAGTTTCCCCCTTGAGGTGCATCAGGCTCCTTCAAAGTCTATGTTTACGAAGGCGGTAAAGATGAACCTCTTTGGCCTGGCCGTCCTCAACATATATTGTGTACATATCTGAACACATACAAATGGTCGAACAATTCACACAAATAGATTCGAAAATTCCAAATTCGTTTGAATGTTTAAATTCAAATTTGTAGACATCCGTTCCGAATCCGAACGAATTTGGAATGTTTTGAATATTTGTGGATATCCCTAACAGAAAGCGTGTCCTGGGAGTCTCGGCTCTTCAAAGGGCAGGCGTTTGAAATGGTGCAAGTTTCTAGTCCTCATGATGAATTTGAAGGGATATTCTGATCATTACAGTCAGACCCCCGCGTCTGCTGGGGACATGTTCCGGCTCCTAGCGTGGTTACCGGAAACCGTGGCTAATCGCGAACCAGCCTTCCGGTTCTGCGTTCACGCAACTCCAGAACCGGAAGTGCTTTTCTGGCCTCCGGAAGGCCTATTTCGCCCTACGGGGAGCAGTGGAATGGACATGTGACACTCCTGGCCACCTCTCATGCTCCCCCTTGTATTTTGGGATGGGCTCCTAGGGCGCCACGCCCCTATTCCAGCGCTCCACGGAGGCCAAAATAGGCCTTCCAGAGGCGGAAATCGGTCTTCCGGTTCTGGGTGCTTTTCCTTTATGGGGTGGTGGGGTGGTGCTGATCCGTTAACCGTGGTTAACTGAAACCGTGGCCCCCGAACCAGTGGATACGGGGGTCTCCCAACGGCGTCTTAATGATTCAGGGAAACTCCATGTATGGCGACCCCTGGCCCACCCACAGATACCTGATCTCTGTACCCTGTCTCTCCCCCCCCACCACCCACAATCCCTCTGCAGGTATTGACGACGCAGAATCCGAATGCGGGCTCGACCAGGGCGTGACCTTCGATTGGGTGATCAGCAACGACGGCGACCCGCTCTCTCTGGAGGCCCAGCTGGAGAAGCTGCTGCAATTTGTCCAGAGCAAGCTGTAAAGCCGCCGTTTGGATGTCGTGTTCCTCTCGCCTCTGTCCTGCACCCACGACGTCCCCTTGCCTCCGGGAACTCCCCTGGAACACCAAAGAGAAGAGAATTCTGGGAAGATGGCTGCCATCCGTAGCCGCTGGGCTGCTGTTGGATGTGTGGGTTTTAATTCTAGACCTGTGTGTGTGTGTTTGTGGGGAAGGGGGTTCGGCACGTTTTTTCCCCCCTTTTGGGGGAAGCCGGCTCCGGTGCGTGCCATAATCCGGTGCCAGTTTTTATCTTCCCGGAAGTTCATTCCAGTTTTCTGCAGGTCCTGGACCAGCTGTTTTGCTTTAGCCTTTTCATTTTGTTTCTGAGAAGTTCTCTGGTCTCGTGGGGAGGAACCAGGCTCTGTTTCCTATCGCCCCTCTCCTGTCTAGTTCGTAAGGTTCGCTTCGATCGCACGATTGCCACGGGTAGACTCGTTTAATCCCCTCCCCACTCCAGTTTTTCACCACCAGGGGGCAGAATGGCCTCAGTTAACCTCTCGCCGCAGTGTAAATTGATTTTGCTTGCTTTATTCTGGGGTTTTGTTATTTTTGTGCAAGCCCTTTTGCACTGGGCAGGGACTGTTTAAGGCGGAAGGAGTGAGGGCAGAAATAGATCGAATGGTTTAGGTCCCATTTCCTAAACCTGATTCAAGCTGCTTTTCTTTTTCTCGTGAAGAGGGGTGTTCTTAAATGCTGTTTTCATTTCAGGACCTTCCCGCTCCTTTCCCGAGGGTAGTGGCGAGGGTGGACTGTCGTGCCTTATTTTTAAGACTTGCCCGCGTTTCCCTTCCTTTGCTCTGCTTCCCAGAATCCTTTGCGACATCCTTCCTTGGATGGAGTTCTTCCCAGCTTCCTGGCAGAGATTCCCGTGATCTTTTTGAAATGGTCTGCAGTGCCTGGTTTCGGGGCCTGGACTTTGGCAAAGGATCTGCTGGGCACGTAGGATGCTCCTCTTTCTCAGAATATTTTGGCATGCCGACAGACCGAAACAGATACTAAAGTTTAGACATTCCATGACAAGCTTTGACCCGCTGTGGGGGAAGGCAGAGAGGGCGGATCGATTTGGGTAGATTTGTGTCCGCAAATCTGGCATCTCATATTTGGCCACCTCGTATTTAGGCTAGGGGTTCCCCCCCTTTTTCCCCATCAGTGCCGCCAGGGCCCAGATGGATCAGATCTGGGCGTGCCAAGGTGGGTGGAGAACCAAAGATGTCCCCACCTGCCCTGGCCCACCTGTTGGGACTGCCTCACCTAAGCAGTCTCTCCTGTGGTTTTGGGAACCTTTTTCCACGTTCCGTGAAAAACACTCGGGAAAACCAAGGACCCCGGAAGCGCTTGCACGATTCCGTGTTAGCGCTCAACCGCACGGGTCGGTCTTAGCACGTAGGGGCACCCAAAGCCGTCTTCTTGCCAAAAGGAGACCACCAGGTATTGCCTGAACCTGGCAGGAGCTGAGCTTGGCCGCGCCGCACTCTGTTCCGCGTTACTGTTTTTCGCGAAAAGCGTGATATTAGCATGGCATATTAAAACAGCAACAACCACCACCAGGGTCTCCCGTGGCTCTTGGAAACTCTTTCTCCGTGAGGAGCAAAATGCCGACTCTGTCCTCTTCCACGTGTCCTTCACTTTGGCCAACTTCTCGGAGGTCTTGCCTTTCTAGCCATATAACCCCGTGCTCTGAAAACCAGTTTCCACGAAGCCATTCCGCTTGGGAAGGGACGGGATTTACTGTACTACTCACGATAAAGCTTTGGATTGGTTTAAGAAAAAAATTGGGCTTCTGTGTTGATTTATTCCCACCCGCTAAGTGCCGCTGTGGGGTCTTTTCATTCTGCATTCCATCAGCCCATGCCCTGTAAAAAATAATTTTGGGGTGGTGGTCCTCAAAAGAGCTTGAAAACCCTTGCTGAGCAGAATAAAATTTACAGACCAACTGTAAGCCATGTTGGCCTTGTGGTTAGATTCTCATGCCCTTATCTGGTGGTCTCCCGGTTCAATTTCGCCCTCCTCCATGACGCCAGCTGGGTGACCTTGGGCTAGTCACTGCTCTCCTTTTGAGCGCTTTTGACACAACCAACCTCATCGGGTGTCTTGTGGGGAGAAGTGACTAAGAAGTGACTTCAAAAGATGCGATTCGAGGGACCGTTTCCAGTTTGGTCTGGTGGTTAGGGAGCTGGACTCTTATCTGGGAATACCGGGTTCGATTCCGTCTTCCCCCAAGAAGCCAGCTGGGTGACCTTGGGCTAGTCACAGCTCTCCTCTGAGCTCTCGTGGCCTCGCCTACTTCACAGGGTGTCTCTTGTGGGGAGGAGAACAGAAGGTTTGTCAGCCACTTTGAGCCCCCTTAAGGGTGAGAAAACAGGGTATAAAACCAACTCCACAGCCCCCATTGTAAGCCTGGGGCTGAGAATGTATGTGAAGGATAAGTGCTTCAATTGCCCAAAGGTCCTGTGTAAACATTTCTGTAATGATGTTTTTTGGTGTTTGACCCACTTGCTTTACTCAGTAGCTTAGCTGATCCCTGCTCTGCCTGACCCTGTGAACATTAGCACGCCATGCCTGTCTCAGCGGCTATGCTGCATGTTCCTATAAGTTGGTACACTAATCCCTCTTGATCTGCATGTAATTCGTTTCTGAAAATGAAACTTAGGTCTGGATAACAGGAACAGTTATGCCATTAATTTAAAGAGGGAAACACATTGTAGTATTGAACACGTTCCAAGCCCAGGAACCAAATAACCACCCACCACCCCACCGTGTGCCTGCAGCCATGGGGGTTTTCCTAAACCATATTGGGAAACCTTTTTCTTTCCTTTTCTTTCTTTCTTTCTTTCTTTCTTTCTTTCTTTCTTTCTTTCTTTCTTTCTTTCTTTCCTTCTTTCTTTCTTTCTTTCTTTCTTTCTTTCCTTCTTTCCTTGCTTTCCTTGCTTTCCTTGCTTTCCTTTCTTTTCCTTTCCTTTCCTTCCTTCCTTCCTTCCTTCCTTCCTTTTCCTTTCCTTCTTTCTTTCTTCTTTCCATTCTTCCCTTCTTTCCATTCCTTCCTTCCTTCCTTTGACTGTATTTTCAATATTTATATCCTGCTTCGCAGTAAAATCTTGGAAGTTTTGTGCGGCTCACTTATGGGATGCCCTTCCCTTGGAGTCCCGATGACCGCCAACGCTTCTAACCTTCAGGCACCAAGTAAAGACTTGGCTCTTTATTAAGGTCTCTGGGCATTAGTTCACTCAACCACTATCTTAGCTTTTTTACTTTTTTAACTAATTATGCTGTTTAATACTGTTTCAACAGGTTATGCTTGTATATTGGGTTTTTATTTATTTATTTATTGTAAGCCGCCCAGAGATCTTGGGATACGGGGTGGAATATAAATATTTTAAATAAATAAATAATTCCATAGGAATCTAACTGAAGATGAGAAATAAATGGGGAAAGGAGGCTGGATAAACTATCAGCCATTGGGTTCATACCTCCAAACTCTTGTCTTAGCAAGCATCTCTTTCTATGCCGTCAGCTGAAAAGAAGAGAATTCTTATTCCGCAACCGGCCTGCTAAGAATCACAGCTTCCCATATTAGTTACATAAGACGCCCCCCCCCCCCCTTGCCCAAATAATCTCTTGATCTGCCCTCTTTGGAGGCTGGGATTAGACGGGGACAGATGGGGCAAGCCATCGGCACGCGCGGGGAGGGCGTTGACATACCCGAAGGAGAGAAAATGGCCCTTCTGTAACACGACGTGAAGAAGACGCAAATTAATGTTATATTGGGGATTAATATAAATTGGACAAAGGAAGTTAGGTCGGCTGCTTCTCTGACAATCTCCCAGCTCGATTCCGCTCTCCTCCACGAAGTCAGCTGGGCGGCCTTGGGCTGGTCACAGCTTCCTTTCTGAGCTCGCACAGCCCCACTGATCTCACAGGGTGTCTATTATGGCGAGAAGAACAGAAGGTTTGCCAGCAGCTTTGAGTCCCCTTAAGGCTGAGGAAAGCGGGGCATAAAAGCCATAACATTTATTCTTCCTCCTCCACAAAACCAGCTGTGTGGCCTTGGGCTAGTCACAGCTTTCTTTCTGAGATCTCATGGCCCCGAATACCACACGGTGTGAACTAAGGATGCGTTGTTTTCATTGCCCTGCGGACCGTACTACCTGGTTGTTAAAAGAAAACAATTTTGGATCAAACCAGAATCAAGGCTAGTTGATTCAATTTTGAGCCGAACCACTCAGTTTCAGTCTGTGCTCATCTCTAGAGAAGGGGACACTAGAACCAGGGGGCACCTATGAAGCTGATGGGCAGGAGAGTCGGATCAGACAAGGGGAAGGATTTCTTCACCCAGAGGGTCATCCGTCTATGGAACCGGCTGCCAGAAGAGGTGGTGCCAGCAGCCAGCCTAGATGGCTTTAAGGAAGGGTTGGACACATTTATGGATGACAGATGTATCAATGGCTACCAGAATGGATGCCTAAGTCCATCTTCCAGGCTGGGGGGACAAGCAGGATGCTTCTAAAGCCGTTTGCTGGGATTCGAGAGCAGGAGGTTTGCCCTTGTCTCTGCTTGACATACCCATGGGCATTTGGTGGACCACTGTGTGAGACAGGATGCTGGCCTAGATGGGCTGTGGCTTGATCCAGCAGGGCTCCTCTTAGGTTCTTAAAAATTCTCAGGCAGGAATTGCTAAACTGTGTACAATCCTGGCCACCACTCCTCAAAAAGGATACTGTGGAACTGAAAAAGGTGCAGAAAAGGGCAACCAGGGGTGTTTTTCCACTGTCACTAGAAGTACCCATTAAGTACCCATTAATGGGTACAAAAATGCCATTACGTACCCATTTATGAGTACTTAATGGGTACTTTTAGTGACAGTCGAAAAACACTCCAGAATGATTAAGGGGCTGGAAGAAAATTCCTAACGAAATCAGACTGCAACATGTAGGCTTCTTCAGCCTGGAAAGATGATGTCTGAGAGGGGACCTGAGTGAAGTACATATAAAATTAGGCATAATATAGAAAAAGTGGGTAATGTCTCTATCCCACAATACTAGGACCAGAGGGCATCAGTGAAGCTGATGGGCAGATCAGACAAGGGGAAGGATTTCTCCACCCAGAGGGTCATCGGTCTATGGAATTGGCCGCCAGAAGAGGTGATCACAGCAGCCAGCCTAGATGGCTTTGAGAAAGGGTGAGAAATTCATGGAGACCAGGTGTATCCATGGCTCCTAGAATGGATGCCCAAGTATGTCCTTCAGGCTGGGGGCGGGGGGGGGGAAGCAGGATGCCTCTAAGGGCATTAGCTGGGATTCGAGGGCAGGTGAAGGTTTTGCCCTTGTCTTTTGCCCTTGAGATGCCCATGGGCAATTGGTGGGCCACTGTGTGGACTAGATGGGCTGGAGTCTGATCCAGCAGGATCCCTTAGGCTCTTATGTTCTGAATGGGTTGGTTTAATAGATACACCTGAATTCTCACCCCTGTCACCTTGAACCGTTGGCCAGTCTGAGTCAGGAGGACGGGGGGTTTGGATCTCCTAATGTCTGGGAGGGTTGTCATGTTTCCCCAGTTTTGGCAAAGACGACAAGGGAAATGCTTGCCAGGTAGCCAGGATCCTGTATAGCTCCCTTCCAAAGAGAGGGGGAAAAAAATCTTAATTTGATCTCCTGCTGCTGTAGGAACAGAGACAGAATCCCAAAATGTTCCTGGGTATTAGCCATCAAATGAAGCAAACCATAATCTTTCCAGAAGCTGAGGCTGATTGTCTGCGCCATATGCTTTACACCTCTCTTCACCCATCCTGATCCCCTTAGGCATATAGGGCAGGAGGGGGAAGAGGCGGAGAGGAGGGTTTTGCAGGGGGGAAATGTTGCTTTTTAATTTCACAACCCGTTAGCTAGGGCCATCAAAGGCAAGGGACGTGTGCCATTAGTGTCCTTGTGCCGAGGAAGTGATGCCAGAAATATACTTTGCAAGAGGAAAAGGTGACTTCTAGCTTTGCTGGGAAATATGCAATACCTGTTAGGATCCACTACCGCTTGTTTTCCATTGAGGGCGTCACAAGGCGAAGGAGGTGGGATCGGTCCTTGTTTCCTGGGCTGTGGTCACACCTGAGGTTTAATCCAGCTTCAGTCCACCTTCAGAGCGAGAGAACACATCAGCAAAGTGACCAGTGATTTTCTTTCCACGTTATCTATCCCAAAGGTGAATTTTCTGAGTTATTTAACACGGAAAGAAAACAGCGTTTCGGTTCGCTGATGTGTTCTCTTGCTCTGAAAGTGGACTGAAGCTGGATTAAACCTCACGTGTGACTACAGCCCTGTAAAAAACCCTAAGAAGTGTATGAATATTTCATTGCCTCCTTTTTTCTTTTTTCTTTTTTACCAGCACCAAGATGTTTTCGTTTTCCAGAAGGAAATGTAGAGGCGAGGGAAGGAGGTGTGTCTTTCTTATTTATTTATTTATTTATTTATTTATTTATTTATTTATTTATCCTGCCCTATACCCAAAGGTCTCGAGGCGGGTAACAACATCTAAAATCCATTAAAACAATAATCCATATTAAAACAATGGTGTCTATAAATAACTCTTAGTGGCTGCAAGTAGAAAGGGAAAAGGTGTCTCCATTTAGCCAAAGGCCAGGGCAAAGAGGTGAGTCTTCACTGCCCTCCTAAATGTATACAGGCAGGGAGCTTGCCGCACCTCAAGGTGGAGATTATTCCAGAGCCTGGGGGCCACCACTTAGAAGGCCCTCTCCCAGGTGCCCACCCATTTTTTTGCTGAAGGTGGTAAGACAACCGGGAGAGACTCCTCCCCCCAGATCTTAAGGCACGGGCAGGTTGATATTAGACATCCTTCATTTTCTCCTTCCCTAGACCCCTGCGAGGTAGGCCGGCCTGGGAAATGGAGGCTGGACTGAGCAGGTCAGTGTGGGAGGATTTCAACCCTGGCCTCCCAAACTGACCACTGTGCCATGCTGCCTAGTACAGACAGACAGAGGAGCCAAGCGGTTTTGCTAGCCAGCCGGCTGGCACACAGAACGGGAGTGTTCCCTTTAACCAGGGTGGGCCAACGTGCCGGAAGGAAAGCCAAGGAGCCTGGCTAATGAAATCTCCTAATGTGTTTGCTTGTCCAGACAGACACACCATGTTGCCTTTTGCATCTCGGAGCGACTCTGTGAGCATCGGCTGGAGGCAGGCTGTTGCCGTGGGTCTCGCCGCGTTCTTCTCCTGAGCGCCTTGCAAACACCCGGCAGCAGAAAGGGAGCCAAGGTCAGGCTGTTCCTTGGCCTGCTCTGCTCTCCTGCTTGTCTCTAGTTGTCCTCCACGTGGGTCCAAATGTTCCAGGACGGGGATCTGGGCCAGGAGCGTCGGAGCAGCTGTTGGCTTGGGATGCCTGGGAAAGGGATCTGAGGGCAGCCCAAAGGAGCCCGGGTGGTCACTGTGGTTCCCAGTGGGAATAGATCTGCCACCAACAGACCTCTGAAAAAGGAAGGAAAAAGAAGGTAAGAGGAAGGGAGGAAGGGAAAGGAAGGTAAGGGAAAGGACGGAGGGAAAAAGAAAGATGGAAAGGAAAGGAGGAAAGAAGGAAGGAAGGAAAAAGAGATGAAAGGAAGGAAGGAAAGGAGGGAAGGTAAGAGAAAGAAAGGAAGGAAAAAGAAAGATGAAAGTAAGGAAAGGAGGAAGGAAGGGAAAGGAGGGTAAGGGAAAGGACGGAGGGCAAAAGAAAGATGAAAGGAAAGGAGGAAAGAAGGAAGGAAAAAGAGATGAAAGGAAGGAAGGGAGGAAGGAAGCAAAAGGAAGGTAAGAGAAAGGAAGGAAGGAAAAAGAAAGATGAAAGGAAGGAGGGAAAAGAGGAAGGGAAGGAAGATATCTCCCCCTCCTTTTGTTTGTTGGTTTGTTCCTTCCTTTCCTCCTCCCTTCCCTCCCTCCCTTCCCTTCCTTCCTTTGTTCATTCATTCATTCATTCATTTCTTCCTCCCTCCCTCCCTCCTTCCTTCCCCCTCCCCTTCCCAACAATTGTCAAAGATCCCTCCCACCTCTTTCCCTGGGAAGATTCTGACTCCTGGTTCCCTGTTTCCACACTCAGAGGTGGGTTTTCATCTGCACACAACATACTGCTCCTGCAAAGGTTGATGATGGCAGGTTGCCATGGAGACCGCATCCAGGTATCACTGTCACAGATTCCACTGGTACCCACTGCCTAAAGAAAGAGATGGAGCCTGGGAGCGGATGCCCTTGTAGTTCAAAATAAAGAGGTAGGAAGGTAGAAAAGCGCCCCTGAGAGGGTCACCTGGCTCCTTGTCTCAAGGTGAAATCTTCCTTGCCATCTGGGGTGGAAAGAGTACGCATTTCTACCTGAAGTTCCGCTGCCAGCTAAACCAGAAGCTTTGATGTGGCTTATTGAAGGGGAAGATCCATCCATCCATCCATCCACCCACCCACCCACCCACCCACCCACCCACCCATCCATCCATCCATCCATCCATCCATCCATCCATCCATCCATCCATCCATCCATCCATCCATCCATTTCTATATTATGGAGGCTATTGTCCATCCATCCATCCATCCACCCACCCATCCATCCACCCATCCATCCATTTCTATATTATGGAGGCTATTGTCCATCCATCCATCCATCCATCCATCCATCCACCCACCCACCCACCCACCCATCCATCCATCCATCCATCCATCCATCCATCCATCCATCCATCCATCCATCCATCCATCCATCTGATGAGTTCAGGTCTATAACTGAGTATGGAAGGGCAGAGCGTGGTCCAGAGACACAAAACCATAAATGATGCCCAGCTGGATTGGGCCTGTGGCCCATCTAATCCAGCAGCCTATTCTCACAGTGGCCAACCAGCTGCACACGGAAGCCCACAAAGAGGGCACGAAGACACATCCTGGCCTGCTCCCACCTCATCTCAGATGGTCTCAGAGGCCCACTGCCTCCCATTGGTGCCTCCCTGAAGCCATGTGCTCATCAGGCAAGAAATAGCCTTCTCCTGATATGTTCAAATGGCTAATCAATAAAGTTCATTTCATTTCACTTTTTCTCTGTCTCCATCTCCTCCTCCTCCTCCTCCTCCTCCTCCTCCTCCAGTGAAGTGGAAGAAGGTGAAGATGTTGGATGGAGAGCTACAGATCTTGCTAAAAAGCTGGTGAAGGTGGTGACCCCAGAATCAAACTTCAGAAGTCCAGTGGCTACTCAACAGCTCTGAACGTCCTACGTTCCTGGGGAACACTGAGATGTCCATGGTGAGATGGCACCATTACCCATAAGCCTCTGGGCCCAGGTCCATCGCTCCAGGGTGTCTGATCCAACCACCAACGATGATGGTATTTGGTGGTCCATCTAGTCACCACGATGATACTGCTGGAGGGGGCCACGCGGCAGCATTGTTAACCATATTGGGGGCCCATCCAACTTTCTGAAGGGTCCCTAATACCATGCTTGTCCTTACAGGAGACCAGCTGGGAAGCCTGAAGGTCAACCCCACATCCTGGCCTTCCTGGCATTGAATGTTCTATTGTCCTCCAAGAGCAAAGGAGGGACCAGCCTTGGAAACAGGCAAAGGGCACAGGGCACGGTAAATCCATTGGCATTCCCTCCCCCCACCTTGGAGAGATTTTGCTTCCCAGCCATGCCGTCGACGGGGTCCCACCGGCAGCCACCGTTGCCTCGTCCTCCTCGGATGCAGAGGGACTAGAAACTTGTTGTTTTGTTTTTGCGAAGGAAGCCAAACAATTCCAGGAAGGGCGTCCAAGGCGGCTGCCACGTCTCTCCCTGAATGAAAACCGCTTCCGTGGCCTTACCCCTTTGCAATTTGGGGATTATTTTTCCTCTCCTGCACCGGGTTGATATTTATGGAGCTAAGATTAGGGCAGAAGCTGGGAAAGAGACGGGCCAAGAACAAAGGATTTAATAACACAGCTACACGCTTCCCGTCACCCGCCTCCTTTTCTTCAGCCTCTCGTTATTGAAATGGCCTTTTCTATATTTTGCCCTCCTGATATTTCTGGACGTGGCCAAAGTCCACAGCAGCGGAACCCAATGCTGGGAGGACGGAGAGGTGTAGCCCTCACCCTCAGCATCTCCTAGGGAGAAAACCATGGCAAACCCCGTCCATATCCATGCCCACTGAAGACCTTTCATTTATGGGCTCTACTTTGACCCACCTCCATTGGACCACAGTTTTGTCTAGTGGCTAAGGAGCCGGACTCTTATCTAGGAATACCGGGTTTGATTCTGCACTCCTTCACGAGGCCTGCTGGGTGACCTTGGGTGAGCCACAGCTCTCTCCTGAATTCCCACAGCGCCACCCACCTCGCAGGGTGTTCTGCTGTGGGGAGAAGAACAGAAGGTTTGTCAGCAGCCTTGAGTCCCCTGAAATGGGTGAGAAAAGTGGGGTATAAGCACCAACTCTTCTTCTTCCTTCTTCACGTAGCCAGCTGGGTGACCTTGGGCGAGTCACGGCTCTCTTCTGAGCTCTCACAGCTCCACCTACCTCACAGGGTGTTCAGTTGTGGGGAGAAGAACAGAACGTTTGTCAGCCGCTTTGAGTTCCCTTAGATGGGTGAGAAAAGCGCCCAAAGCATGATTCCTCCCCCCAAACCCCACTTGTATTCCCATTGATACAAAGTGAGGATTATTTGTGGATCCAGCAGTGAGTCCTATTATAATCCAAATAGGGATTCTCCGCATTTTGGAATCTTTAGTCCACTGAAATGGGGGATCCTTTGCGAAGTCTTGGAACAGGGGAGGGCTCAAGCCAGATCCAGGGAACTGTCAGAGTGGATATATTATGGGATACATATCGGATACGTATTCGTTCATATCAGATATTCGTACGAAGGGGGTCTATTCGAACGAATATGAATTTTCTTAGGTTCGATTTGATACAATCTGTATGCAAAAATCCCCTCCATTAGTGCACAATCCGTAATCCACACTGAATAATCCAGAACGGTGAGATTTTTCTGACCTTGGACCCTGGCCCGACCTTCCTCACTGGCATGTGGTGAGGCCAAAACTCAAGGTGGCCGCATGGAGTGTCCTGTCTTGGCTCATCGGAGGGAAGGCCGGATATAAATGTCAAAAATAACTAAGTCAGCCAAGTTCTAGAAGCCTTTTTGTGGAAGAAATCCAACCAGTGAAGCTCCCCCACCTGCCAGCAAGTCTGAAACTGCTCTCAGCTCTTGTGCAAACTTGGCAAAACCCTCCCGGACGTCTTCTATCTTATCCTGCCTGCTTTGCAACTGGTGTCTGGGAACGCTTCACCTGTTGAAGTATCTACCTGTTGCTCCAGAATCCACCGCACCGGTGTCGTATCTTCATTGGGACTACCAAACACTGGGCAGGCGGGAAGATCCCGAATGGCCCTTTAGAGAAGAAGAAGAAGAAGAGTTGGCTTTTCTACTCCGCTTCTCTCACCCATTTAAGGGTGCTCAAAGTGGCTGACAAACCTTTCGTTCTTCTCCCCACAACAGACTCCCTGTGAGACAGGTGGGGCTGTGAGAGCTCGCAAGGAGAGCGGTGGCTCGCCCAAGGTCACCCAGCTGGCTTCATGGAGTAAGAAGAAGAGTTGGCTTTTCTACCCCATGCAGTTTTCCTGGCAGGGGTACAGCATTGGTTTACCATTCCCTTCTTCTGGGAATCAAACCACCAACCTTCTGTTTCCTAGCCAGTGATGCTGTACCACTGAGCTATAGCCATTCCTTATGAGGATGCAAAGTTGAAAAATAGGTCTAGAAGAGGAGCAAAAATATAAATGCATGAATTAAATACTCCAAAGAGCCGTCCAGACAGGGATGCGCAGTGAATGCGGACCTTTTCCGTTCCCATCCAACCACCAGCTAGGTGTGTGTGGCTTAAATGGAGAAAACTGATGTGTGGTTAGTGAACAGCCAACACCTTTCGTGATTACAGATTTGCATATTGATGAGCCCTTAGCAAAACTGATTATCGCTTTGAGCATTGACGAGCTTTTAGAAAAATTGATTACTGGTTTGAGCATTGATGAACCTCTAGTGGAACTGATTATCTATTTGGGCATTGATGAGCCTTTAGCGAAATTGATTATTGGTTTGAGCATTGGTGAGTTTTTAGCAAAATTGATTATTGATTGGAGCATTTATGGACCTCTAGTGGAATTGATTATCTATTTGGGCATTGATGAGCCTATAGCGAAATTGATTATTGGTTTGAGCATTTATGGACCTCTAGTGGAATTGATTATCTATTTGAGCATTGATAAGCCTTTAGCGAAATTGATTATCGGTTTGAGCACTGACGAGTTTTTAGCGAAACTGATTATTGATTGTAGCATTTATGGACCTCTAGTGGAATTGATTATCTATTTGGGCATTGATAAGCCTTTAGCGAAACTGATTATTGGTTTGAGCATTGATGAGTTTTTAGTGAAGTTGATTATTGATTGGAGCATTTATGGACCTCTAGTGGAACTGATTATCTATTTGGGCATTGATGAGCCTTTAGCGAAATTGATTATCGGTTTGAGCATTGATGACCCTCTAGTGGAATTATCTATTTGGGCATTGATGAGCCTTTGGTGAAACTGATTATTGGATTGAGCATTGATGAACCTCTAGTGGAATTTATTATTGGTTTGAGCATTGATAAACTTCTTGTGAAACTGATTATTGGTTTGAGCACAGAGAAGCCTTTAGCTAAACTGATCATGGCTCTGAGAACGGATGAACCCCGGGAAAGTCACGACCCCCGGAGCAAGGACGGTCCTTCACCGAATCGATTATCGATGGAAGAATGGACCTTCAGGGAACGGAGGGTCTCCCACTGACCTCGCCCGCCCCCTCCCTTTGCAGCTGCGCGCCCGCGAGACGCCACGGGGGACTTCAAATCCCGAGGTGCCTCTGTAACGCACAGGCGCAGTCGCCTTTGGGGAGGGGGCGGCCAGGCGTGCCGAGCCGAGCCGTGCCGTGCCATTCCGTGCCAAGCAGCCTGGGAGGGGTGGGTATGATGTCAGCCCGGCGGCGGCTCGCGGGCAGCCAATGAGCGGCCTCCGACGGCCGGTGGGCTTGGCTGGCGGGGCGGGCGGGCGGACGGGCGAGCGAGCGAGCGGGCGGCAGCGCGCTGGCTGGCAGGCGGGCGGGCGAGCAGCTCGTTCGGCTCCGCTCGCTGGCAGCTGGGCTGCAGCCGCTGCCTCCGCCCGGCCGGCCGGTTGGGCATCGGGGGACGGAGGTGGGTCGGTCGGTCGGGCTGCAGCGTGGGCGGGAGGGCAGCCCTCGCTTGCATGCCCCTGCCCTGGGCGAGGCAGCAGCCGGCTGAGCCAGGGCAGGGGCAGGGGCGGAAGGCGGCGAGAGGAGAAGGCGGCGGCGGCGACGGCGGAGGAGGAGGAGGAAGAGGAGGAGGAATATGGAGTCGTCGGGACCCTTCCACGACTCCGGCGTGGGCGACCTGGACGCCGAAGAGGCGCGGGGCGCGCCGCCGGGCCAGCAGCAGCCCTCCGGGGATGAGCCACGCCCGTGCGCGGCCATCGCCGCCCCTGCCGCCGCCGCCGCCGCCGCGCCCCCCAGCTTGGCCCCGGCCCCTCCGGCGGGTCCCCTACGGGCTCCTCCTCCTCCTCCTCCTCCGGGCCCGCTGGGGTCTGCCCTCCGCCCTGCCTCCCGCCAAGGCAGCCAGCCCAATGTCAGCGGCGTCGGGGAGCACTGGGCGGCCCCGGCGGCATCGGGCCACTCGCCCAGCTCCAGCGGCGGCGGCGGCGGCGGCGGCGGGGCGGGCAGCGGCGGCGGCGGCGGCAAGCACCGGCAAGCGAGCCCCTTGGCGCACCGGCGGGACAGCAACCCCTTCACCGAGATCGCCATGAGCTCGTGCAAGTACAGCGGCGGCGTCATGAAGCCGCTGAGCCGCCTGAGCGCCTCCCGTCGGAACCTCCTGGACGGCGGCGGCGGCGGGGGGGACCCCGAAGCGCAGCCCTTGCAACTTTTGGGCGCCGGCGCTCACCATCACCTGCCGCCCGAGATCATCATCTCCCGCGACGAGAACCACTCGCCCCAAGGACTGCTCCACCCGCACCCCAACCCGGCCGGGGCCGTCGGGGCCGTCGGCAGCCACAAGCACGCTCCGGGCGGCCTCGGCGGACCCCCGCCGCCGCCGCCGCCGCCGCCGCCCTTCGCCAAAGCGCCCAAGCGCAAGCACCAAAACATAGGCTACCGCCTCGGCCACCGGCGCGCCCTCTTCGAGAAGCGCAAGCGGCTCAGCGACTACGCGCTCATCTTCGGCATGTTCGGCATCGTGGTGATGGTGATCGAGACGGAGCTCTCGTGGGGCCTCTACTCCAAGGTGCGTGGAAGGCTCCGCCGGGCGCCGCTTCCCCGCCCGCCCGCCCCCGGGAGAGGGGAGAGAAGGCGCGCGCAAAGCGGCCCGACACCTCTCCAAAAAGGCCACCTCTCCAAAAGGGGTCCCCTCTCCAAACGGAGAGGCGGGCGAGGGCGCGCAGGGGAATGCGTTGGCCGCGCTTCGGCGGCGGGGTGTGTGTGTGTGTGTGCGGATGGGGGATGCCTGGCTACAGGTTGGAAAAGCCAGCATCTCGCAGCCCCCGGGCGAGGAGCCGGAAACCGGGACATTCCTCTCCCCCGGTGCGCCCCGGTGCTTTCCCAGCTATGGTCTCCAAAGTTGCGCGCCGTGCCAGAGCGCTGTGAATTCTCGTGGAAATCTCTTGTGCTGCTTCTAGGGTTTTTTTGTTTTAAATCTATTCTTTCCAGCGGCCTCCTCTCCCACCAATCCCTCCCTCCCTCCTTCCTTCCCTCCTTCCTTCCTTCCTTCGCCCCTGCGATGCGCTCCCACCCCGTCTACCCAACCTGCGCAGGAAAGGGGGACTCCGATGAGCAGCGCATCTCTTTGCAGCTGCCGTAGCAAGAGAGTTACAGGTGTGGGGGGGGAAGGGGCTGCGGGTGGGTAGGTGGGTGGGTGGGTAGGTGGGTTGATGCGCGCGCGCCCCGTACACACGCATTCACGCACGCACGCACGCATGCACGCACGCACGCGCGCGCCCACCCACCCATCCCTGCGCGCACCAAAAGTGAACCTGAAGGTGGAGACGATTGGTCTCGAAAAAGGGATTTTCCGCCTCTCGCTGCCATGAGTGGGGTTGGGGGTGGGGGTGTAGGGAATCTGCGAGGAAGAGGTGAATGAAAGGGAATGAGGTCTAGATTCCCACGGGTTGCGAACGGGATGTGTACGGCACCGTGCCACAGACAGCGGGTGTTTCCTGCATGCACCTGTACCCCGAAAAGCGGGGAGGGGGGAGGCACCCGCACACCTTGGCCTCGCCTCATCCTCTCCAGTGTGGTCGTTTAAAAGTGACGATTTTGTTCCCTGCTCCCCTAAGTTTTTGGGTGTGTGGGGGCCCCCTGAGGGCTGGTCTGTGGATATTTGGGGAAGGGGTTTTTCTCCATCGCCAACTGCACTTGGTTTGGAATGTGTGGTTTCATGCCTTCGATGGGGGGGGGGGAAGAAAACCCAGAAATCCCCCTTTTCTTTCCAAGTCCAGCATACAGACCTGCCTTTGTGCACTGAGATATCAAGGAGAGAGCTCTTTTTTTTTCCCCAGGGCCTTTTCTGTGGTGGCCCCCAGAAATCCAGGCTAGCCTTCCTCTTAAGGTTTGCCCGGAACCCTGTGCTGTATATAGCTTTCGGCACCTGGTGAAAGTGTTATCTTTTCACCCAGGCTTTTGATGTCTAAACGGCTTCCTCCTGTTTAATCATTATATTTTTAATTATGTTATTTTTTTTCCTTATTGTAATGCACCCTGGGACCCTTGTGTGAAGAGCAGGATATAAATTTCAAAAATGAATAAAGGATGGATGGATGGATGGATAGAAGGAGAGAAAGAAAGAACAGTGGTATTTTGATGATTTCGCTAGCATAGGTTCTTTCCATTTTTTATTTCAGATACTTTTCTTCTTCCTTCCTTCTTCTTAATGGTGGGAGTTGCTCTTCGTTTATGGGTAGAAAATCAGCTCTGCAGTCTGAAGGCTGGGGTTTAGGGTTCATTGCCAAGGGTCCCAAACCCTGCCCTTTATTTATCCCCGTCGCGTTGGCTGCTTGGTCAGCTGAAGACCGTCCAGGGTCCTCAGCTGTTCTCTCTAGAGCAACATTGGCGGCTGCAGGACCTCCCTCACTTCTGTAACCTCGTCCAGGACAGAAGAACTTTGCAGAGGTGCTCACAAGGGAGGGATGCAGGTATTTCTGCACTGGCTCCGTTTAGGAGGACAGAGACAGCTCTTCAATAGCCATTTGAGCTCTCCAGGAGAGCTAGATTGCTTCTCTCTCATCACAGCATTTTCTCCTCCCTCCCTCCCTCCTTCCTTCCTTCTTTCCCTCCCTCCTTCCCCTCTTCCTTCCTTCCTTCCTTCCCTCCCTCCTTCCCCTCCTCCTTCCTTCCTTCCTTCTGAACTTCCCTCCCTCCGCTCTGGTCTGTCCCTCCCTCTTTCCTTCCTTCCTTCCCTCCCTCCTTCTCCTCCTCCTTCCTTGCTTCCTTCTGAACTTCCCTCCCTCCCTCCCTCCGCTCTGCTCTGTCCCTCCCTCTTTCCTTCCTTCCTTCCTTCTTTCTGTCCCTCCTTCCAAACTTCTCTCCTTCCTTCCTTCTTTCCCTCCCTCCTTCCCTCTTTCCCTCCCTGCCCTGTTTGCCCTAGGGATGAGAGGACATTTGACTTCAGATCCAGATAATTTCGAAGAAATACAATGAGAGAGTCATGCCTGTACACTCATCCCTTGCATAACATGGTGTGTGTGTGTGTGTGTGAGTGTGAGTGTGAGAGGGCTTTGCATCTCTAGTGTTCGACAACTGAATGCAGACGCGACAACTTTCAGCCATCCGACTGGCCCAGTGGCTTCATCGACCTGCACTGGCCGACGGGACCTCCGCCTTGCCCCCCATTGGCAAACCGTGCCTCCGTGGTCCCCTTAACCCCCAGTTTCCCACCAGCATTGGTGCGTTTGCTCTCCATGGCGGTCTATGGGAAGCAAGCCGTCCTATTACAGAAGGCGCAGAGGTGATGGTGGATCGCGGTGTTTTGACTCCCACCAGAGATGGTGGTGCAATGCAGATGGTGGTACCGCATTAATGCAAGTGGGGGGGGGTCACCTGTGGAAAAGTGGGGGGTGTCACACGATCCACAGAGCCCAGCATGTCCGATGACAGCCAGTGGGACCGCAGAGATGAGACCCAGTGAACTAGCCAAACTGTTCGTTAAAGGAGCCGGACTCTTATCTGGGAATACCGGGTTTGATTCTGCCCTCTCGCATGAAGCCTGTTGGGTGACCTTGGGCTAGTCACAGCTCTCTTCCGAGCTCTCACAGCCCCACCTACCTCGCAGGATATCTGTTGAGAGGACCTCACAGAGTGTTCTTTTGTGGGGAGCAGAACAGAAGGTTTGCCAGCCGCCTTGAGACCCCTTAAATAGGTGAGAAAAGTGGTGGGTAGAAAAATCAACCTGTATCATCCATAAAGCTGGCTGAGTAACCTTGGGCTAGTCACAATTCTCTTCTGAGCTCCCACAGCCCCACTGACCTCACAGGGTGTCTGTTGTGGGGCGAAGAACAGAAAGTTGGTCAGCTGCTTTGAGTATCCTTAAAAGGATGAGAAAAGCATGGTAAAAAAGCCAACTATTCTTCCTCTTCTCCATGAAGCCAGCTGGGTGACCTTGGGCTAGTCACAGCTCCTTTTCTGAGCTCTCACAGCCCCACCTACCTTACAGGGTGTCTGTGATCGGGTGGAGAAGAACAGAACGTTTGTCAGCTGCTTTGAGTCCTCTTAAAATGAGAATATTAAAACCAAAACAGTGCCTGACAGTGGGGAGGAAAAGTTGTTTCCTTATTTAGCCCAAGGCCAGAGCAAAGAAATGTCTTCACAGCTGTCCTGAACATATAAAGTGAGGGTGCCTGATGCATCTCAAAGGGGTGGGGAGACTATTCCATAACCTGGGAGCCACCATTGAAAAGGCCCTATCCTAGGTGCCCACCCTTTTTGCTACTGAGGGTGGTGGTACAGCCAGGAGGGCGTCCCCTGCAGATCTTAGGGCCTGGGCAGGTGGATATGGAAGAGATGGGCCAAACCAGTTTCGGCTTCGAACGGTATCCGATCGAATGGGGAGCTTGAAAGGTTTTGAGTTTGAACCCAACACCCTGTCTGTTTGAAAGCAGACTTCAACTTTGCACCGGACAAAGGGGTGTTCGAATGAACCTATGAAATGCACCCTGTTCAATTGGAGTTCAAGGATGTCCGAATCGAACCAAACACCTCTGGTGCCCGGAGGAAACGGTTCAAATTTGAAACCCGAACCAGCCTGTTCTTCTCAGTTCGATTCGAACCGAACCGAAAACGTGGGAAATGGTTAGGGTACATCTCTCCTCGTGACCTCCCGGGAGAGAGACCCAGGATCCCCTTCTCACGAAAGCAGCCTGCCAGTGTGAAATCCTGTTCCTTCCTGATTCATTTCCTTTAGGTTCCGCCCGCCACTCCAGCCAGACCTTAATTTCTCCGCACGCACGCGCAACTGAGGAAGGCAGAGAAGTTCTCAGCTAGGAAAGGCTGTTGGCATGGGAACTCCTTAAAAAAAGAAGAAGGAGGGAAGCAGAGGAAAGAGAAAGGTTTCCTCTTTGGATGCCTTGGTTGTCATGTGCAAAACTTTGCCCCTCCATCCATGTGCCAAGAAGTCTGTGAAATCACGCATGGGATAGAAAAGGTGGAGGGAGAAAATGTCTTTATCTGATATCACCCAACACTAGAACCAGGGGGCATCTAGGAAGCTGATGGGCAGGAGAGTCGGATCAGACAAGGGGAAGGATTTCTTCACCCAGAGGGTCATCGGTCTATGGAATTGGCTGCCAGAAGAGGTGGTGACAGCAACCAGCCTAGATGGCTTTAAGGAAGGGTTGGACACATTCATGGATGACAGGTGTATCAATGGCTACTAGAATGGATACCTAGGTACATCTTCCAGGATGGGGGGTGGGGGTGGGGGAAGCAGGATGCTTCTAAGGCCGTTTGCTGGGATTCAAGAGCAGGAGAAGGTTTCCCCTTGTCTCTGCTGGAGATGCTTATGGGCGATTGGTGGGCCACTGTGTGGTAGAGGATGCTGGACTAGATGGGCTGTGGCCTGATCCAGCAGGGCTCCTCTTAGGTTCTTATGGACCAGATGGGCTGTGGCCTGATCCAGCAGGGCTCCTCTTAGGTTCTTATGGACCAGATGGTCTGTGGCCTGATCCAGCAGAGCTCCTCTTAGGTTCTTATGGACTAGCTGAGCTGTGGCCTGATCCAGCGGGGCTCCTCTGAGGTTCTTATGGACTAGATGGGCTGTGGGCTGATCCAGCAGGGCTCCTCTTAGGTTCTTATGGACCAGAAGGGCTGTGGGCTGATCCAGTGGGGCTCCTCTGAGGTTCTTATGGACTAGATGAGCTGTGGCCTGATCCAGCGGGGCTCCTCTGAGGTTCTTATGGACCAGAAGGGCTGTAGGCTGATCCAGCGGGGCTCCTCTGAGGTTCTTATGGACTAGATGAGCTGTGGGCTGATCCAGCGGGGCTCCTCTGAGGTTCTTATGGACTAGATGAGCTGTGGCCTGATCCAGCAGGGCTCCTCTGAGGTTCTCATGTGCAAGACATCCCCTCCAGATCTTAAGGCATGGGCAGGTTGATATGGGAGAAGGTGTTCCTGCAGGTATTTGGGGCCCGAGTCATTTAGGGCCTTGTAAATTAAAATTAACACCTTGAATTGGGCTTAAATGGGCAGGAGTTACTCCTTTGGGGCGAGTAGTGGCTGCGGAATGAAAATGCCAGCCCTCGAATAAACAAAAGCAGCAAGGGAAAAGGCCACTGCCTGGCTATGGAAATTGTTCCACTGTTTAGCTGCTTGCACAGAAAAGATTCTCCAGCCTTTGTTATTCTGGTGGGAATCTACCTTCTTGTCACTGAAACCGATGGGTCCCTCGCCGCGCTTTCTGGTTAGGCTGTGAATAATACTGAGTTGTCATTCCTCATGATTTATGGAGCCATAGAATTCCAGACTGGCTTGGTTTCAAACCATTGTGTGTAGGGGCAATTTATTGTGTGGCCCTTTTGAAGCAGATTTCGGCTGAAGCCCCCAGGGGACTTGGGCCATCCATCTCCCTCTGTTTTAAGGATTCATATGTAAAAGAAAGAGGAAATGACCCAAGCACTGTGATCTCCCTAGGTGTGTTTTCTTTGGGGGGGGGGCTGGCAGCGGTTGTTGTGCCATGTTTCACGCACATAATCAGGAGCCCTGCTGGATCAGGGCCACAACCCATCTAGTCCAGCATCCTGTCTCACACAGTGGCCCACCAATTGCTTCTGGGCATCGGGAGCAAGAAGACATCTGGGAATCTCCTGCACTGAGCAGAGGGTTGGACGTGATGGCCCTAGAGGTCATTCCAACACTATGATTCTATGGCTCTAAGACAAAGGCAAAAACTTCACCTGCTTTTAACCACAGCGAATGGCCGTGAAAGGCATCCTGCCTGTCTCTCCAACCTGGAGGTGGTACCTGGGCGTCCATTCTAGTAGCCATTGACACACTTGTCTAGTAGCCATTGACACACTTGTCTAGTAGCCATGGCTACACGTGACTAAAGACGAGCCTTCCTGGATCAGGCCACAGCCCATCTAGTCCAGCATCCTGTCTCACATGCTGGTCCACCATTGGCTTCTGGGCAACTCAAGCAGAAGACGAAGGCAGAACCTTCACCTGCTTTTGACTCCCTGCAAATGGCTTTAGAGGCATCCTGTCTGTCTCTTCAACCCGGAGGCGGTACCTGGGGATCCATTCTAGGAGCAAGTGATACACCTGTCCTCCATGAATTATGAGGAGCCCTGCTGGATCAGGCCATAGCCCATCTGGTCCCGAAGAACCTAAGAGGAGCCCTGCTGGATCAGGCCATAGCCCATCTGGTCCCTAAGAACCTAAGAGGAGCCCTGCTGGATCAGGCCATAGCCCATCTAGTCCATAAGAACCTAAGGGGAGCCCTGCTGGATCAGACCAGAACCCATCTAGTCCATAAGAACCTAAGAGGAGCCCTGCTGGATCAGACTAGAACCCATCTGGTCCATAAGAACCTAAGAGGAGCCCTGCTGGATCAGGCCACAGCCCATCTGGTCCATAAGAACCTAAGAGGAGCCCTGCTGGATCAGGCCACAGCCCATCTGGTCCATAAGAACCTAAGAGGAGCCCTGCTGGATCAGGCCACAGCCCATCCGGTCCAGCATCCTGTCTCACCTGGTGGCCCACCAGTTGCTTCTGGGCATCTCAGGCCGGAGCTGTTACAGGTGGCAGGGAAGATAGAGCTTTTCCCTGTTTGTTGTAGTCTTGGAAACTTGGCAATGAAGAGATCTGGTCTCCGGATTGCTGTCGTCCCGTGTTGGTAGACGAAGCTCTCTCTTCCCTCTACGGCACCATTGTTTATTCATTTGCTTGAGACCTTTCCCTGTTGGTTGCCTTTGAGCCTCTTCACGGGCGCTTAGGAGGAATATCTTTCATGCAGCCTTCATTCAAAGCAGTGGGGGCCGGAGAGGGGACCATTTGCAGGGAGGAGCTTTTGGTCAAAAAGGAATGTTTCATAGGCATTGGAAATCCGATCGAATGTGCCGAATTTCGACGCTCAAGCTCGAATAGAATGTCCCGAAATTCGAGTGCAAACGTTCGAACCCGATTTCAAATTTCGGATCTGTTCGTTCAAATTATCCGGACATCGATGTGTATATGGGTTTGCGCGTGATGCGTACTTGAAGATCCGCCTCTTTCCCGCCTCTGTACGCATTTGTACGGATCCTTAAGGGATGAAATACGGGATAACTACGGGATGCATACGGACGTGTACAGATGCATACAGATGTGGAGAAGATGTGTACGTGCACATATAAACGTTGTCCACATTTGTATGTGCAGATTTGAGTTAAAAATGATGGCGGACACCACATCTCTGTGGTCTGGTGTACCATGGGGGGTAGTGGTGGGAGCATAGAAGTGCCCAGCCGTATCTCTAAAGGCCAGAAACCTCGCCTTTGGAGTCCTGTCCCCTCCAAAGCTGGCATGAGCTTGGGGGGGGGGGCTGGCACAGAAAAGGCCCTGAGCAACACATCAAAATATCTAAAGGAACGCCTTCTCCCATACCAACCTGCCCATGCCTTAAGATCTAGCGGTGAGGCCCTCCTGGTTGTCCCACCACCTTCACTAGTGAGGCTGGCGGGCGTCCCGGAGAGATCCTTTTCGGTGATGGCCCCCAAGCTATGGAATATTCTCTCCCTAGAGTTACCTATATTTATTAATGCGGTGAAGACGCACCTCTTTGCCCTGGCCTTTGGCTGAGGTGGTTATATCTTCCCTCCCAGTACAGACGCTGTCATTTTAAACATGGAGTGTATTGTTTTAGGTGTGTTGAGTTTTTAAAGGGCGTTTAATGTATATTCTGTTTTTAATCTGTTGTTTTAACGGTTGTTACCCGCCCAGAGACCTTCAGGTACGGGGTGGGATAGAAATGTAAATGACTGACTGACTGATTGATTGATTGATTGATTGATTGATTGATTGATTGATTGAACGAATGCTTGAGTGAGTGAGTGAGTGAGTGAGTGAGTGAGTGAGTGAATGAGTGAATAAATCCCAGCTTGGAATGGATTGCTGACTCTGGAATACTTGGGGGTGCTGGGAGAGGGAGACCAGATCAGACCCATTGGTCCTACACCTAAAATCACACCCAAGCCTCGATTCCAAAGGCAAGTGTGTTTGTTGCTAAGGGCAGCGTTGGCGGCGATGCTGTACCCCACCCGGGTTCCATGCTGTGTTGCTAAAGCCGGTGGCAGCGGTGGGGTGCTCTTTGGTTTGTCCCCCTCTCTGCATTTCTCAAAGGTCGACGGTGAGGGTGAGGGCAGGCTGTGTCTGCTGGCTATAAATACATCGATCTGAGCACCCCCCACCCCACCCCCCACCCCGCAGCCCTGCCACAAATGTGTGACGCCCACCGGCCCCTCCCTGACCCCGCTCCTTGTGTTTGGAAAATGAGAGGGCTCCGGGCTGGCAGGAGAACCTGGCGTGGGCGGTGGGAACCATCAGCTGTCTCTGGAGGCGGGCAGAGAAATTCCCTTTCACCAGGGCCAGGCCTGCCGGCACCCGGCCAACTCTGCATCCCCCCCCCCAGCTCCAACGCTGGAGATGTTGGGGGGCTTCTGACGGTTCCATGTCTGCTAAAGCCAGCCCTGGATTTTGTGGGAAAGGAGTGAGGTTGGGTAGCATGCTCAGACCTTCTCACTCACAGGTTTTGAAGAAGAAGAAGAGTTGGCTTTTCTACCTCGCTTTTCTCACCCATTTAAGGGGAACTCAAAGCGGCTGACAAACCTTCTGTTCTTCTCCCCACAACAGAATGTCCTGTGAGGCAGGTGGGGCTGTGAGAGCTCAGAAGAGAGCTGTGACTAGCCCAAGGTCCACCCAGTTGGCTTCACGGAGGAAGAAGAGTTGGCTTTTCTACCCCGCTTTCCTCACCCATTTAAGGGGACTCAAAGCGGCTGACAAACCTTCTGTTCTTCTCCCTACCACAGAACACCCTGTGAGGTTGGGTGGGGCTGTGAGAGCTCAGAAGAGAGCTGTGACTAGCCGAAGGTCACCCAGCTGGCTTCATGGAGGAGAGCAGAACTGAAGCCGGTATTTCCAGATAAGACTCCGGCTCCCTAACCACTAGACCAAACTGGCTCACAGTTCGGTTTGTGCAAAGTTCGGTTTGTGTTTCAAGGTTCGCTCGAACCCTTTGTGCTCAGAGTCGCTTGTGCCAAACTGAACACGCTGTTTTTCAAGTATCGGGAAATCTGATCGCTTGCGAACACATGCGATTCAGTCAAACGGTTCGCGTTAAGGCTGTGTGTTTTTTTCCTGAAAAGAACTCCCCCCCCCTCCCAAAATGAACAAATGGATTATTATTTTTTAATACTCAAACCAGGTCGAGATGGAACACGGACAGCCGTTTGATCGACTAAACGGCTCGCCGCTGATCGGGACAAACAGGCGTTCGGTTCCGCGATGAACCGAACGTGCAGTTTTGGTCCGTTTGCTCTTTCGCTCGGCAAATCGCAGTGGGTTAATTTTGGATCACTTGAATCCACCTAGAGCCACTAATTAAGTTTTATGCCGTGAAATAGCTGACACTCAGTGCCTTGAGAGGGCTGTGGATCGGGGTGTTCTTTGATACTAAATATAATGAGATTTTCATGCCTTATTTGGTAAATGAGTGCCCCCCCCTTGTGAGAGAGGGCTAATTCCTCTATTTTTCAGCGGGGAAATCAATAGCCACAGACCGAGAAGATCACAGAGGAATCCTTTTGAGAGAGAATGCCAGCTCCGTGGTTGCCTAGAGGAACTTTTAATTGAAGGTTCGGCCCGAACCTTCCCCGCAGGTTGCCAGCTTTCTCGCTTGCCCAGGGTTCCTGTGCTTTATCTCTCTCTCGAGAGGGAGGGGAATTTGAGGCGGGGAATTTCCTCTCCCCTCCGTTGCTCTGCATGCTCAGTTGGTGTGGGAGGAGGAAAGTTTGCAGAAGGTTGCTGCATCCATTTCTGTCATCCGGTGGAAGAATACGGGGGCTTCGGTTCAGGCGCGTGCGGTTCGAGTGGGACGTAGGCGAGGGTGGACGGAATGGGGTTGGTTTTGGCTGCGTTCCTTGGAGCGGTCTCCCAAGGGCCCGTGGCATAGGGGTGCTCACGAGTGGATGTTTTGGCATCCGATTCGTAACAAATGGAATGCTAGAAAATCTAGTGCAAAATTCAAAGAGATCCCCTTCGAATGTGGTCGGATTCTATTAGATATGGGGTGATTTTCCACTGTCTCTAAAACTACCCATTAAGTACCCATTAATGGGCACGTAATGGCATTTTTGTACCCATTAATGGGTACTTAATGGGTACTTCTGGTGACAGTGGAAAAACACCCATGAATGCGTTTGGACGAATTCATATGAATATCCAATATGTATCTGATTCGAACCAGTATGTATCCGATTTGAACCAGTATGTATCCGATTTCAACCAATATGTATCTGATTTGAACCAATATGTATCTGATTCGAACCAGTATGTATCTGATTTGAACCAGTATGTATCCGATTTGAACCAATATGTATCTGATTTGAACCAGTATGTATCTGATTCAAACCAGTATGTATCTGATTCGAACCAGTATGTATCTGATTCGAACCAGTATGTATTCTATTTGAACCAATATGTATCTGATTCGAACCAGTATGTATCTGATTCGAACCAGTATGTATCCGATTTGAACCAATATGTATCTGATTTGAACCAATATGTATCTGATTCAAACCAGTATGTATCTGATTCAAACCAGTATGTATTCTATTTGAACCAATATGTATCTGATTTGAACCAGTATGTATCTGATTCAAACCAGTATGTATCTGACAAATGCATACTTACCCAGTAGAAACGAATACGTATCTGATACCTATCCTATTCGTTCGAACTATCTGGACATTCGTATGTTTACAGGTATGTACACAAATGTGCACTTGAAGATCTGCATCTGTATGCATTTGTACGGATCTGTATGGGACGGAAACAGGTTGCGTACGGGATAACTATGGGATGCATATGGACATGTACCGATGCGCACGGGTGTACGGATGTGGGGAAGATGCAATTTGTATGTGCAGATTCGAATCAAAAATTCAAACGAATATATTTGAATTTGGTGAATTTGAATCAAATCTTGATAAGTTTGGATTTTCAGGTATTTGTTTTGGTTTGAAAAGAATGTCAAAAAAAAAACATTTGTGCACCTCTCTATGACAACTTGGGGCCAGCTAACTAGACAGACCGTCTCTCTCGATATAGACTTGAGGGATCGTTAAGATCTTTCAGGCAAAGCCTTGCTAAATGTGATCTGTGACTACTTGCAGCTGGGCCTTCTTGGTGTTAGCACCCGTCCTCTGATATTCATAGGGTCTCATTTTTAGATGCCAATTGAAGACTCCTATTTCTATCCAGGCCTTTCCAGAGTAAATGTTTATTTGCTTGTTTGTTTCCCCATGCTTGATTTTAATCATGTTTTTAGATCATTATTCTGCTTTTTAGCTGTTTTTAATTCTTTGCAACATTGCTTCGAGATTACATTTTGATGGGAAGAAGTATATAAATATCGTACGTAAATAAATGTTGAATTGCCGGGGTTCTGCAGTGTTTCTGAGGACTAATAAACATCAGTGTTAGTTTCCTTTTGGCAATAATACTATTTATCTTTTTAATCGAAACAGTTCTATCCAGCACTTCTTCCTTCTTTCCTTTCTCTCTTTCTTTCATGCACACCTCCTTTTTTCCTTCTTTCCTTCTTTCCTTCTTTCCTTCCTTCCTTCCTTCCTTCCTTCCTTCCTTCCTTCCTTCCTTCCTTCCTTCCTTCCATGTACACCCTCTTTCTTTCTCTTTCTCTCTTCCTTCCTTCCTTCCTTCCTTCCTTCCTTTCTTTCTTCCTTCCTTTTATGCATACCTATTTCTTTCTTCCTTCCGATCTGAAGCATTTTACAATATAGCTTAAAAGTGAGAAAAATAGCAATACAGATTCTGGGTGGAATAAAACTCTTTCACCTTGGGGAAGGGTGGGTGAACAAACAACTTTTCAAAAGGCACTGAGAAAATGTGATTGTGAGTGCCCCATGAATATCGGAGAAGAGAACATTCCATAATGGGGGGCCACAACAGAGAAGGCCTTGTCACGGGACTTCCGGAATGGCATTCAGTAATGGATGCTATTTTTTTTAATAGTGCCAATGCCAAATATTATCAAACTACAACTCCCATCTGCCTGAGCCAGCATAAATGATGGCAAGGGCTGATGGGAAATGTAGTTCAACATATGCAGGACCCCCACCCCACCCCGTGATGGATAACCCCAGCCTATGCTGGTTTGGTGGCTAGGGGTGTGCAGTTTTTTTATTCGATTCGATTCATATCACATATTTGAATTTCTGAATTTGTACGAACAGAGAAAAAATGAATGTATTTGAATACATTTGCACCTATTTGAATTCATTTGAATGTTAAAAAATAAATGTATAGACATTCAATTCGAATTTGAGTGTCTGAAAAAGAACAAATTTGATAGAATTTTGAATGTTTCGATGTGGTGGCATTATTTCTCCGGTGAAAATGCAGCTATTTTGCTTGGCTGCCTTTAATTATCTTTCCCATTTCTTTAGCTTGTTTTTTAAAATCTCTCTTTTCTTTTTTTTAGTACAGTAAAGGAATATTGCAGTAACTGGGGAAAGGAAATGTGTAGCTAATAAAAAACACGGGAAAGAAAGCATAGTTATTAACGAAATAACAACGTAAGTCGATGGGGGTGGCAGAATACCACTCCCCCTCCGGCAAACAGAAAAGCAATTACTGTTTTGGGGGGTTTGGGGGGATTTTTTAAACCAACCAAACAAAAAAAATTGGTCAGAGTCTCAGGCTTAATAAATAAAGCTAAGAATGGAAACCATGGGGTGAGTTTTTGACTTGGAACATTTTGTTTGCTCTCCTTAAAGGCTAGAGAAAGGTTTGGATTTTTGGAGGAGTTTCTCCCACCCCCGGGCAACCCAGTGAAATAAACACTTGTTAAAAGAGTTGGAATGGCTTTCCCTTGCTTTCTGGTTTGTCCTCAAGGCTCAATAGGCCCCTTTATGCCCTTTGATGGTGGTTTTTGGCATAAATGCCAAATGGAGGGATGTGAATAAAAGGATATAAACTTTCCCCCTTCCCAAGTCTTGCATTGAAATTTTCTCCCCCTTTATAATTAGCAGTATGGGTGTTGCTTGCCTCCCCAGCCCCATGGACTCCCTTTGGCAGACTGAGTCTCCCTCCTTTTGGACTAAAGAGCTAGGGGAAAGAGACTCAGGCTTAATAAATAAAGCTAAGAATGGAAACCATGGGGTGAATTTTTGACTTGGAACATTTTGTTTGCTCCCCTTAAAGCAGTGATGGTGAACCTTTCGATCTCAGTGTGTCAAAATTCGCAAGAAAACCTAGCATAACTCGGGTGCTGTGTCACATCTAGAAATATCCATAATTTTGTGATATTTGTAGCTCTAGTAAAAAAGTTATTTTTGATATATGTATTTTATTAAAAGCAAAGACAAATAATTCTTTACATAAGTGACTTTTGTTGCTGAATTTCGTTTGCTAAATCTTCAATTGAAATTTGGTATTTCGTACACTTCAAGAACAAGCAAGCACTACATGCTCAGGTGCCAGGGTTGCCACGTGTGACACGCGTGCCATAGGTTGGCCATCACTGCCTTAAAGGCTAGAGAAAGGTTTGGATTTTTGGAGGAGTTTCTCCCACCCACGGGCAACCCAGTGAAAGAAACACTTGTTTAAAAAGTTGGAATGGCTTTCCCTTGCTTTGTGGTTTGTCCTCAAGGCTCAATAGACCCCTTTATGCCCTTTGATGGTGGTCCTTTGGCATAAATGCCAAATGGAGGGATGTGAATAAAAGGAGGATATACACTTTCCCCCTTCCCAAGTCTTGCATTGAAATTCCTCCCCCTTTATAATTAGCAGTACTGGCGTCGCTTTCCTCCATAGCCCCATAGACTCCAAATGGTGTCCTGGTCCTGTCTACCTGTAGACCTCTTTTTCAGGTCTACTGGTGTACCAGGGGAAGTATACTAGGTAGATGAGGAACCCAGTTTGATGGCATGTGCTTCAGAGTTGATGGAAGGGTTGACACTAGGGATGTCCACAAATGGAGGTTTTTTTTGCATCCAATTCGCATTGAACTGAGTGTGAAAAAATTCATATTTGTTCCAATAGATCCCTTCAAATGCGGTAGGATCCTATTCAATACGAATGCATACATACGAATTATCCGATATAAACGCAAACGTATCCAATACATATCTGATACGTATCCCATAACATATCCACTCTGAAAGCATCAAATCCGTCCTGAATCCACTCCCAAACTGTGTTGAATTCACTCTGGATCCGTTGCAGATGTGACTGGTGTGGCCACTTTCCCACCTCCCCATTTCACGAATGTACCAAAACCTTCATATTCGTAAAAATGTTAATGTACGAAGATCATAACATAAACAAATGTTAGGAATATACATGCACATTATTAGTTGGCACGGAAGAGGGCAGGCTAGTGCGGACATCCTTGCTCCGCACTAGAAACAACCCATCCCATCTTGGGGTGGGTTTTCCATCCTATACCGGAGGGTACCACTCTGATCCCTATCGCAGTGGTAAGTGCAGAAGTGATGTTTGCAGAAGATGAAGAGTTTCCGGATACTTAGCATGCCTAATCTGCCCTTTTCTTTTCTCTTTGACAGGATTCTATGTTCTCGTTGGCACTCAAATGCCTTATCAGCCTCTCTACCATCATCCTTTTGGGCCTCATCATTGCCTACCACACCCGGGAAGTTCAGGTATGGTTCTGTTGCCGTGGGAGAACCTTTGCTTCCCGATATCCTCTGTTATTTGAAAGATTGTTGAGGTTTTGTCAGAAAATTGTGTAAAGCAGGATATCACGTTTGTCAAGATATTGGTGGACCTCTGGAGTCAAGCCTAACCCTATCAGTGCTTGAAAAGTGCTGAGTTTGGAGATAAGTGATCTGTCACTTGATAAGTATGGATCTTTTACCCTCTGGTTGTAGGGTTGAATGTTTGCGCCAGCCCTTAAATCAATGTATCCTCCAGCCTAATTGTGGCCAAAGAGAGCAAGCGAGTAGAGGAAAATAATGGCACACATGGGGAAAGACGAACCTTTGACTGGAGAAAATGGACAACCTTTGATGAGCTAGGATTCAGAATGTTGTTGCTTCATTGAAAGGAATGTATCCTATCATATCTGTGCACTGTCATTCGAGGAGATAGGTGGTATGATTACCTATGTTGATGACATTCTGATACGAAGGAGCAGAAATATATATTTCAGAACATTTTGGGAGGGGATCATGTGTCAGAGGTGGAGACATTGGAATGCAGTTCCTACAATTCTTCACCTCCCCCATCACTTCTGTCTGGAAATCTGGGAAGATTGGGAATTTGACCCTGTAAATCTCTGCAGTTGTTGTACCCTTAGTATCTACGATAGGGTAGGAATTAAATTCAGGTAGGGGCGCGCACAAATGCATTTTCGAATGTTTGATAATCTGTATTTGTACAAATAGATCATATTTGAATGTGGTAAAATTCTATTTCATACGAATCTATTTGTACGTATTTGTGTGAATATTCGATATATATTGGATATGAATGGATACTTGATATGTATCTGATACGAACGAATGCATATCTGATATGAATGAATACGTATCCGATACATATCCAATATGAACAAATATGTATCTGATACGTATCTGCGGGGGGAACGCCTCTTGATTTTCATCTCTGGTCTATTCTCAATCTTGCTGCCATTGTCCAGAAATTATATATTTTGCAGTTTTTCACGTAATGTTTGCGATGTTTGGATTGATTGATCACAAGGGTTTGTTTCAGATGTTTGTAGTTATCCTACTCGTCTTACAAGCGTGCGGCAGTTCCACCATAAGTGAAGGAGGGTTCCTTTTCGTTTCTCTAAAGTACAATACTGAAGTGAGGATGACATAAATTCATGCTTTCTGGAAGAGTTGCCCTATACTTCTTGAAAGCTGCAAAACATCCTTTAGGTTTGGTCATCCTTGAAGACGGTTCGGAAGTTGCAGCTGGTGCAAAATGCAGCCGCCAGAGTGCTGACAGGTACATCTAGCCGGACACACATCACGCCGGTTCTAAAAGAATTGCACTGGCTGACAATTCACTACCGAGCCCAATTCAAGGTGCTGACTCTGACTTATAAGGCCCTAAATGACTTGGGCCCCAGATATCTAAAGGAGCACCTTCTCCCATATCGACCTGCCCGCGTCTTAAGCTCTGGAGGGGAGGCCCTCCTGGTTATCCCACCGCCTTCAGCAGCTAGGCGGGTGGGCACCCGGGAGAGGGCCTTCTCAGTAGTGGCCCCTAGGCTGTGGAATGGTCGCCCCCTGCAGGTGCGTCAGGCCCCTTCTCTGTTTATGTTCAGGAAGGCGGTGAAGACGTACCTCTTCTCTCAGGCCTTTAGTTAAATGTTCCCTGCGCTTCCCCCATTGCAAACACTGCTGTTTTAAATCTGTTTTTGTATTTTTTTAATGCTGGCTTTTTAAATTTTGTACTTGTTTTTAGGATTGATACAGTTTTGATATGTTGGTTTTTAAATGTTATGGGCTGCCCAGAGACCCTTGGGTATGGGGCAGGATATAAATATAAATATAAATAAATAAAATAAATAAATCCTTGGTATAACACAGTTTTGCTTCTGCAGAGTTGTGCTAATCGCTGACTAGAGGCATAAGTCATTTCTGGTATCCCCTGTCCAGTGTGGATGACGCCAGGAGCAGATGGGTGACACCTTTGGTGTTCATCAGCGTGCAAAATGGAGGCCCATAGACCAGACTATTTACATCTATATACCACACTTCCCTCTGAGGTCCTTGAATGGATTATGCCATAAGCAGGTGTTTCTGATCAAATGGGCGGACCATTCTAGGATTAGGCTAGGTTTCTTGCGTGCACCTGCTTCCTGTTGCACCTGTGGTGAAGATGGTCTCAGGAGAACAAGGAGGCCATGGAAGACTGGAAGCAGGTTTTCGTGGGCTCAGAGGTGCAGGAGTAGTAGGAGAAGAATTGGCTTTTCTACCCTGCTTTTCTCACCTGTTTAAGGGGACTCAAAGCGGCTGACAAACCTTCTGTTCTTCTCCCCACCACAGAATACCCTGTCAGGTAGGTGGGGCTGTGAGAGCTCAGAAGGTAGCTGTGACTCGCCCAGGGTCACCCAGCTGGCTTCGTGGAGGAGGGCGGAATCAAAGCCAGTATTCCCAGATAAAGAGTCCGGCTCCTCAGCCGCTAGACCAAACTGGCTAGTTTGGAAACCAACAGGAGGAAGAAATTGGGAGCAGGGCGGAAGTTCCCCTTAAAGCCAAGCATGGCTTGAGGTGGGACTCTGCTTGCGGAACGCGCGGCCTTTTCCTCAGGCCGTCATGGCTTCTGCTGGACCTGAAGGAGAACTGAGGGCACCCCACTTGGTCCAGCCCTGGGGGTTGTGGGTGGGGTACCTCCTCAACCCATAGGCCGCCGCTTCTACCAGGTCTCATGGGGTGTGTGGGTTGGGGTTGGGGTTGGGGGGACCCTCCAGCTTCCCTTTCCTCTCCGCCCCTCTGCCCTGCTGTGCTTTGCAGGAGCCATGAGCTAAGATGTTTTGCCCGGGCCTGGAGACGGTTGCCGTGGCAACCAGATTCCACCTCCCTCGGATTCTGGGCGTGGTGGTGGCTGCCTTTTGCAAAAGGGTACCGCTTTGGGGGCATCTCTGCTAACGAAGGTGTGTATTCATGTGCGTAAAAGAGGGGGCCTCTTTTATTTCCCACCCCACTTTTTTTTTTTTTTTGCCAGCCAATGGGGAAATCTGACTATCTGATCCGCTGCTTAATTGCAATTTGATCCTGAGCTATTTGGTTTTTACCCACCCACCCCATCCCTGGGAGAAGAGGCAGCAGGTGACCATCTTTGCAGCACTACAGGTGGTGGGGCTTGTCTGAAGGCCTTTTGGGAAACCGCAGGTCTTGCTGAGGTTTCCATAGTTACTAGTACAGCCGCTCCTGATTTCTGGCATTTTTCTTCTTCTGAGCATCATTATCTCGTGCGAGCTGTAAGCACACCTCAAGGTGTGTGTGTGTGTGATTTATTCACTCTTTCATTCATCCATCCATTCATTCAATTTTTATCCCACCCTCTGCCAGAAGATCTTGGGGCTAGGAGTGTGGACAAATACTCACAATGTTAGTTATTTCGATGACCCTGGGCGAATCTGGACATTCGTACTTGGAGTATGCGCAAATATTCAGGACATTTGAAACTTGGCTGAATTAGGGCATTGAAACTCGAATAGAATGTTATGATATTTGCATGCTAACAGTCGGATAAACACAGATGTTTCCAGACATTTGTATGAATAGTTTGAACATTTGTTGAACTGGGGAAGCGTATTGGATACATATTTATTTGTATCAGATACATATCTGTTTGTATCACATACGTATCTATTCATATCAGGTATATATTTGTTTATATCAGATACGTATCTATTCACATCAGGTGTGTATTTGTTTATCAGATACGTATCTATTCGTTTCAGATACATATCTATTCATATCAGGTATGTATTTGTCAATATCAGATACGTATCTATTCATATCAGGTATGTGTTTATATCAGATACATATTTGTTTGCATCAGATACGTATCTGATATGTATCGAATGTTCATATGAAGTTTTACGAATAGATTAGCATGGAATAGAACCCATAACGAAGCTACCTACGAATGTATTGAAACATTCAGTTCAAATTTGAATGTCAATCTTTGAACGGGCCAACATTAGATTTGAATTTCAGTGTCTGGATTTCGTACAAATTTTGAGTGGTGCAAATATTTGTACGCATTCCACACAAGACTTTATATGTTCAGGCGGTTAGTGAAGAGGCACCGATTCATTCCAGCTCATGTCGGTACCTGGTACCTACAGCAGTCCAGGGAGCCTGAAGACATGGCCAGGGGCCGATGAACCGAGCTCCCATCGGCCTCAGCTCCCGTCGCTCGGCTGGTGCGAAAGAGGGTTGTCCTTGGGAAAGAGTGCAATTAGAAGTTGCTATGTAATTTTTCCCCTGCGTGCAAAAGCGAAAGAGCCGATGAAATTTTATTTTCTGCCTTTCTATCCCACACTGAGCTGTAAAACGCAAGGGGGCTGAATAGACACTTGCCTTCTGGAACAATTTGCACCCTTTAAGCGTCTATTCAAGAGGTTCATTTCCACCTAAGGCTTCCTGGGGTAAATGCCCAGCCCCCTCGCCTGCCTTTTCCTTTTAATGAGACATTTTTGGATAATTTATTCTTTTATTTGTTTGATTTGCAAGCAGCTCTGAGGTATTACAGTGGGAAACAGTAGAAAGCCTCCTCCAGAAAATACCATACCTGTGAAATCAAGAGAGCCGCCGCTGTGCTTTTCATGCCCAGAAACCGACCTTAGTTTCAACTTCTTTCCTGCGTCTTTCAACATTTCGGTCCTGCATCCACATGCCTCAAGAGCAGCAGCTCAAAAGCATGTGGACCCCGGATGTTGGAAGTGCATTTCCAAGCCTTAGATGTGGATTGAGGCGATAGCATGTGGACGCGACCATCTCTAAGCTGCTTTGGAGCCACTTTTTTTATTATGGGTGCACGGATATTCATAATATTTGGCATTCGTGCATTCGAAGATGCATAGCTGACGTTCGTATTTGTACGAAGAAGTAGAGTTGGCTTTTCTACCCCGCTTTTCTCGCCCATTTAAGGGGACTCAAAGCGGCTGACAAGCCTTCTGTTCTTCTCCCCACAGCAGACACCCTGTGAGGTGGGTGGGGCTGTGAGAGCTCAGAAAGAGAGCTGTGACTTGCCCAAGGTCACCCAGCTGGCTTCGTGGAGGAGGGCGGAATCGAACCTGGTATTCCCAGATAAGGGTCCGGCTCCCTAGCCACTAGGCCAAACTGCCTCACCAAAGGAATATTTGTGAAACAGAATGTTGTTGACATTTGTATGTCTGCAAATTCAAATCGAAAATTTGAACGTATCGGTTTGAATCGAATAGAATGTGATTTTTTTAAAAAAAATTTGGAACGTCCTGCCAGATACAAGGATAAATCCATGATTCCTCTTTATCATCTGCCTGGTGCTGGAGAGTTTCTGGAGTCAGACTCAGATTTTGCTACAACTTACACCCGCCTTGCAAACCACGTAGGACATATTTATGGAGTCATTCCGAACGCCGTCGCCGCGAAGGCTGGAGGGGCGCCTTATTTCCACGGTTTTATAATAGCTTTTGTTTCTTTGCACAAAGGCTGGAATTCGGATGCGGTGAGCGAAGGATGAATGATGTAGTTCATCTTCAGCGGGTAGTTAATGCTCATCTATCAAGAGATGAGCAGATTAAAAAAAAATTTGGATTGCAATTCCTGGGCGATTCATAAATCACATTCAGAGGATTTCAGGGACTGCGTTTGTGTTTGTTTTCTCACCGTCACTGAAAAGTTGCAACTCAGGGGTGGGGAGGAAGAGGAGGACCCTCCAGATTTGTGCTTTCTCCTGCACGTTATCCTTCGGTGGAAGCTGGTTAATAGCAAAGGAAAGGGGCCAATGTTAGGCGCACGTTGGCATTTCTGCTTGGAAATCGCCCCAAGAAAGAACATCAGAGAATATATATATGTATATCTTCTCCCTCCCCTATATAGCAATGACATATATATTGACAAACTTTGCATAGGAGGGTTTCCCAGAAAGGCTACATCACTGGACTTAGTCATGTATTTATAACCCACCTTGCCTCCAAAGTGCCACAAGTGGCAAACACAGTTGTGGCCTCATTTATGTCCACCCGTCCACCCACCCACCCATCCACCCACCCACCCACCCATCCATCCACCCACCCATCCATCCACCCACCCATCCATCCATCCATCCATCCATCCATCCATCCATCCATCCATCCATCCATCCATCCATCCATCCATCCATCCATCCATCCCTTCTCTCTCTTCTCTCCTTTCCATCCATCCATCCATCCATCCATCCATCCATCCATCCATCCATCCATCCATCCATCCATCCATCCATCCATCCATCCATCCATCCCTTCTCTCTCTTCTTCTCTCCTTTCCGTCCATCCATCCATCCATCCATCCATCCATCCATCCATCCATCCATCCATCCATCCATCCATCCATCCATCCATCCATCCATCCATCCATCCGTCCGTCCGTCCGTCCATCCTGCCCTTCACCAAATGGTCCTTCTCTTGCAGAGGTGCGAGGCATAGGGACATGCAAGAGGGCCTTTTCTGTGGTGGCCCCTAGACTCTGGAACAGCTTCCCTCTTCAGGTTTGCCTGGCGCCTTCACTGTATACTTTTTCGGTGCCACCTACTCCTGCAAATGACCATGCAGGCTTATAGGCCAGAGGTATAGAAGTGGTTTGTGTGACCTTTTTTTGTAGACGTAAGAACATAAGAACAGCCTTGCAGGACCAGGACCACACACCATTCTTGGCCAGGGTCCTATCGCATACAACAGCCCACCTAATTGTTCTGGGTGGAACATGGAGGCAAAACCTTCACCTGTTCTCGACTCCCTGCAGCTGGCCTTTGGAGGCTTCCTGCCTGTCTCTCCAACCTGGAGGTGGCACCTAAGTATCCATTCTAGCAGCCATCGACACACCTGTCCTCCATGAATGAAGAGGAGCCCTGTTGGATCAGGCCACGGCCCATCTAGTCCAGCATCCCGTCTCACACAGTGGCCGGCCAGTTGCTTCTGGGCATCTCAAGCAGAAGAAGGCACGAGCAAAACCTTCACCTGCTCTTCCAAATGGCTTCTTTCGGACAACCTGCCCATCTCTCCAGTCTGGGCATCCATTGACTCACCTGTCCTCCATCAGTTGTCCGAATCATTTCTCCAAGCTTGTCCGGCTGGTTGCTGTCACCGTTTCAAGCGGTGGCTCTCCGTTGAGAAAGGAGTCAGTGAAGGAGATGGAGGGGGGGGGAGCATGAACTCCTCTGGGTGGGATAGAGATGCGCTCCTTGCGCCATCTGTTATGCGCCCATGACACATCTGCACATGCAAATGATTATTTTCAAGGCTTTTGCACAAGGGTGGGGGGAAGCTGAGGCTGTTTTAGCCCCGGGCGAGAGGACCAGCGGAGTGCGGGCTGGCTGGTGTGCCCCTCTTATGACAGCGCACAGATGGCCCTCGCTCCCGGGGTGATGCTCAGCCCCCCCCCCACTCCGCCGCCCGCCCTTTTGACTCGGTACAGAGGACGGAATAAGCTTTGTGTAACTAAACATAAACACAGCAGCTGTGGGAAGGCTTTAATCTGTGCGCCTGTTTCCCCAGCATCTGTTTTCTTCCGGGGATTGTGTCTTGGGTCCGGTGTTTGCTAGGTGGTGAATCTGGATCCAGGTGGAAGAGAGAGAGAGAGAGAGAAAAAAAAGGAGGCAGAGAATTTGCCCTTAAAACCAAAACAAAAGGGGACTCAAAGCGGCTGACAAACCTTCTGTTCTTCTCCCCGCAATAGAACACCCTGTGAGGTAGGTGGGGCTGTGAGAGCTCAGCTGTGACTAGCCCAAGGTCACCCGGCTGGCTTCATGGGGGAGGGCGGAATCAAACCCGGTATTCCCAGATAAGATTCCGGCTCCCTAACCACTAGACCAAACTGGCTCACTAGTTTGGACCTAAAGGAACTCGCTGGCCAGGCTGCAGGTGACGAAACTGCCCCTTACGTGGCTTAATTTATTTTGTTTATTGATTGAAATATCTATATCCCGCCCCTTTGACTTATAAGACCCTAAATGACTTGGACCCCCAAATATCTAAAGGAATGCCTTCTTGCATTTCGACCTGCCCATGCCCTAAGATCTGCAAGGGAGGCCCTCCTGGTTGTCCCACCACTCACAGCAGCAGAAGGGGTGGGCACCCAGGATAGGGCCTTTTCAGTGGTGGCTCCCGGACTGTGGAATAGTCTCCCTCCTGAGCTGTGAAGATGCACCTCCTCACCCTGGCTTTTTCCTCCCCACATTCGGATTAATTGTCAGGCACTCTATTCGGATTAAAAATAGTCCAGATGGGACTAAAAAAAAATTAGTCCAAACAGGACTAAACAAGCTAAGTGGGGACGCGCCCTATCTGTATATGCTTCTCCTAGGCCTCTGTAATTAAATTATTGGTCTCAGCTGAGTTCCTAGTCCTCATGAAGGCCTTGGAAACCAGCAGCTGTTTTGCTGGAGAGGGAGGTCAAGGGGAAGAAATTGGCTTCATCAGAAGTTACTGTATTTTCCACAGTGAAGTCGCTGTTTTTAATTCCTTCTCCTGTCCAGCTTCTTGCCCCGTTGATGGTCTGCTGCATGGCATTGGGTGGGCATATAAACAGAAGTTGCCCCCCTTCTTGCAGAGCCCCCCAAACCCGGTGAGGTTGAGATACACCGGCCTGGACTGGTTGCTTTGCAGTTCGTAGCAAACTGGGTTGTTTGCACAGTTTGCCTGCAAACTGAACCTCCCTGTTGTGTGAAAAACCTGATTCGAACCGGACCCGAGCCAAGAGGCGGTCTCAGAAGCCAAGCAGAATCACAGCAACCAGGATGGTTTGCTGGATTTGCCTGTGAGCCAAACCATTTTGTGTTGTTTCGTTCTTTTCGAACCACTTCGAACCGAACCAAACCGAACCAACAGGCGGTACATTTCATTCGAGCCGAATCACTGCTTTTCTGTTGGTCCGCCTCCCCATGGCGAGGTCGTCCAAACCGGAGCGGAACGTTCGCCGAATCTCGAGGCAGATGGGAAGGTTGTCAAGACGGTCATTATTGGATAGGGTAGGGGCCACCGCTTAGAAGGCCATGTCCTGCACTGAGCAGAGGGTCGGGCTTGATGACCCTAGGGGTCCCTTCCAACTCTGTGATTAGAAGACCGTGCCATTTTAAGGAGCTGGACGGAACCAGTGGAAGACGGGGCTGCTGGTCAGGTCAGCTGTGGATGACCTTGAGAGCTAGAGGTCGACCATCTCTTGCCAAGCGGCTGCCGGGGAGCGCGTGTTTGTACGTTCACGGTCTGCTTGTGAATTTGCTGTAGGCATCTGGTTTTTAGAGATGGCGTGGCAGGGAGAAAGGTGCCAGACGAGCTCTGGTTCCATCTGATCCAACCTTGTCTCCATCTGCTCTCTTGCTGGAAGCGGTTTCCCTTATTTTTATTGGTCTGGGTTCCCTCCTTCCTTCCTTCCATCCCTCCCTCCCTCCCTCCTTCCCTCTTTCCCTCCATGTGTTTTGATTTCTCCACCAGCCGTTGGAGAGATTTGTGCCTCCAATGTGATAGTCTATGCAGACCCCCCCCCTGTTCTCAGGGGTTCCTCGGGAGGGGGGCGGGAGATTTTGTGACCAGGGAAGGATCAGTTTGGATGGCCCTCGAAAGAACAGGGTTACGGGATTCTGGAAGAGAGAGGGGGGGGGAGAGGAGGGTAGGCGTGAGCGAAGATGGGGATGGTCGGATTCCATCCGTCAGAGCAGTGCCAGGCCTTTGGTGCCAATTCTTGCCCACGCTGGAGGGTGGCCAGGACTGAGCTGGGCAGCAGCTGTTCTGAAAGGGAAGGATTAGCGGTTCGATCCCCGATAGCACCCTGGACTAGAAGGTGGGAGGTGCGCAAGGGCGCTGATGTCATCAGGCTGGTTTCTTGGCAACAGCACGACACTGGTTTGCTGTTGCCCTCCACGGCTTCCCTACGGCTGACGTAGGGACAGGCAGGTTGTCTCCAAAGGCCTTTTGCAGGGAACCGAGAGCAGGTGAAGGTTCTGCCTTTGACTTCCGCTTGAGATGACCAGAAGCAACTGGTGGGACATGGTGGCTGGGGTCACACTTAACGGTTTCATCCGGTTTCAGTCCACTTTCAGAGTGAGAGGATACACCAGCAAAGGGACAAGCTCTGAGCCGGTTTGGTCTAGTGGTGAAGGAGCTGAGCTGATATCTGGGAATACCCAGTTCGATTCCAACCTCCCCCACGAAGCCAGCTGGGTGACCCTGGGCTAGTCACAGCTCTCTTCTGAGCTCTCACAGCCCCACCTACCTCACAGGGTGTCTGTTGTAGGGAGAAGAACAGAAGGTTTGTCAGCCGCCTTGGGTCCCCTTAGTGGGTGAGAAAAGCGGGGTAGAAAAGGCAACTCTTCTTCTTTCAGTGTTAAATAAATCAGAAAATTCAACTTTGGGATATAGATAATGCGGAAAGAAGATTACTAGTCACTTTGCTCTCGCTCTGAAACTGGACTGAAGCTGGATTGACCCTTAGGTGTGACCACAGCCACGGTTTAATCCAGCCTCAGTACACTTTCACAGTGAGAGCACACATCAGCAAAGTGACAAGCTGCTTTCTTCCAGATAACTCAGAAAATGCACCTTTGGGATAGATAATGCAGAAAGAAAATCACCAGTCACTTTGCTGATGGGTTCCCTTGCTCTGAAGGTGGACTGATGTTGGATTAAACCCTGAGGTGTGACCACAGCCCATGTGAGACAGGATGCTGGACCAGATGGGCTGTGGCCTGATCCAGCAGGCCTCCTCTTATTGCACAGAGGACAGGTGTATGAATGGCTACTGGAATAGACACCTGGGTACCACATCCAGGTTAGGGAAACAGACAGGATTCCTCCAAGCGCCATTTGCAGGGAGTGGAGAGCAGGTGAGGGTTTCACCTTTGACCTTCTGCTTGAGACGCCCAGAAGCAACTGGTGGTCCATTTGGACTTGTTCAAATCGGGAGCTGTTGAGGTTCCCAGGAGCATAATCTCAGGAAACGGAGAACGGCCGTGCAGGGGGACAGGGTTTCTGTGCACCACCTCCGTGTCTAACTCACTCGTCTTTTCCCTTTGTCCCGCCAGCTCTTCGTCATCGACAACGGTGCTGACGACTGGCGCATCGCCATGACCTACGAGCGCATCCTCTACATCAGCCTGGAGATGGTGGTGTGTGCCATTCACCCTATCCCCGGGGAGTACAAGTTCTTTTGGACAGCCCGGCTGGCCTTCTCCTATGCGCCTTCGCGGGCGGAGGCGGACGTGGACATCATCCTCTCCATCCCCATGTTTTTGCGCCTCTACCTGATCGCCCGCGTCATGCTGCTGCATAGCAAACTCTTCACGGACGCCTCGTCACGCAGCATCGGCGCCCTGAACAAGATCAACTTCAACACCCGCTTCGTCATGAAGACGCTCATGACCATCTGCCCGGGGACCGTCCTGCTGGTCTTCAGCATCTCCCTCTGGATCATCGCGGCCTGGACGGTACGCGTGTGTGAGAGGTGAGCATGCGCATGGGTGCGCGACGGGGAGGGGAGGGGTGCTTCTGGGCGAGTACTTGTTGTGCTAAACCGATGTGTCCGATCTGAGCTCGGGAAGCTGGTGGTACTGGGGAGAAGAACGGAATGTTTGTCAGCAACTTTGAGTCGCCTTAAATGGCCGAGAAAAGGAGGTATAACAGCCAACTCTTCTTCTTCTTCTTCTTCTTCTTCTTCTTCTTCTTCTTGTGTTATGGGGGAATCCATATTTCTGATGGTAGATGGCAGGCTCAGAAGGGTAAATGGTACCATTTATCATTTATTTATTTATTTGCAATTTATTTTGCGACGTATAAAATGAACACAATAGCATATTAAGCATATTAAAATTATGGCAGTGTCTGAATATGGGGAGGAAAAGGCGGCTCCTTTACTTAGCCAAAGGCCAGGGTAAAGAGGTTTGTCTTCACAGTTCGTCTAGAGTGAAGCACCTCCGGAAGGAGACTATTCCACAGTCTGGGAGCCACCACTGAAAAGGCCCTATCCCCAGTTGCCTACCCATTTCGCTGCTGTGAGTGGTGGTACAACCAAGAGGCCTCCCCTCCAGATTTTAGGGCACGGGCAGTTCGATAAGGAAGGAGGTGTTCCTTTAGATATTTGGGGCCCAAGTCATTTAGGGTCTTGTAAGTCAAAGGGAACACCTGTCATTGGGCTTGGTAGCGAATTGGTAGCCACTGAAACTCTTTTAAGACCGGCCTGATGTGCTTTTTTCATTTCTTTACGTTTTATTTATGGACTCTCCGCGCCCTCCATTTGGAGGGTTTGAAAACGGATTGAAACGGAAAGGCGTGTGAGCGTTAGGATCAGAAGATGGACTGCAGAAGTAGGTTCACAGTGAAGGTGTGACCACCGCCTTGGATTAAATGGCCCTTGGGATACCTCCGGCACTGGGGATTCTCTGGTCCTGTTGTGGCTTTCGGGGAAACTGCATGCGCGCCTGGTTTTTCACCGCATCGCTTTGTGAGAGAAACAGGAAGCGTGTCCCCCGAAAGCCATTGATGTCTGGCTTTGGCTGATGCGGTGCCATCTATGCTCAGCTTGTTCCCAAAGCTGGTTGCGGGTAAGTGGAGGGAGCCTGGGCCCAATCCAAAGCCATTGCTCACTCTGTGAACACCTCCTGCTTTTTTTGGAAAACGTTTTGGACTTTTGGCGCACGGCGCGCATCCTTTCTCTCGCTGGCTTCCAACAAATCGTTTCTGCTCCTTCCGCTCCCCCGTACGAACGTCGGCCCCAGGTGCTTGTCATTTAAAAAAAAAAAATTCCAAAGGGGTGGCCTGTTTCCAAGGTGATGGCGAGCCAATGAGGGTGTACGTGAAGGCAATTTTTGACATTTGATTTGATTCCAATAAAATATTCGAATACCCGAATTTGTACGGATAAAGAAAAAACAAATATCTGGACATTCAAACTGATACGAGTACGTAAGTATCTATTCGTATGAATATTCCCTACATATCGGATGATACAAACCTCGTATGTGTCTGTACGCATCCCATTTTCATCCCATTTTCATCCCATACGTATCCGCACGGATGCTTACAGGTACGCGCAAGATGCATACGGATATGTACGCAATGCGTACGGATATTTACGCGTACCGACGTCCAAATTATTCATACGAATAACTCAAAAAACATTTGCATTTGTAGGAATACTAAAGAATGAATGTCTGAACATTTGATTCATATACGAATATTCAAATTCATACGAATTCTTGCGAATTCGTCCGAATTTGTCTGAATAATGAATATTTCGAAGTGTTTGTTCACATCCCTGCAAGGCAAGCCACGCTGGTGCCTGCTGCCCATTTTCACGAGGGACCCCAAGAGAAATGACAGATGGGGAGAGGACCTTCACCCGCTCTCCCTGTTGGATTTCTGTCCCGTTTCTTGGAATACAGGGAGGTATACCTGCCCGTGTGGGCAGGTGAAACCCCTTGCCTTCCCATCAGTGATGTGTACAGGGAGGGTCTCGCTGGCATTCTGGCATGGGGGGGACAGATGGCAGAGGGAAACACCCCCGTACGCATTCTCTCCTGCTTCGCCTTGGAACGAACACATGTTCACCAACCAGGCGCATTGCCTCCGAAATGCGGAGCGGGGAGGCAGCATGTGTTTGAAATTAATGCGTAACTGGGGAGGGGGGAGGGAGGGGAGAAAGCAGCCTCACGCTGGCGATGTGTCAACAAGGAGCACTTTGCACGTGGCGTGTAGGCGGGACTCCCTGGCAACCGGGCGAGGGGGGAGCACTGCTTTGGCGTGCGGGGAGGCCGGGGCTGGGAGAAGACAGGGGTAAAGCCAGGGAGCAGGAGGGAGGGAGGGAGGGAGGGAGGGGGCAGGCAGCCACAGAGGGAGATGGGGGAATTGGGGTGTGGGGGGTGAGGGTTTCCTCAGCCCCGGGCGTGTGCGGTGCATTGGGCTGGTGTCGTTCTGCATCATAGAGAAGCGAAAGGGATCTACGCTGGCCCTGTGTTTAATTCTGCATTCCTCCACGGAGCCAGCTGGGTGACCTTGGGCTCGTCACAGCTCTCTGCTGAGCTCTCACAGCCCCACCTACCTCACAGGGTGTCTGGTGTAGGGAGAAGAATGGAAGGTTTGTCAGCGGCTTTGAGCCCCCTTAAACGGGTGAGAAAAGCGGGGTAGAAAAGCCAACTCTTCTTCTTTTCCCCTCTCATCCTGGGTGAAAAGGTACGTTTTAACCAAGTGCCAAGAGCCAATTACAGTTGGCACCTGGCGTACCTCCATTGGGAGGTGTTGCAAAGCCCAGGGGCCACCCTGGAGGAGGCCCTCTGTCAGATCTTTGGCTCACAGGAAATCCTCTGAGGACCTCCTTTCTCTTTATTTAGACTTCCTCATTTGACAGGCCCTGATGCCCCGGAGATGTCTGGATTTCAGATTTTTGAGGTTTGAGGTTTGACTCCTGGGTGCTGCCCACCAAGCCCTGATTTCTGGTTCTGTGGAGGCAAAGCCCTTCCAATTGTCAGCTGCAAAGGATCACTTCCTTGGAGTGAAGAGGATTGGCAGGAGAATTGCTGCAACATTGGGGGTGGTGTCCCTTGTGGGGGGGGCAAAGGCCCCTCTGAGCATGTGCAGAGAGCAAACTCACTGACGCAAGTCCATCCATCTCCTTGCACAGCACAGAGACAGGTGGCAAGTCATGGTTTATTTTAAATTTTAACTTACTTAATTTGTTTTATCCTGCCCTGTACCCGAAGGCCTCGGGGCAGATCACAGCAATAAAAACAAAAAAAAAAATATGAAAAGCAATCACCAAAAACAAGAACCGGGCCTGAAAGCTGGGAGGAGAAGCTTGTTATCCAGCCAGAGGCCAAGCTATAAACACGTTCAGGTCCCCTAAACGTGCGATGTTGAAGGCACCTGCCGCACTTCAGAATGGAGGTTATTCTGAAGTGCGGGGGCCAACACTGAGAAGGTCATGTCCCGAGTCCCTTACCCCTTTTGCTGCTGAGGATTAGTGGGGCAACCGCTGGTCCCAAACTGAAGGGGTTAAAGCCTTTTCCTGGGATCGCTGCCTTTCCCCCAATTTTCCGCTTCGCTTGGCGGAGAAAATGCAGGTTTCTTGTTGTTGTTTTCTTTTTCCCAGCTTAGACAACCAGCTCCTTGTTCTCTTTCAAACCCTTTCTTGCTGCCTCTCTGGCATGCCTCTACCCAGCCTGCTTCTCAGATCCGGAGCGAAGCGGCTCGACACCTACAAAATATTTGCCGCCTGCCTCCTTCGGAGAGAGATTTCCTTTCATAAATGAGGGCCGGTGTGTTCAGCTGCTGCCTTTAATAGATCCTCCATCCCTGCGGGGCTCTCGTCCTGACCTCCTTCCCTGCCTTCCGATCCCGGTGTCGGCGGAGCCTTTCTGGGGAGAAAACACACGCACACGATTTTAATTTTTTAAATAAAACACCTGTGCTGTGTTATTCGAGGGGGAAAAGGGGGAAAGAGAGGGGAGAAGCAGAGGCACTGAGGGGCAGAAGAATGTAGCCCTTGAAGGGGTCCCCAGAGGTCATCTAGCCCACCCACAACACTCAAGGTGGGTTGGATGCTGCTGGCGCCATGCGCCGCCTCAACCGCCTGCTTCATGACGTTCAGCGAAAGGGAACCCGCTGTGCCTCGAGGCAGACTCTGTTCTGCTGATGAGAGACCTCCAGCAGTTAGGAAATCCTTCCGGATGGTTAATGGCGCTTTGAAGCTCTTGCTTCTAATTATTTCCCCTGGAACACACATCACAGGTATAAGTCCCAGGGGCGCAGCGGAGCCCTGAGGGTTTTTCCGAGTGCCTCCAGAAAAGGCGTCAGTCTGCTCCCTGCCGGCTTGCAAGCGGTTTTCCTGGCAGGGATACAAAAGTGGTTTGCCATGACCTCCTTCCAGGGCGACGCCGGGAATCAAACCCGCAGCCCACTGCTCTCCGGGGCAGGTCCTGTGCTACTGAACTATGCCGCCCCCTGCCAAGATGCCCAGGGGCACAGCGGAGCCCTGAGGGTTTCTCCTTATGCCTCCGAAAAAGGTGTTGGTCTGCTCCCTGCCTGCTTCCAAGCAGTTTTATTGGCAGGGATACAAAAGTGGTTTGCCATGACCTCCTTCCAGGGCGATGCTGGGAATCAGACCTGCAGGTCCTGTGCTACTGAACTATGCAGTACCCTTGCCACGATGGCCAAAGAGGTCGTTCTTGCCCGCCTTCCTTTGAAGTACCCTAAATGCCCCATGGGGAGGCAACACCCAGATCTATTCCAGTTCTACTGAATCCAGGTCTTTGTCGCCTGTTTACTCATTTATTTTATTTGTGTTTTTATCCTACCCTATACCCTGGGGTCTCAGGGGTGGCTTACAGCTGATGCCAAGCATCAGAACATAAGCGGACCTCAGCTGGATGAGACCACAGCCCATCTAATCCAGCATCCAGCTGGTTCTTTGTGTCTCGAGCAGAAGATGAAGGTAAAGCCTTCATCCTGCCCCTCGCTCCGAGGCCAAATAATTCTTTACTATTAGTGACTTTTGTTGCTAAATCTTCAATTGAAAGTTGGTATTTCGTCCACTTCAAGAACAAGCAAGCACTACATGCCCAGGTGCCAGGGTGAGCATGTGTGTCACCCAAAAGGGCTTGGTGTGTCACTCGTGACACACGTGTCATAGGTTGGCCATCACCGACCTCCACAGCACCCCCAGGCCTCACTGGGTTACCCAACAGGAGCACAGCTGATCTAGATCAAACAGTCGGTTCCAAAGTGGGACGGGTTGCTCTAGACCGGAACAAGGAGATGGATGTTCCAGCCTAGTCCTCTGCACCAACCTCAAAGCTTGCACCAGGTTTGGAACCAGACTCTGGAAACTCCAACAGACAAGAACAGAGGTTTCTGGCCTCAGAGTCGCCGCCCCTCACCCCCCCCCCCTCCGGGTATCCACTCTGGTTATGCTGCCAAAATACCCCCCACCCATGTCGGGGGAGCGAGGGGAAGCGAACCATGTGCCTTCGTCAAAGCTAGAGGTGTGGACGAATGCAATTTTTGGGATTCAGTTCGAATCGAACATCTGAAAATTCGAATCGATTTGAATGTTTAAAATTTGAATGTATTCGCGTTCGATCCGAATACATCTGACTCTATTTGTGCGAATTTCCAATTCGAATTTGCAAATACAAATGTCGATAACATTCGTACGCGTCTGTGCGCGTCCTGTATGAATCCTGTATCCATCCCGTTTTCGTCCCGTACGGATCCGTACAAATGCATACGGATGCGGGAATGACACCTATGTGCAAGAACGCGTCGTGTGCGTACCCCGTTACACATAATAATGTCCGAATGATTTGCACAAATAGATTTTAAAAGTTCAAAATCCGATCGAATGTTTAAATTCGAACTTATGGACATTCCGCATGTCCGAATTCAAACGCATTAAATTGAATTTCGAATGTTTCGGATATTCATGCCCAGAGATCTTTGGAGGAATGCCGGAGCATATAAAACACCACCTCATCAGCATTCGGAAAGGCGTGCTGTAATGTGTTCATTCTCTTCACTTTATCCTTCGAATCGGTTTTGCGTGCTCAGATGCACTGAGTGCCTTGAAGCTAGCTCTGTGAACTTTATGGTCAGGGGAATTTCCAGCCTGGAAACCTCTTGCAACAGAAGTGCCAAACGGGTTGTGTTCCAAGAGAAACGGATTGGGCATGTTCATTTTCCCCCTTCCTCCATCTCTCTTACATCCTGTTCCCCCTTCTTTCCTCCCAAAGTGCTCATTAAATTGGTAGTTATACTTTGTGGCACGGCACACATAAGGCAGAAAGTGTGCTTGTAGCCGTATATGCAGGCAGACATAGTGTTCTGTGTAGCTCCAAAGCTGGCTGTTTTCCCCTGCCAAGAGCTCTGTGTAGCTTGAAAACTAGCATAGTTTTTTTTTAAAAATTCCAAAAAAGGATATAATCCAGAATTTATTTTAATAATGCTCAGGAGTTCTCTTTTTTTAGCCTTTCCCCGTTCTTAATTTCCTGTTTTCTTGGGTTAAGCTCTTTAAACAGAGGCAATACCTGTGTCTCTCCAAGATTATTGTCGGCCTTCATCTTCCCACGCATTGTTCAGTATTGAATCCTGAGAAGGCAGCGTTTCAAGCAAATATTGGAAGCGGGTACATGCACGCTTGCCATATTTCTTTTTTATGTTCCCATATTTCACCAGGTTCTCTGCCTTCTAGAAATGTGATAGAGGATGAATTTCCCATCCCCTTTATTCCTGGGAAGGGGCGGTAGGGCGAATGCGCATTGTGCCAAAAGGGGTGGTGGTGGTGGGGAACACCATTATTCAGAGGAACATGAGTCTGGAATGGTGGATTTGGAAGGTGCTGTTAATATAATAATCCTGGCTGCTCCCCCCACCCCACCCCCGCCCCGAGGAGAGCTGAAAGAGAGATACAAGAGAAAACATACCGAGAATTTCCCAAAAGTAAACAGATCTTGGGATGAGGACATTGGATATTTGTGCTAATTCGTACAAATGCATTCGGATCGAATAGAACCCTGCCACGTTCGAAGGGGATCTGTTTGAACGAAATATGGATTTTCTGACGTTCGATGCGTTACGGATGGAATGCGTGAAAGCCCATTCATGCTTATCCCTAGCTCTGAGCCATTTGGGGTGCGAGGGAGAGCGTTGCTTGCCCTGAGCTGTGAGAGAGAAGGAACGTGGCTCAGAGCTAAAGAGACAGCACGCTCGGCGTGAGCTGCCCTTACGACTGGGCAGTACTGGAGCACCTGAGCCGCGTGGTTCACTCAGTGGGTCGTTGGTCTCTGGAATTAGCAGCCAGAAGGGATGGCGTTAGCCACTAGTCCGGATGGGGTGGGCACATTCAGGGAGGACAGGTGCCTCAATGGCCACGAGAATGGACGCTCGGGTACCACTTCCAGGTTCAAGCGACAGACAGGAGGCCTCTCAAGGCCATTTGCAGGGATCTGAGAGCAGGCGAAGGTCTTGCCTTTGTCTTCTGCTTGAGATGCCCGGAAGCAACTGGTGGGCCACTCTCTGGGGCGGGATGCTGGAGTAGAAGAGCTGTGGCCTGATCCAGCGGGGCTCTTCTTAATTCCTGGAGGACAGTGTATCAATGGCCACAAGAAAGGATGGCTGGGTACCACCTCAAGGTGGGAGAGACAGACAGGATGCCTCTGAAGGCCATTTGCAGGGAGCTGAGAGCAGGTGAAGGTTCTGCCTTCCTCTTCTGCTTGAGATGTCCAAAAGTGCTTGGTGAGTCTCCGTGGGAGACGGGATGCTGGACCAGATGGGCTGTGGCTTCATCCAGCAGGGCTCTTCTTAGTTTCTTATAGACAGATTCATGGACTACAGGTGTATCTGTGGCTACTAGAATGGATGCCCAGGTGCCACCCCCAGGTTGGAGAGAAAGGCGGGAAGGCTGTAAAGATCATTTGCAGGGAGCTGGGAGTAGGTGAGGGGCCCAGAAGTAACCTGTGGGCCACTGTGTGAGATCGGATGCTCGTCTAGATGGGCTGTGGTCTCATCCAGCAGAACATTTCTCCTGTTATTATATTCTTATGGCCTCTTCTGCCCAGCCCTCAGACCCTGGTATCTAGGTGGCACAGTTGCAGCTGTTAAAATTACCATACGGGCCTGCTCCATGCAACCTCTCACAACAGCCCTGGGAGGTAGGCCAAGATGGGGGGAGGGATCTGTGGCTGGCCTTTGGGAACCATCCAGCAAGCTTCATAACCAAGTAAGGATTTGATTCCAGCGCGCTGAACTCAAAAGTCTCTTGGGACCCACCAAACCATCCTTTGTGGCTGGTAAAATGTAACATCCCTCTGAACTTTTGAGCGCTGTGATCTTTGCCGTTGACCATTTTACAGGCCACCCTGGCATCCGGGATCCCCTTCAGAATCGCTTCTGGCCAAACTGCAGCTTGACAACTCTTTGGGGGTGGCTATTAGGAATAGGGCTTTCTTGGTCATGGCCCCTCTTCTAAGAAACAACCTTCCCGGGGAGATTTGCGAATTGTCCTCTACTGACATCTTCAGGTGCCTGCTGGAATTGCATCTCCATCCCAGACATTCGGGGTTTAGGTGAGTTCGTAGTGACTGGTTCCTTTTTCTCTTTTCTCATAACCGTAACCTCCTGGTGTTTTACTGTATAAAAATCTTACAATAAATAAACATATTGACAAATTAGTCTACTATACTTAAACTCAGCTGCTTTGAGTCCCCTCCTCCTCCTCCTCCTAGATCTGCCTGTCTTCGGGGCATTCTCACCCATTTTCTCACCCATTTAAGGGGACTCACAGCGGCTGACAAACCTTCTGTTCTTCTCCCCACAACAGACACACTGTGAGGTTAGTGGGGCTGTGGGAGCTCAGAAAGAGAGCTGTGACTCACCCAAAGTCATCCAGCTGGCTTCGTGGAGGAGGGTGGAATCAAACCCGGTATTCAGAGATAAGAGTCCAGCTCTTTAACCACTAGACCAACCAAACTGGCTGAAGAACAGTGGGTTCGTAACAGCAGCTGTTCGTGAAGTTCTGGCAAAAAGCTCTTGTTGAGTTCTTGAGCATCTGCAGTCACTTTTCTTGGCAAAGATTTGGAGGTTTTCCTGGCAAGGAAGAGGGAGATGCTGGGGTTCGAACCTGGATCCTTTTGCATGCAAAGCAGATGTTCTTTGTCTGAGCTACAGCAGTTGTTGCGGCACTAGAATTCCCCTTGCCAAATGGGCCAGGGTGTTAGGAACTGGGATTGAAAAATGTCTGCTTTCCAACCTCTGCATCTGGGGATCTTTCAGAATTCCTTCCTGTATTGTGGATTGATCAGCCATTGTAAGAGGAAGCTGTAGCCTTGCCGTTACCCAGAACTCATCTTTGGCAGGGAGGTTATGAACCTTGATGAAACGACCCAAGGAGGCTGTTTGGTCTAGTGGTTAGGGAGCCAGACTCTTTATTTGGGAATATTGGGTTCGATTCCGCCCTCCCCCATGAAGCCAGCTGGGTGACCTTGGGCTAGTCACAGCTCTCACGGCCCCACCCACCTCACAGGGTGTTCTGTTGTGGGGAGAAGAACAGAAAGCTTTGTCAGCTGCTTTGAGTCCACTGTGGGGAGAAGAGCAGAAGCTTTGTCAGCCGCTTCGAGTCCCCTCAAAAGGGTGAGAAAAGCGGAGTAGAAAAGCCAAACCTCTTCTTCTTCATTGGTTGATTTGCTCAACTTTTGTTCTGTCCCAAAACATGCCCTTTGATTCAGTGGTTAGGGAGACGGACTCTTATCTGGGAATACCAGGTGTGATTCCACACTCCTCCATGAAGCCAGATGGATGACCTTGGGCTAGTCACAGCTCTCTTCCTGAGCTCCCACACCGATTTGATGGCCAGATGCTTGTCTTTGTTGTACGATGCGGCTGAATCTAAACAGATGTCATGCCATTGGGGCTGTATAAGGGACCGACCAGATAGAGGCATCCCTTTCCCATGATCATGCGCAATTAAAGAAATTAGAATTTAGAAGTGGGGAGCTTTCGGCGAGCACTGTGTTCAAGCACAGAACATTTTCATTGTAGGCACAAATGTTCTCGTTCAGTCTCTTGTTAGAGTGATTTTGGGTAGCTGGTAATTGGAAAGATCTGGAGCACAAAACGACAATAAATACCACCCTTGTCTAAATATATCTCTGTCTATGCTATGTCTATATCTTTATGGTATTTATATCCTGCCTCTCTTCCAAAGAGCCCAAGATAGTACAAACCGCTCCCCTACCCCTTATTTTATTTTTTATTTTATTTTATTATATGCATTTCTATCCCGCCCTATACCTGAGGGTCTCAGAGTGGGTAACAACATTTAAAATCAGACATATATTAAAAGTAGCAACAGTATATATTAAAACAGTAACAGTGCCTGTAAACTGGGAGGAGACAATATATTCCCATTTATCCCAAGGCGAGATCAAAGAGGTGTGTCTTCACTGCCGTCTTAAACATATACCGTGAAGGGGCCTGACACACCTCAAGGGAGTGACTATTCCATAACCTGGGGGCCACCACTGAGAAGGCCTTAGCCCGGGTGCCCACTGAAGGTGGTGTGACGACCAGGAGGGCCTCCCCTCCAGATCTTAAGGCACAGGCAGGTTGATATGGGAGAAGGCGTTACTTCCCACAACAACTTTACGAGGTAGAGTTTTCTTCAGACAACAACCTTAAGTTGTAATGGTTAGGCAAAGGTTAGAAGGGTTAGACAAATTTATGGCTGACAGATGTATCACTGGCTACTAGAATGGATGCTTACGTACACCTTTCAGGCTGGGGGGACCAGAGCTAGTATGCAATTAGGCAACCTCTGGGCAGGCGGCGGGGGGGGGGGCATTTCTAGTCTGTAAACACCTCCTGCAAGTGCAAATGCACTGCCCAGATGTTCCCTGATTGCATACCATGGGCTGAAGTGTAAATTGGACCTTAGTCTGAGTCTCTCTGTTTTTCCACTTCCCTTCCCATCTGTTGGACGAGAAAAGAGCGCGACTAACCAACCTTGACTAGCGCTCACACTTGGAGCCCTAGTACTCTTTGGTCGTCGCCGTCCCCCACGGACAAATACCTTTTTCATCCTAGGGCCTAGTCCTCCTCTGTGCGCCGCCATTTTGTCTGCGGCGCCCCCTGCGACCGCGCATGCATCAGTGCGTCTCCTTTCAGTGATGCTCTGTGCATGCGCAGCGTGCTTGCCTGGCACCTCCGGCGACCCCTGAGCGCCGGAAGAATTGCGAATGGCCGCTGCCCGGACGCTTGAGGTAAGTGCTAGGCAAACGTTGAACACGATTTCGTGTTCCACACCTGATCAACGATTAGTGAACTTCTGGGGAGGGCGTGCGTGCTTGGAGGCTGTAACAGCCTACTCCACGCGCGGATGCTCTTCGCTAGAGGTTTACTAATCATGCACTAGAGGCTGTAATGTGAATAGGCCTCTGGTTGGCCAAACAGATTGGGGGAGAGGGAGGGAGAGAGAGAGATTTGTTCCTTTTTAATCTTGGTCTAGTGGCAAGCCAGGAGAGTGATTGGAGTCCCAATTCACCACTTTTCGAGTACTGCACGTTCTATACCTATTCCCCCCGTCAAGGCTTTTAAGGAATGTAATCGGCAACCAGAGATGCTATCAGGCCGTTCCGGGGAATGAGAATGCCATCAGAAAACCGGCATCCGTGCAGCTCGGAGGGGAATATTAAAAGAAAATGCCAGCATCGCTGCTCCTTTTCTGAATTTCCCAATTGCAGAGAGAAGGCGACGTTGCCTCCGACCGGCAGACGATTAATTCTGCAAAGTGCATTTTAAAAGGGCGGTATTGGTGGAGGGTGGGCGGGAGGCCATCACGGTTTCCTTTGATAACGTCTTGCCAGCCCAGCCCAGGCGTGCCTCCATTTGGGCGCCTGTTTTGGCCCGCGGCAATGCTCGGATTCCACCGGTGACAGCCCATTAGAGCGGCGAGGACACTCGCAGGGCTTCGCCCCATTCGTTTTCACCAAAGATGCTTGTCCTTCCTTCTTTCCTAGGTACCACGACCAGCAAGACGTTACCAGTAACTTCCTGGGCGCCATGTGGCTAATTTCCATCACATTCCTCTCCATTGGTTATGGAGATATGGTCCCACATACGTACTGCGGCAAAGGGGTCTGTCTGCTTACGGGCATCATGGTAAGATGAACTGTTTGTGTGTGTGTGTGTGTGTGAGAGAGAGAGAGAGAGAGAGAGCTTCTGGGATGTCTACAAACTAAAATCATGGGTTCGGATCACCATCAAACGAAATACCTATGTCATTCGTTCAGTGGCAAACTGCGCATGAATATTCGTAACATTCGTCACTCGGACGAATTTGGATATTTGTACAAATGCAAATGTTTCGGGTCATTCGTACGAACAGTTTGGACATTCGTTAGATTGGGGTTGCGGAAAAATGGAGGACCGGGCGCATCTGCAATGGGTCCAGATTGCGATCTACATGGATCGAGAGCCGATTAAAAGTGGATTCACGTCAGATTTCGCGTTTTCAGAGCGCAGATATGTTACGAAAACATATCGGATGTGTATTCGTTTGTATCGGATACGTATTCACTCGTATCCAGTACATATTGAATGTTCGTACAAATAGATTAGTTTTGAAAAGAATTTTACTGCATTCGAATGCGATCTTTGATAGACAAGACCCCCTTTTCTGTGCCATAGACTTTACTTTGGTAGACGGGACCCCCTTTTCTGTGCCATAGACTTTACTTTGGTAGACGGGACCCCCTTTTCTGTGCCATAGACTTTACTTTGGTAGACGGGACCCCCTTTTCTGTGCCATAGACTTTACTTTGGTAGACGGGACCCCCTTTTCTGTGCCATAGACTTTACTTTGGTAGACAAGACCCCCTTTTCTGTGCCATAGACTTTACTTTGGTAGACAAGACCCCCTTTTCTGTGCCATAGACTTTACTTTGATAGATGGGACCCCCTCTTTACTTTGATAGACAGGACCCCCTTTTCTTGCCATAGACTTTACTTTGGTTGACAAGACCCCCTTTTCTTGCCATAGACTTTACTTTGGTAGACGGGACTCCCTTTTCTGTGCCATAGACTTTACTTTGGTAGACAGGACCCCCTTTTCTGTGCCATAGACTTTACTTTGGTAGACGGGACCCCCTTTTCTGTGCCATAGACTTTACTTTGGTAGACAAGACCCCCTTTTCTGTGCCATAGACTTTACTTTGGTAGACGGGACCCCCTTTTCTGTGCCATAGACTTTACTTTGGTAGATGGGACCCCCTTTTCTGTGCCATAGACTTTACTTTGGTAGACGGGACCCCCTTTTCTGTGCCATAGACTTTACTTTGGTAGACAAGACCCCCTTTTCTGTGCCATAGACTTTACTTTGGTAGACGGGACCCCCTTTTCTGTGCCATAGACTTTACTTTGGTAGACAAGACCCCCTTTTCTGTGCCATAGACTTTACTTTGGTAGACGGGACCCCCTTTTCTGTGCCATAGACTTTACTTTGGTAGATGGGACCCCCTTTTCTGTGCCATAGACTTTACTTTGGTAGACAAGACCCCCTTTTCTGTGCCATAGACTTTACTTTGGTAGATGGGACCCCCTCTTTACTTTGCTGGCCTTCTTTGTTGCTACAAGTTCCACTGCGAATCCTCCACCGGCAGTGAGGGTCTATCTCCAATTGCCCGCGGTCCTGAGGGCCAGGACGGTGTAAGGGAAGTCCGCTTTGCCCTTCACTGCCCCGCAGCTGTGTTTTCTCAGTGCTTTCTGGCCCTCAACTGTGGGAAAAAGGATGTTGGAAAATTAAATGGACATTCGTCCCCGTTTCCCGCCCTTCTTGCTGTGTTCCATTCCAGCTCAACATCTTCTCCTTGCTTGTTCCAATCTGCTCAGAGCCGTCCCAGATGTTTCTTGAGTTCTGAGAACATTTTAGCCCATCACCAACCACTCCATTAATCCAGGCTGACGCCGCCTGAGAGATCCCATTCGCCCTCTTTCTTTCATTTTGTTTACTTTTCACTTAATTAATGGGCCGCGTTCAGCCTCCACCCCTCCAGCCGCTTCCTATGACCCGGGGAAGAGATCCATCAGTAGCAACACACGTTCCAGATGTTGCCAGGCCTTTGCAACTGGAAGTAGAAAGCCCTGCCAGGTTTGCAGGTCACAAGTGGCATCTGTGTACAATCCTGGTCCCCACACCTCAAAAAGGAGACTGTGGAACCGGAAAAGGTGCAGAAATGGGCAAGCAGAATGATTAAGGGGCTGGAAGAAAATCCCTTATGAAACCAGGCCTCTTCAGTCTGGAGAGACGGCGTTTAAGAGAGGACCTGATTGAAGTATATAAAATTATGCACGGTATAGAAAAGGTGGACGGAGAACATTTCTTTTCTCTATCATACAACACTAGGACCAGGGGGCACCTATGGAGGTGATGGGTAGGGGAGTCAGATCAGACAAGGGAAAGGATTTCTTCACCCAAAGGGTCATCGGTTTATGGAACTGGCTCCCAGAAGAGGTGGGGACAGCAGCCAGCCTAGATGGCTCATAGACAAATTTTTGGCTACTAGAATGAATGCCTAGGTGCATCTTTCAGGCTGGAGGGGACAGGCAGGAGGCCTCGAAGGCCATTTGCTGGGATTTGAGAGCAGGAGAAGGTTTGCCCTTGTCTCTGCTTGAGATGCCCATGGGCAATTGGTGGGCCATCGTGTGCAACAGAGTGCTGGACTAGATGGGCTGTGGCCTGATCCAGCAGGGCTTCTCTTATGTTCTTATGTAGTTAGTCGGAAATCCCAGAGGGTTTGTGTATATGTGTGCTGGGCATACACTGTGGATAAGTGCAGTTCTGCAAGAGCCCAAGACCAGCTGGTGGGCATTATTTATTTATTTATTTATTTATTTATTTATTTATTTATTTATTTATTTATTTATTTATTTATTTATTTATTTATTTATTTATTTATTTATTTATTTATTTATTTATTTATTTATTTATTTATTTTATATTTCTATCCTGCCCTATACCCGAAGGTCTGAGGGCGGGTTACAATATTATATTAATTATTATCTATCAATATTATTTTAATTATTATTAGGTGTTTTATTTATTTGTTTACATTTTTATCCCGCCCTGTGCCCAGAGGCCTCCGGGTGGGTAGCAACATCTAAAATCGAACATCATTAAACGTCCTTAAAACAATATCATCATCTGCCAGTGGGAAGAGAAAAGCGTACGCCCATTTCACCAAAGACCAGGGCAAAGAGGTGTGTCTTCACTGACTTCCTAAACATGTACAATGAAGGTGATAGACACACCTCAAGGGGGAAGACTATTCCATAGCCTAGGGGCCATCACTGAGAAGGCCCTGTCCTGGGTGCCCACCCCTTTTGATGCTGGAGGTGGTGGGACAACCAGGAGGGCCTCCCCTCCAGATCTTAAGGTGTGGGCAGGTTGATACGGGATTAGATGTTCCTTCAGATATTTTCTAGGTAGCCGCTGTCTGCTGCTTAATGTGGTAGACCTTTCTGGATGGACATGGTTAATAAAAATTTATCGAAAATATTTCCATAGCGGCTTTCCATGAAAAGATGTAATCTTAATGCCATTTGGAAAACGTCACAAAAGCAGAGGAATCAGCCGCCACCGTTTACCCAAGATATCAAAATATATTGAAACCGTGGGCGCGTTCAAATGCTCAAACACTTTTGCCTGGTTTCTGGCGCATAAATTTGGCGGCGCTTGCCGCAGAGTTTCTGATCGGATCTGCGTCTCCCTATATCTCCCAGCTGGTTTGGTCTTGTGGTTGGACCTTTACCTGAAGGTCTCCTGGTTTGATTCCGCACCCTTCCACAGTGCCAGCTGGGTGGCCTTGGGCTAGTCACAGCCGTCTTCCTGAGCGTCTGTTGTGGGGAGAAGAACAGAAAGCTTTTGTCGGCTGCTTGGATTCCCCCTTGGGGAGAAGAACAGAACGTTTGTCAGCGGCTTTGAGCGCCCTTGAGCGCAAACGTATTTATTTGTTTATTTAATACTTGTATTTCACTACTGAGGGTTGTGAAGCAACCAGGAGGGCTTCCCTCCAGACCTTACGTCTCTTCCTCCTCCTCCTCCTTCTATGCACGCCCTGCGGCTTGGCTTCCCGACCCTTCATTCCCTCCACCCTTTTGCACTGGTCGTTCAGGAGGCTTTGGGGACCGGAACCAGCTGCAGACGGCTTGCGGTAGATCGCTTGGCGTAGCCCTTCCGCTGCCTCCATTCTTGTTTTTTCACGGCTTTCTTTCCTCCTCCTCCTCCTCCTCCTCCTGTCCCCCAAATCCCTCGCGATAGGACCTGCCGCCCTCTGCATTCTGAGCAGGTCCCGCTGTCTTCTCCTTAGCATACAAATCATCTGGAAAGCTGGCACTGCACAGCTGGCCGAGAGACGGAATAAATTGAAGTGTGCCAGGCTGCAGGGAGGCTGGAACTGCCAGCGGTGGTGGTGGTGGTGAGGACATTTAAATACAGGCACTCCCGACCCAGCAGGGCTTTGCTTTGACAGAGCTGGCAAAATGGGGTTTTCCCCTTGCGAGCTGTTTCTTTCCACAGCATCGCTGAGCTTTTACGCAGCGGTTAAGGTGGCACTTCCCGCGCTTAGCGCAACTCTGGCTGCATTTGCACCTGGAGGGGCGCTTGCACCTTCGCAAGGGTGCGTGCGTGGCTCGCGAAAATGCAGTGAGAGGAGCCAGAGTTACACCTGCTGCCACAGGCTGTATCCAGGGCGATTTCACACGTTCCTCCCCGTATCCTGGATGGGAAAGGAGTGTGAAGAACCAACACGGACGGGCGCGCGCACCTGTGATTGAACACTTACCTTGATTCGATGGCGGGGCCGGTCCTCTTCGGGGCGCCGCCATTTTGGCTGCGGTGCCCTCTGCAACGGCACATGCATTAGCATTAGAGATGTCCATAAGAACCTCAGGGGAGCACTGCTGGATCAGGCCACAGCCCATCTAGTCCATAGGAACCTAAGAGGAGCCCTGCTGGATCAGGCCACAGCCCATCTGGTCCATAAGAACCTAAGAGAAGCCCTGCTGGATCAGGCCACAGCCCATCTGGTCCATAAGAACCTAAGAGGAGTCCTGCTGGATCAGGCCACAGCCCATCTGGTCCATAAGAACCTAAGAGGAGTCCTGGTGGATGAGGCTGCAGCCCATTTAGTCCATAAGAACCTAAGAAGAGCCCTGCTGGATCAGGCCACAGCCCACCTGGTCCATAAGAACCTAAGAGGAGCCCTGGTGGATGAGGCTGCAGCACATTTAGTCCATAAGAACCTAAGAAGAGCCCTGCTGGATCAGGCCACAGCCCATCTGGTCCATGAGAACCTCAGAGGAGCCCTGCTGGATCAGGCCACAGCCCATCTAGTCCATAGGAACCTAAGAGGAGCCCTGCTGGATCAGGCCACAGCCCATCTGGTCCATAAGAACCTAAGAGAAGCCCTGCTGGATCAGGCCACAGCCCATCTGGTCCATAAGAACCTAAGAGGAGTCCTGGTGGATGAGGCTGCAGCACATTTAGTCCATAAGAACCTAAGAAGAGCCCTGCTGGATCAGGCCACAGCCCATCTGGTCCATGAGAACCTCAGAGGAGCCCTGCTGGATCAGGCCACAGCCCATCTGGTCCATAAGAACCTAAGGGGAGTCCTGCTGGATTGGGCCACAGCAGGAAGGAAGGGAGGGAGAGAGGGAGGGCAACTCAATCAGGCAACCTAGATGTGCTGGGGTCCAGGTTCTGTAGGGTTGTCCTCAGGTTCTTATGTCTGCCAGGGGGGAAAAAGGCATGGCAAACCACTTCTGTATCTTTGCCTATAAACCTGTATGGGAGTCAAGAGGAAGCGACTTCGACTTCACGGCACCAAAGAGCAACGGCGCCTTCCTCAGCTCCTTGGAGATGTTTTGCTTTCTGCCCCATCGCCCTTAACAGATTGCTCACGCCTCTTCCTCAGCTCTGAGTTTCTAGGTTGCCTGTCGGACCGGTTCTGTTATTTATTCAGGAGAGGTTTCCTTGGCCTGTCACTGCCAACGCGCTTTCCCTTTCAAAGCAAAACAGCAGCACTCAGGGAAATGATCAAAGCCTGAAATACCTGCAGGAGACGGAACCAGCCGCCCCCCGGGATTCTCAGCCAGGCAGATGCGTCCGTGAGATGGGGCTGGATTGGGTCCTGGGAAATAAGAACAGCCGAGTTGCGTGGATTTAGGAGAGCCGGTTTGGTCTTGGGGTTGGGGCGCTGGGCTCGTGTCTCCTAGTCCCCAGGTCTGATTCCACGCTCCTCCACAAAGCCAGCAGGGTGACCTTGGGCGAGTCACAGCTCTCGCAATGGAAGTCGATGGGAGACCCAGTCTGCCAACGGAAGTCAATGGAACCTATGGAGGGGAGACCCAGTCGGACAATAGAAGTCAATGGGGTTTGGAGGGGAGACCCACTCGGACAATGGGAGTCAATGGAGGTGTGGGGGGGGGGGACCCAGTCTGCCAATAGAAGTCAATGGAGCTGTGGAAGGGAGACCCAATCTGCCAATAGAAGTCAATGGAGTTGTGGAAGGGAGGCCCAGCCTGCCAATAGAAGTCAATGGAGCTGTGGAAGGGAGGCCCAGTCTGCCAATAGAAGTCAATGGAGCTGTGGAAGGGAGACCCAGTCTGCCAATAGAAGTCAATGGAGCTGTGGAAGGGAGGCCCAGTCTGCCAATAGAAGTCAATGGAGCTGTGGAAGGGAGACTCAGTCTGCCAATAGAAGTCAATGGAGCTGTGGAAGGGAGGCCCAGTCTGCCAATAGAAGTCAATGGAGTTGTGGAAGGGAGGCCAAGCCTGCCAATAGAAGTCAATGGAGCTGTGGAAAGGAGGCCCAGTCTGCCAATAGAAGTCAATGGAGCTGTGGAAGGGAGACCCAGTCTGCCAATAGAAGTCAATGGAGCTGTGGAGGGGAGGCTCAGTCTGCCAATAGAAGTCAATGGAGCTGTGGAAGGGAGGCCCAGCCTGCCAATAGAAGTCAATGGAGTTGTGGAGGGGAGACCCAGTCTCCCCTTGGATGTTAGTGGCCCCTTAGAAAGCCTACATCACCCAAAACTAGATGAAATGAGCTGTGAAGTCATGTTTTCCCAGTGACTTCGAAAGCAACATTCTGCAGAGCTGTGTTATTTACTCCAGAGGTGACTCTATTCCAAAACCAACGTTTTGGAAACATCTGCGGATCCCCCCACCCCACCCCACCCCCCGGGGAGGCCAAATTCTAGATTTATCCAGGCGACTTTACCTTTGCGTTAGCTGGACCAGAGTTACAGGTGAAAAGGTGTCGGCCCACAGAACTCAGCACAGAGATAAGCATCGTATCGGGTGCTGCAGAAACAGAGCCACAAGTCCTAGGTGTTGTGTTGGACTGGGATCTCTAGCTAAGCTAGATAGGAAATTTCCTCTGGGATTTCATGGCTGTGACCTTTCCGCATCATTCGTCTGGAAAATGAACGTTGCGGCACCCAACGTGCCCTTCCGGCTTTCGCTGGTGAATCTCAGAGCAGCGGAGGCACAAAACAATCTCTCCCGGCAACTGAGATTCGGCTGTTTCAGGGTCAAATGGGTCAAAGAGAAGAGAGACCTCCGGATCCTTGCAGAAAGAAGCAGTGTGGCTTTTCACAACTTAAGCTGAAAAACTGGTTTATACCTTAAGCTGGTTCCCCCGTTCCCCTGAAATGATTTCTTGCGTTTATGAATGGAAGGACCAGGGGGCATCTGTGAAGCTGATGGGTAGGAGAGTCAGGTGTGACAGGGGGGGGGGGGAGTATTTCTTCACCCAGAGGGTTTATGGAATGTGCTGCCGGAAAACTGGTGACAGCTACCAGCGTAGATGGCTGTAAGGAAGGGCTGGACATGTTTATGGATGACAGATGTATCAATGGCTACTAGAATGGATGCTTAAGAACATCTTTCAGGCTGGGGTAGAAAGCAGGACACTTCTAAGGCCATTTGCTGGGATTGGACTAGGTGGGCTGTGGCCTGATCCAGCAGGGCTCCTCTTAGGTTCTTACGGACCAGATGGGCTGTGGCCTGATCCAGCAGGGCTCCTCTTAGGTTCTTATGGACCAGATGGGCTGTGGCCTGATCCAGCAGGGCTCCTCTTAGGTTCTTATGGACCAGATGGGCTGTGGCCTGATCCAGCAGGGCTCCTCTTAGGTTCTTACGGACCAGATGGGCTGTGGCCTGATCCAGCAGGGCTCCTCTTAGGTTCTTACGGACCAGATGGGCTGTGGCCTGATCCAGCAGGGCTCCTCTTAGGTTCTTATGGACTAGAAGGGCTGTGGCCTGATCCAGCAGGACTCCTCTTAGGTTCTTATGAGTTTGCTTAATTCGAATCGAATTTGCTTACATTCAGATTTTAAAGGTCTGAATTGAATCTTTGGGTATTCGATTGAAATCGAATCCCGGAAATTGCTTTCACGAACGCCCCTACCTGTGACCCTTTGCTTCTCTGGGCAGATGCCGTGTTGCTGATCCGTGGGCGACCTTCCAGTCATCTGGCCCAGTGATGGGATTTAGAACGTGCCACAATCTTCGGCCACCTTTCCTTCTTCTCCGTTTTGCAGCTTGTCTTTCCCTGCAGCTTTCTGAGATAATTAGGGGGGAAAGCTTATCTCCCGCGTGCCTATTTCTTCATTCCAGCAGGAGGAAAAATTAAGGAGTCCTTGAACGTCCTTGGAAGAGTGATGAGATCATGCTGAAGGCTGTTTGAAACGGTGGGCCGGGCTCAACTTGAGTCAGGCTTAGCTCAGCTCGTGCGGTCACTGGGAGTCGGACCAATTTCGATGGCTCCTAGAGACAAGAAGAAAATCTTGGAGAGCAAATGCTTGCCTGCACTTTGGGACAGACGCAGGTTGGAGCCAACAGCCGTGTGAGATTTCCCAGAGAATCAGAATGGATAATAGAATTGCATGCATGAAGAAGAGGAGTTGGTTTTTATACCCCCTTTCCCTCACCCTTACAGGGCATTTGCTGGGGTTCAAGGGCAGGGGAAGGTTTGGCCTTGTCTCTCTGCTTGAGGTGCCCATGGGCAATTGGTGGGCCACTGTGTGCAACAGGATGCTGGACTAGATGGGTTGTGGCCTGATCCAGCAGGGCTCCTCTTAGGTTCTTATGGACCAGATGGTCTGTGGCCTGATCCAGCAGGGCTCCTCTTAGGTTCTTATGGACCAGATGGTCTGTGGCCTGATCCAGCAGGGCTCCTCTTAGGTTCTTATGGACTAAATGGGCTGTGGCCTGATCCGACAGGGCTCAGGTTCTTATGGACCAGATGTACTATGGCCTGATCCAGCAGGGCTCCTCTTAGGTTCTTGTGGACGCTTTTCCTTCCTTCCTTCCTTCCTTCCTTCCTTCCTTTCTGTCTTTCTTCCTTCCTTCCTTCCTTCCTTCCTTCCTTTCTTTCTTCCTTTCTTCCTTTCTTCCTTTCTTCCTTTCTTCCTTTCTTCCTTTCTTTCTTTCTTTCTTCCTTTCTTTCTTCCTTCCTTCCTTCCTTCCTTCCTTCCTTCCTTCCTTCCTTCCTTCCTTCCTTCCTTCCTTCCTTCCTTCCTTTCTTTCTTTCTTTCTTTCTTTCTTCCTTCCTTCCTTCCTTCCTTCCTTCCTTCCTTCCTTTCTTTCTTTCTTTCTTTCTTTCTTTCTTTCTTCCTTCCTTCCTTCCTTCCTTCCTTCCTTCCTTCCTTCCTTCCTTCCTTCCTTCCTTCCTTCCTTCCTTCCTTCCTTCCTTTCTTTCTTTCTTTCTTTCTTTCTTTCTTTCTTTCTTTTCTTTCTTTCTTTCTTTCTTTCTTTCTTTCTTCTTCCTTCCTTCCTTCCTTCCTTCCTTCCTTCCTTTCTTTCTTTCTTCCTTTCTTCCTTTCTTCCTTCCTTCCTTCCTTCCTTCCTTCCTTCCTTCCTCTTTTTCTTCCTTCCTTCCTTCCTTCCTTCCTTCTCTCTCTCTCCCTCTCTCTCCATTTCTCCCGCGCACCACGAGGTTTCTGTTTTTAAAGCTCTTTTGCATAGTAACAACCAGGGTGGGCAGCTGCTGTTTGTGCGTCTCTGTGTGAAAGAGCGATAGAGAGTGCGTGAGTCAGTGCTGAGAAGCAAAATCCCCGGGTCCCAGTGGATCGGGGCTTATGGGAGTGCTAGAAGATTGAGATCAGGCCGGGCTGTTAATTAAAGACTCTTGTTTTACTGAGATGGATGCGCTGCGCTTGCAAATCCCCAAAGCGGGAGGATTTGGGGGGTGGGGGAACGACAGGGGAGGAGGCTTGGGTAAGTCAGTGATTAAATGTCCCTGGTTAGTCCTGGCTGGGAATAGAATAACTAGCTCCTCAAAAGCTGTTGCAAGATCAGGCGAGGGAGGGGAAGAGAAAACGCACGCTAATTTCCCCCTTCGGTACCCTCCTTTGAGGTCTCTGTGCAAAAGAATAAGAACAAGAAGAGTTTGCTTTTCTACCCCGCTTTTCTCACCCATTTAAGGGGCCTCAAGGCTGCTGACAAACCTTCTGTTCTTCTCCCCATGACAGAACAGCCTGTGAGGTGGGTGGGGCTGTGGGAGCTCAGAGGAGAGCTGTGATTAGACCAAGGTCACCCAGCTGGCTTCATGGAGGAAGAGGAAGAGCTGGCTTTTCTACCTCACTTTCTCACCCGTTGAAGGGGACTCAAAGCAGCTGACAAACCTTCTGTTCTTCTCCCCATGACAGAACAGCCTGTGAGGTGGGTGGGGCTGTGGGAGCTCAGAAAGAGAGCTGCGGCTAACCCAAGGTTACCCAGCTGGCTTCGTGGAGGAGTGCGGAATCAAACCCGGTATTCCCAGATAAGGGTACATGTGAATACTAAAACCTTTAAAAGAAATTAAAAACAACCCTAAAATTAGGTTGCTTTAAGGCAGTTCAGTAAGGCTAAGGTTTCATCCATCTTCAGTTCACTTTCAGAGCAGGAGAACCCCTCAGCAAAGTGACCTATAATTTTCTTTCCACATTATCGATCCCAAATGTGAATTTTCTGTGTTATTTAACACTGGAAGAAAACAGCTTCTCGCTTTGCCTGTGTATTCTCTCACTCTGAGAGTGGACTGAAGCCGGTTTAAACCTTAAGTGTGACCACAGCCATACATTTTAATCCGGCTTCAGTCCGCCTTCAGACCGAGAGAATACATCAGCCAACAGCCTTGTCACTTTGCTGATGTATTCTCCCGGTCTGAAGGTGGACTGAAGCCAGATTAAAACTGAAGTGTGACCATAGTCTATGGAGTGATGGGTAGGCACCGAAATGAGAGAGGCTCTCTTTCAGCACCATGGATAGCAGCAATTTAAGACATTTAGGGTGTTTTTCCACGGTCACTTAGTACCCATTTTAGCACCCATTAAGGACCCATTTGGGTGAGAGCCGGATGACCCCATTTCCACCACGGCACCCATTAGGGACACATTTGTTTCCACCACGCCTTGGGAAATCTGGATCATATGGATACTTTTGGGCTTTAATCCGGAATTTCTGTAGACCTCATTAATGGGGTCTACAATGGGGTCTTCAGCCAGAAAATCCGGATTAAAGAGAGCCTGTTTCCGTGCTTGTGTGGCAATGGGGTCTAGAGGAGGCTAGGGGGAGGGGGCACCCATGGGGGGGGAGAGCCCCAAAACCTAAGCTTCGAAGTCATTTCGAAGTCACTTTGAAGTCTGTGCAAAATAGCTCCAGAGCATCTTTGAAGTCTGTGCTGATCTTCGAAGTGACTCCGAAGTCACTCCAAAGTTCACTCCAAAGATCAGCACAGACTTCAAAGGAGCTATTTTGCACAGACTTCGAAGTGACTTCGAAGCCATTTTGGAGATTGCACCCCGTCCCCCCAAGCACCTGGGGTGACACGCAGACCCCTCATGGGTAGATCTGGATTTCCAAATGGGTGCTCCGGTGTTTCCACGGCAGGAAGGCTAGCACCCATTGCTATTGGGTGCTAGACCACCCATGGAAACACATTGGGTACTTCCCTTAATCCGGATCTACTAGATCCAGATTAAGGAATGTACCCATTCCTTAGATCCGGATCTTCTGAGATCCGGATTAAAGGAGTGTGGTGGAAAAACACCCTTAGCTTCCTTTTCTGGTGTCCAGGACTACTTGCACCCTGTGGGTTGAAAACCCCACTTCTTAACCATAGATGACCTTCTCTTTGGTGCATCTAACCACGGATCTGCTGAGCAAGGAAACTCCCAGAAGCTCTTGAGTGAAGGGTGACTTGCGTGGCTTTATCTATGGCTGTGGTCACACCTAAGGTTTAATCCGGCTTCAGTCCACTTTCAGGGTAGGAGTAGTATATGTATTTCAAGAGATAGAAACATCTCCAAATAAGTAGAATTTTATATATATTTTAGTGGCAACTCGTTCGCTGGGGCACCCCAAAATGTTGCAAGAGGTAGAGATGTTATTTTGTCATTCTATTCAAATCGCATCGAACACCCCAAAACCCAATTAAATCCGAGTCTTTTTAATTCAGATTTAACAAGATCCGGTTCAGATTTAACAAAATCGAATCTATTCAGTTTGTATTTTTGATTCAAATCTGCACCTACGAAGGTCGACAGCGTTCGTAGATGCCCGTACGCGCCTTCCCGGTGTCCGTACACATCTCTGCGCATCTGTACACATCTGTATACATCCCGTAGTCATCCCGTACGCAACCCGTACGGATCTGTACAAACGCGTATGGATGTGGGAAAGATGCGGATTTTTCAAGTACGCATCGTGTAAGGACCCGTACGCATACGAATGTCTGGATAATTTGAACAAAAATAGATCCAAAATTCGATTTGAATGTTTAAATTCAAATTTTGGGGCATTTGATTAGAATTCAAATGTCGAAATTTGGCACGTTCGATCAGATTTCGAATGCCGACGGATATTCGTCCACATCCTAAGCAAGAGGTTGTTTGATAAATATGCTGGCTTGGTGATGAGATGGATTCTGAGTGCCCTTTGCCTTGTTTTATTTATTTATTATTTATATTTCCATCCTGCCCCGGGCGCGAAGGTCTTGTGGCTAATTCCTGGGGTCCTTTTTTTCTTCTCTCTTTGCCAGGGGGCGGGATGTACAGCGTTGGTGGTGGCTGTCGTGGCAAGGAAGCTAGAGCTGACCAAAGCAGAGAAGCATGTCCACAACTTCATGATGGACACGCAACTCACCAAGCGGGTAAGTGGACGGGACGGGACCGGGGTGGGGGTGGGGGGGCGTGGTGGCAAAGATCCAGGAAGCCGTGAGACTCCGCTAGGGCTAAGTCATCATGACCGTGGGGTGAAGCCAGGTCTTCGCCAGAGGATGCTGAAGAACCCGCTCCAGTGGCCAGCTAGCCCAGAGATGTGTGACAGAGAAGTGTGTTCAGTTCGATGGCGAACCGCTTCCTTGGATACCCAGTTGAACGCATCCGTATTTGAAGTGGGTCCTAAAGAAGAAGAAGAAGAGTTGGCTTTTCTACCCCGCTTTTCTCACCCATTTAAGGGGACTCAAAGCGGCTGACAAACCTTCTGTTCTCCTCCGCACAACAGACACCCTGTGAGGTAGGTGGGGCTGTGAGAGCTCAGAAGAGAGCTGTGACTAGCCCAAGGACACCTAGCTGGCTTCATGGGGGAGGAAGAGGAGTTGGCTTTTCTACCCCGCTTTTCTTACCCCATTTAAGGGACTCAAAGCGGCTGACAAACCTTCTATTCTTCTCCCCACACCAGACACCCTGTGAGGTAGGTGGGGTTGTGAGAGCTCAGAAGAGAGCTGTGACTAGCCCAAGGTCACCCAGCTGGCTTCATGGGGGAGGGCAGAATCAAACCCGGTATTCCCAGATAAGAGTCTGGCTCCCTAACCACAAGATGAATTCCAAATCCAAGGCAAAAACACAGCAAATACAAACAGTTTGATCAAATCAAGTCAGGCCACCATAACCACAGGAGATACGTTCCAGGAAGGGGTATGGATGAATATTAATAATAGTCTTTTATTTTGATGAATTTTCTAACATTCGCTTCATTACGAATTGAATACCAAAACACCCATTCATACCCATCCCTAGTTCTATGCCCTATGGAAAACCACAGATAACAGCAAATGCCAGGAAATGCATTCCATTTCCCATAGGGACCGTCTATGCAGTTTTCTTGGCAGAGATACAGAAGTGGTTTACCATTACCTACTTCATGGGAAAGGCTAGGGAGGGAGGTGCCAACTCTCTGCTTTCCAGGCAATTTGCTCTACCGCTGAGCTATGACCATTCCAAGGGCCCCTCCGTGCAGTTTTTTAGACAAGGATACAGGAGTGGTTTGCCATTCCTGATCTCTGCACCGAGTCTAGCGACCGAATCGGCAGCCTTCTACTTTTCAGGCGTTTTGCTCTCCCTCACTACAGCCACTCCCTTGGGTCCTTATTAGTGGTGGAACATCTTTACGCACTGAGTTCAGGCCTGGCCATCTCCAAGGGGGGAAAGCATTGGCAAAACTGCGTCGGCATCACTGCCTTAAAAACTGCACGGATGTTTCCCTGGGAACCAAGCCCGAGGCAGGGACATCTTTACCTTTTTTCTCTTAAGCCAGAAAATCTCTCTGAGCAGCTTACAAATCAATAAAGATAATACGGACAGAGCAGCGATGACACGAAAAGAAAAATAGGAGGAAAAGATGCCAAGGAGGCATTTTGTAATCTATGAATTGCCATCCTGGCTTGCGGCCAACGGAGGGGAGTTTTCTCTGCCCCGGGATAACGGCGGAATTTATTTAAGATTCTTTTCTCCAGGCCGGATTGTCGCACGGAGTGTAGCCTCCCATTCTTTCCTAAGAGATACCGGTAATCACGCATAATATTTGGAGCATGGAGCTTTTGGGATTTTCTCCTCTCTATATTTGGCTTCTTTTATTTTTAAAATTGCTGGATGCTCCTAAAATCCCAGCAGTTGAGAGGAGCGGTATTTTTGGCGCACAGCTGTGAGCTACGCAACGGGCACGCGGCGCAATCCCGGATCTGTTGGCGGCCGCATTTCGGAAGAGCGTGCGTCTATGCGCACGCACGCACGCGAGAGCGTGCATTCTGGATTGAGAAAATTTGCAGAAAGGGGCATCGGATTTGTTAGATATAAGCTAGCTGGAAGGCCGCTTTTAGGACCAGCTGAGGATCACAGAACCTGGGGGCACTGAAAGCAAGGGGAAACCCAAACAACAGGGCATGGTTGTACTGCAGCCTTTTGTTGCAGAGCATGTGCGCAAAACTGTGTCTGTGACTGTGTAAAATCCACGTGGGAAGAGATGTGTCGTAACTTCTCAGTATGAATCTTTTGGATCTTTCTGGCTAAATTTTGCTAATGGTTTAAACAGGGGCATTGAATATAAAGGGGGGAAGATAAATGGGGGTATCATCTATCTGTCTGTCTGTCTGTCTGTCTGTCTGTCTGTCTATCCATCCATCCATCCATCCATCCATCCATCCATCCATGGTATCCATCCATCCATCCATCCATCCATCCATCCATCCATCCATCCATCCATCCATCCATCCATCCATCCATCTGTTTACAGTATCTGCCTATCTGACTATCTGTCTGTCTACAGAAAATCCGGATTAAAGGCCAGAAAGTACCCATTTGATCCGGATTTCCCCAGCGGCAGTCAAAACAATCGGGTCCCAAACGGGTGCCGTGGTGGAAATGGGACCATCCGGCTCACACCCAAATGGGTCCTTAATGGGTGCAAAAATGGGTACTTTCTGACAGTGGAAAAACACCCAAGGATTCCTGGAAGAGGAAAAACGATCAGAAATGTGTATTTTCCATATGGCTTCTGTTTAGCAAGCTATATATTAGGCATGTCCAGGGTACGGACGCAGATGAATATTGCCAGCATTCGTATCTGCAAATACAAATTGAAAATTCGCACAAATAGATAACGAACATATTCGAATCAGATTTGAATGTGAATACATTCATTTTTTTCCCCCTCTTATTCGTTCAAATTTGAATATTCAATTTGAATCGAATCCAATCCGATCCAAAAATTGCATTTGTGGGCACCCTTCCTTGATAGTGAAATCCGCCGCTTGTGTTTTCGGGGCTGGCTTTCTCTCCCTGCCAGATTCATTATCTAAAGTGCTTTCCCTTCAGTCTCTCTGGGTAATTTTTTCTCGCTTATGGCAGGAATTGTGGGGGCTGGAGAAGGAGAGAAAAGAGAGATGGAGGAGGAAAGGCTGGTTTCTAGGGCACCTTTCTCAGCATTCCTGAACCGCTTGGGTGTCAGAGTCGAGAAAGTAAGTCCTTAGGGTTTTTTTCCACCGGCCTCCCTTAATCCGGATCTACGGAATGGGTACTTCCCTTAATCTGGATCTAGTAGATCCAGATTAAGGGAAGTACCCAGTGTGTTTCCATGGGTGGTCTAGCACCCAATAGCAATGGGTGCTACCTTGCTCGCAGTGGAAACTCCGGAGCACCCACGTGGCGAATCCGGATCTACCCACATGGGGCCGCCTGTCACCCCAGGTGTTTTGGGGGACGGGGGTGGTGGTGGTGCAGTCTCCGTAGACACTCTGGAGATTCTTCGAAGATCCTCCAGAGCGGCTCTGGAGAATCTCCTGCAAACTTTGAAGATTCTCCTGAGCCTTTTGACAAAGCCTTTGGGGTCCTCTTCGGAGCCTGCACTATTCTTTGAAGGCAACTTTGGAGGAACTTCGGAGCCAGCTTCAGAGATTGTTCACAGGGTTTGAAACTTTGGGGTTTTTTTTGGGGGGGCATGGGTGTCCCCCCTGAGCCACCCATAGACCCCATTGCCCAATTGTGGTGGGAACAGGCTCTGTATAATCCGGATGTGATGCCTAAAGACCCCATTGTAGACCCCTTTAACGGGGCCTACAGGGAATCCGGATTATAGGTCCTGAATGACCCATATGATCTGGATTTCCCTAGAACAAGTGGAAACAAATGTGGCTGTAATGGGGTCTGTAGTGGAAATGGGGTCTCCCTGCTCTGAGCCAAATGGGTCCTTAATGGGTCCTTAGTGCTAGTGGGAAAACACCCCTTGACTCTCTTCTGAGAGAGGGAATAAAAAGAAAGGGCCAAGACGGTCAACCAAGGGGGATACTGCGCATTCTGACCGGTGCGTGGCCGTCACACCTGACACCCGATACTTTGTAGTAGGAGTCTCTTCGAATATTCGAAGCATCCAGAATTCAACTGGATTTGTTCAAATTTGGACATCAGAATTTGAAAAACCAACTCCTCCTCCTCCTCCTCCTCCTTCCTCTCCTCCTATCTAACCCTGTGAGGTGGGGGCAGGACTGGGATCACCCAGGAAGTTCTTATGGCCACATGGGGATTTGATCTCAAGGAATCCCGGATCGTGGTCTGTGCATTCTGTTATTCAGACATAGTTTTGTTTCCTTTGCATTTCTCCGGCATGGTTGTGATCTTTTCTTCCAACAAAGGTCTCATTCCCTGGAGAAGCATCAGCTTTGAGGGAGAAGGTCATGACATGCTTAGACTAAGATCGTGAAGGAAAGGAACCTTTCTCAGATGAGATGAGAATCGTTGGAATAGTGGTCTTTCCTGTTGTAATCTGTGGGTGTGAAAGCTGGACGCTGAGAAAGAGCAGGGGATTTCAAGAAGGGCAACTTGATCAGAACATCCGGAAGACCCCATTTTACAAACAGTGGCACAGAAAAGGGGACCCATGTTTGGGCAGGTCTCCCAACCCTGAAGCTCTCCGCTTTTCTCCTCTAGATCAAAAACGCCGCCGCCAACGTCCTGCGGGAGACCTGGCTCATCTACAAACACACCAAACTTCTGAAGAAGATTGACCACGCCAAAGTTCGGAAGCACCAGAGGAAGTTCCTCCAAGCCATTCACCAGTAAGTTGGGGCCCTTTCCTTCCTTCCTGCTTTGGCTTCCAGGGTTAACTTCACCCTGGTCTCGCCGGTAACTCTGTCTTGGGAGCAGATGGTGCCGCAATCGGCTATTGGCACTGGGCCCTCGGAGGCTGAAATTTGCACCAGCTTGCAGATTTTCTAGCAGGGGGATATTGGTTGGACACAGAGGGGTCGGACAAGCTGAATTCTAGACACAGGGATGTGCATGAATATTCAAAACATTGGAAATTCAATCGGATTCGGACGTTCGAATTTAGCGTCCCAGCGTTCCGCACACCTCTGGCACCGATGCTCCAAGTTCAAGGAAGGACTCACTGGGTTTCCTAGATAACACGCTTATGATTTAATGCACCCAGTGGGCATACTTATTTCATTAGGGGCGTCCTTTGAGATGATGTTCTCTCCCTGCATGCGGTAGTCTAGGGCTGTAAATAAAAAAAATATCTAGCAGCGAAAGATCGTAAAACACGGAGTTGTCAGAGCGTGGGCTTTATCGCGCCAAGGGCTGCCGTTGGTTCCTGCTGTCCCTTTCCCCAGGTTAAGGAGCGTGAAGATGGAGCAGCGGAAGCTGAGCGACCAAGCCAACACCCTCGTCGACCTGTCCAAGGTGAGCCTCCCTTTCCCCGGCCGTCGGAGGGCACTAAAGGAAACAGGATCCTGCAAGATCGGTTTCGCGTGGGATTTGCAAATCCCTGGTTTGGGCTCGCCAGGTTGCAGGAAGCCAGTCATGCGTGGATCTTGAAATTTATTTATTTATTTATTTACTTGTTTGTTTGTTTGTTTGCATTTTTTATCCTGCCCTATGCCTGGGGGTGTCTGGGCGGGTAACAACATCATTCATTCATTCATTCAGTTACATTTTTATCCCACCCTATACTCAAAGGTCTCTGGGGGGTACCAACGTTATCCATCCGTCCGTCCATCCGTCCGTCCATCCGTCCGTCCGTCCGTCCGTCCATCCGTCCGTCCATCCATCCATCCATCCGTTCATCCATCCATCCGTTCATTTCATTTCATTTCCATCCACCCACCCATGTAACTTTCTATATCATCCATCCGTCCATCCGTCCATCCGTCCATCCATCCATCCATCCGTCCATCCGTCCATCCGTCCGTCCATCCATCCATCCGTCCATCCATCCGTCCATCCATCCGTCCATTTGCATTTTTATCCTGCCCTATACCTGAAGTTCTCCAGACGGGTAACAACACCATTCATTCATTCATTCATTCATTCATTCATTCATTCATTCATTCATTCATTCATTCGCATATTTATCTCATCCTATACCCAGAGATCTTCAGGCAGGTAACAACATCGTTTGTTTGCTTGCTTGCTTGCTTGTTCATTTGTTCATATTTTTATCCTGCCGTATACCCAGAAGTCTCCGGGTGGATAACAACATTTAAAATCACACCTGATAAAAATAATAGGATGTATTAGAACACCAGTGTCCGCAAGTGGGAAGGGAAAAGCATATCCCCGTTTAACCGAAGGCCAGGGCAAAGAGGGGCATCTTCACTGCCTTCTGAAATGCGTACAATGAAGGTGATTGACGCACCTTAAGGGGGAGACTAATCTATAGCCTAGGGGCCACCACTGAGAAGGCCCTGTCCCGGGTGCCCGTCCCTTTTGCTGCTGAGGCCTCATCCAGCAGGGCTCCTCTGAGGTTCTCATAGACAAATCCGTGGAGAACAGATGTATCAACGGTTTCTAAAATGGATGCCTAGGTGCCACCTCAAGGTGGGAGAGACAAGCGGGAGGCCTCTGAAGGCCATTTGCAAGGACCGGAGAGCAGGTGAAGGTTTTGCCCTTGCCTTCTGCTTGAGATGCCCGGAAGCCATTGGCAGAGAAGAGCTGTGACTAGCCCAAGGTCACCCAGCTGGCTTCATGGCGGGTGGGGGCGGGGAGGAGAGGAACTGAACCCGGTATTCCCAGCTAAGAGTCTGGCTCCCGAACCAGTAGACCAAACTGTCTAGTGACCGGCAAGAGGCCTCCTAACAGCCATTTGCAGGGAATCGAGGGCAGGGAAAGGTTTTGCCTTTATCTTCTGCCTGGAGAAGACCCTGTGTGATATGGGATGCTGGACTAGATATGCTAGTGCCAGTTTTCCCAGAAAAACATTGCATTGGGCTTCTCTGCCACAGGACTGGGGGGGCCTTCAGACGCCTATCTTCCATCTGGCGATCCCAGTACAATTTTGGTACATTCCACGTATCTGGGAACAGCCTTACCCGTGGTTTTCGCCCTAACTCTGGTTTTCCCGGCGCTGTTTTCCCATCTCTTCTGCCCAAGGACGTCCGGAGAGAAGAGAAAAGGCAGGAGAGAAGTAGAAACGACAGTGACATCTGTGCGAACAATACCCTTCGCCTCCCTCCACGTCTCCCCGTTCGCCTAATCAGGGCCGCTGCTCTGGGATTAGGCGATGCTGAAATAGATCTTGATTTCTGCTGCTCAGGCAGAGCTAAGCACTTTAGCTGGGAACAAACATTTATCAATATTTTAAAAAGCCGGGGTGAAGAGGCCCCAGAGAGTTGAGGGGCCAGGATCTGCCCGTAGGAACCTCAGAGACACTGGGGGGGGGGGGGCAGACGGTCATGATGCTGTGCTGGAGCAGTCCTGGTCATGGTCAGTTGGCTGCTTTGGTCATAATATAAATAGTCCTAGAAGATCCAGACCCCTTTTTACTTAGCTAGCCAGCATTTGCCTGACTTTATCTATCTCTATATCTATCTCTCCGTCCATCTATCTATCTATATCTATCTATATCTAACTATATCCATCCGTCCGTCCGTCCGTCCGTCCGTCCGTCCGTCCGTCCGTCCGTCCACCCACCCATCCACCCATCCACCCATCTCTCTATTTATGGGGCCTATCATGGACTAGATGGGCTGTGGCCTGATCCAGCAGGGCTCCTCTGAGGTCCTTATGGACCAGGCGGGCTGTGGCCTGATCCAGCAGGACTCCTCTTAGGTTTTTATGGACCAGGTGGGCTGTGGCCTGATCCAGCAGGGCTCCTCTTAGGTTCTTATGGACTAGATGGGCTGTGGCCTGATCCAGCAGGGCTCCTCTTAGGTTCTTATGGACCGGATGGGGCTGTGGCCTGACCAACAGGGCTAATTGGACTTTTACCTAGAATGGATGTGGATTCTGCCTCCAAGTTTGGAGAGGCAGGCAGGACATCTCCAAAATCATTAGTAGGGATTCAAGGTTTTCCCTTTGTCTTCTGCTGGAGATGCCCAGAAGCCACCTATGGCCCACTGTGAGAGACAGGATGCTGGACTTGACCAGCTATGGCCTCATCCAGCAAGCTATGCTCCCTGGAAGCACAAAGCTACCATTTTGATGTGATTACAACTCTGATTCCTGAAGGGCTTTTCTGAAGGTAGGAAGAGAGCCTCCTTTGCTCATTCTAGTCTACCTGCCACCAACAAACACCCTGGAGGGAATTTTGCACGCAGGTACCCACCATGAGGTTGCAGGATCAGCGGCAGGTGAGGAAAAAACTTGGGCCTGCTGTGGGATTTACACCCGAGCAGATGGTCAGGCTGGCTGGCGAGAAGAAATTGCGGGATCCGAACCAAATCCCACGTTGTTCCTCTCCGAGCCCCATACTGAGAGAGAAGAAAAACCTGGAGATGGAGCTTGCTTCCCTCCACGGGGTTGCTTAGCAACCGGATGCCCGGGGAAACCCGCCCAGAATGGAAGATGCCAGATGAGTTCCCGGCCTTTCTCGTCTGCCCACCTTCCAGAGAAGCAAAAATAGGAGGCAGCGCAGCACAGACTTCAGCCGAGAAATGTTCCCTCCCTGGGGAGTTCGAGCCAAAAATGAGGAACAGACATAGCAGAGGGATTTCAACAGCAACACCTCCTGCTTCATCGGATGCCTGGAAGCAGTTGCTAGTGGTGGGCCACACCATCTTTAATTTGCCTGTAAGAACCTCAGAGGAGCCCTGCAGGATCAGGCCACAGCCCATCTGGTCCATAAGAACCTAAGAGGAGCCCTGCTGGATCAGGCCACAGCCCATCTGGTCCATAAGAACCTAAGAGGAGCCCTGCTGGATCAGGCCACAGCCCATCTGGTCCATGAGAACCTAAGAGGAGCCCTGCTGGATCAGGCCACAGCCCATGTGGTCCATAAGAACCTAAGAGGAGCCCTGCTGGATCAGGCCACAGCCCATCTGGTCCATAAGAACCTCCGAGGAGCCCCGCTGGATCAGGCCACAGCCCATCTGGTCCATAAGAACCTAAGAGGAGCCCTGCTGGATCAGGCCACAGCCCATCTGGTCAATAGGAACCTAAGTGGAGCCCTGCTGGATCAGGCCACAGCCCATCTGGTCCATGAGAACCTAAGAGGAGCCCTGCTGGATCAGGCCACAGCCCATCTGGTCCATGAGAACCTAAGAGGAGCCCTGCTGGATCAGGCCACAGCCCATCTGGTCCATGAGAACCTAAGAGGAGCCCTGCTGGATCAGGCCACAGCCCATCTGGTCAATAGGAACCTAAGTGGAGCCCTGCTGGATCAGGCCACAGCCCATCTGGTCCATGAGAACCTAAGAGGAGCCCTGCTGGATCAGGCCACAGCCCATCCAGTCCAGCATCCCTTCTCACACAGAGGCCCACAGGTTTTCCCAGTTTCACAGTATCCTTTCCATGGTGTGGTCATGAGAATTTTGCAACATATTCCAAAAGCCATTCTCACTGTGGAGGGCCAAGCTTCTTCTCTGGAAGTCAAGTGATGGTGAGGTCCATCAGAATCCATCAGATTCTGAGTACAGTTCATTTGTTTTTAAAAAGTGGGATAGAGAAAGGAAGGGATCTTAGAGGACTCTTTTATGTGGGAAGGAAAGGGCGTCACACTGAAGAAGAAGAAGAGTTGGCTTTTCTACCCTGCTGTTCTCACCCATTTAAGGGGACTCAAAGGGGCTGACATACCTTCTGTTCTTCTCCCCAAAGTAGAACACCCTGTGAGGTGGGTGGGGCCGTGAGATCTCAGGAAGAGAGCTGTGACTAGCCCAAGGCCACCCAGCTGGCTTCGTGTAGGAGGGCAGGCTCGAACCCGTTATTCCCAAGTAGGAGTCTGGCTCCTTAACCACTAGACCAAACTGGCTCAACCGAAACCTCTGTTCCCCTTGGCTTTTCCCTTGCAGATGCAGAACGTCATGTATGACCTCATCACGGAGCTGAACGACCGGAGCGAGGACTTGGAGAAGCAGATAGGTGGTCTGGAGTCGAGGCTCGAGCAGCTGGCGAGCAGCTTCAACTCCCTGCCCTCTCTGATCACGGACGCCCTCCGCCAGCAGCAGCAGCAGTTCCTCACCACCATCCTGGAGGCCCGGGGGGTGAGCCTGGGCATGGGCGCCCCCCAGACGCCGCTCTCGGACAGCCCCCTCGGGATCAGCTCCACCTCCTTCCCTACTCCTTACACCAGTTCGAGTAGTTGCTGAGCCGCGGAGGAAGGGAATCTCGAACCTGCACGCATGGGCGGTCCGTTTCCGGGCCCCTCCACGGAGAGGGGGCCGGGGTTTCCGGGCACGAGGTTAGCTTGGGGCTTGGAACGACACGGTGTGGGCATCGGTGCCCCCATGCCTACGTGGTGGCGGCGGTGGTGGCGGCGATGGAGGAGATGGTGGGAATCCGGGTGTTTTAGCAGAGCCCCTTGCTAACGGGGCATGGTGGCATGTGGGAATCCACATTCAATCTCAGGTGTTCAAATAATAATAATAATTAATAATAATAATAATAATAAAGCCAACTCCAAGGGCACCGATGTGATGGAGTGGTGTGCGGGGTTGGAGTCGGGTGTGGGGGGGGACGACCATTCCACTGTGTGGACCCCGTAAGCGACACGCAACGGGGTTATCCATTCCCACGTTCTTCTTTCCCTTTCCCTGGTTTTCTTGGATTCCTCTCTTTGCTCATTGAGTATCTTTCTGTTGGAGCGGTTTTGGTGGCCGTGGTGGTGGTGGGACGCACGCTGTTGGGGGTGTGGAAGGAGACCGAAACGTAGCCGCCTCTTCTTCCTTCTCCGCTTTCTCCTCCAAAGCCCGCGGAAGGATCGCCACGAAACCTGCGCTGGTTTCCTTGCGGCCCCCGAATTCGCCAGGAGCAAGCCGCAGAGCAATGCCTTTGGATACTTTCCAGATTTTTGGTGTCTCCCAAGTTTGTTTTAAACTTGCAGCGTAAGGAAGAGATACCTCGCACTGAGAAAGGTCCTCCGCCGTGCTTGGCTTCCAAGGAGCCGGCGATGGTGCAACCACTGAGAAGACCATGACGCCACGACTTGCCTGAAGATGAAACGGAAAATTTGAAAGCATGCAGGGGGACGTTGTTGAATAGCTGTTTGGTGGAAGGGCTGCGTCTATAGAACTGGAGTTTGCTACAATGGAAGCATTCCAGGAAGAGATTATATCCACCAACGGAGCTGCCGGAGACCTTTTTGCTCGCCAGTTCTGCTTCAAAAGATCCTCAAAAACCACATCAGCGCAGGTGTTTTGTCTCATCTCTGCTTGAATTACCCTCTTCCTGGATTCTCTTTGCATCTTGTCCACGCAACAAATCCATCTCTAGCTTTAACCAACCGGAATTATTAAGGCTTTTTCCTAAATCATTCCAGGAACTGTAGGGTTCTTTGGGTGGGGTGGGGTGCCACAGAATTAGTCCTTCGTACCTCTCCCAACCAGCAGGTTCCTTAGATCTGAGATGGAGTTATGGGACAGGGTTAAAGCTGTGGTCAGAACAGTTTGTAGAACAATTGGAAAAGAGGGGAAGGATGGCTAAACAAGGCTCTTAGTGGAAGATGCTAAGGAGTTGTCGGTTGGTCCTTTGGGGCAGATCTGCTACCGATTTAGCTGTCGAGTAGGAATGAGCATGAATGAATTTGCATTTGGAAATTCAAAGCGAATTCACATTCTAAATATTAAATCAGATTTGCATTTGAAAATTCAAACAAATTTGCATTAGAAAATTTGGATGGATTCACATTAGAGTTTGCATTTGAAGACTTGAAGAATTTGCATTAGAAAAATCAAATAAATTTGTGTTCAGATACTCAAATTGGCATTCAAATATTCAAATGGATTTGCATTTGAAAATTCAAACAAATTTGCATTAGAAAATTTGGATGGATTGACATTAGAAAATTTGAACAAGTTTGCATTAGAAGACTTGGAGAATTTGCATTTGAAAATTCAAATGATTTTACGTTCAGACATTCAAACAACTTTGCATTCAAATATTCAGACGGAGTTGCATTTGAAAATTCAAACAAACTCGCATTAAAAAATTTGGATGGATTCACGTTAGAAAATTCAAATGAGTTTGCATCCGAAGATTTGAAGAATTTGCATCTGAAAATTCAAACAAATCCGCGTTCAAATATTCAAACAGATTTGCATTTGAAAATTCAAACAAATTCACATTAGAAAGTTTGGATGTATTCATATTAGAGAATTCAAACGAGTTTGCATTTGAAGATTTGAAGAATTTGCATCTGAAAATTCAAACAAATATATGTTCAAATATTCAAACTGATTGCATTTGAAAATTTGGATGAATTCACATTAGAAAATTCAAACGAGTTTGCATTCGAAGATTTGAATGAATTGGCATTCAAAAATTCAAATGAATTCATTCAAAAATTCGATAGAATGTTTGAATTCGGACATTCAATTGAACGTTCAAATTTGCAGATCTTCACATTGAAGCGAAACTACAGACATTTGAGCATTCAAACTTTCAGCAAACCGACTGGTTGTGCCAATAAGTCATATTCGATTACATGGTCGAACTTTTGCAGTATTTTACAGATGAAAATTGACTTTTTTGATGGTAAAAAAACCCTGCTTTGGAAAGGATCATCTGCTTATTTTTTGTTTGTCTGAATGTTTGAATGAACTTATTCGCTGAACAAACTCTGGGGCATTTGTTTTGACTGCAAATCATAACGTGAATTTTTCATTCATGTGGATTCCCACTGTTGAGAAATTTGCTTCCAGAGGTCTGGATCTCTGGTTTTGCAGAGGGGCTGGTTCTCTGCAAATGACTCTGCTTTGTTGTTGTTGTTGGTGGGTTTGTACCAAGTATTACCTTCATGCGTACAAACCCTCCGACCGCCACCCTTTTTAGGTTTTTCACGGCAGCTGAGATTCTCGAGAAAGTTTGATCATCTCTCTGCATTAGGGATTTGCATGAATAATTTGGATAAATTCAGACGTTCATGTGCGAATCTAATGTTACGACGTTTGTACATTGATGTTTGTATGAGTACAAGTGTCCCAGACATGTGTATGAATACTTCAGAGATCTGCACAGATAAATTGGGGAGGTAGGAAAGCAGCTGTGCCACACATCTGCAACGGATACAGAGTACATTCAGCATGGATCGAGAGCGTATGAAAAGTGCATTTGGGTCAGATCTGGTGCTTTCAGAGCGCAGTTTTGTTACGGGATACGTATCGGATATGCATCATTTACATCGGAGAGCAGAGGGTTGCCGGTTCGATCCCCAGGCGTGGACAGTGGCTAACCACTTCTGTATGTCTGCCAAGAAAACTGCATGGAAGCGCTTGTGGAGTCTAGGAATTGTGTGTAGGTCAACAGTAGTGCAAACTGCCTGGAGAGCCGAGGGTCACTGCTCCGATCCCAGAAGTAGGGAGTGGCAAACCACTTCGGTATCCCTGCCAAGAAAACTGCACGTCTTTGGGAAAAGATGAAGTGGAAATGCCACTTCTCCCAACTTGGGCTCCAGATCTGAAGATGCAGTGTGTCTGGCCTCAAGCCACTTCAGAGTTTGAGGTGGCTCCTCCTTCTTCTTGAGCCAGTTTGGTTTAGTGGTTAGGGAGCTGGACTCTTATCTGGGAATACCGAGTTTGATTCTGCCCTCCCCCATGAAGCCAGCTGGGTGACCTTGGGCTAGTCGCAGCTCTCTTCTGAGCTCTCACGGCCCCACCTACCTCACAGGGTGTTCTGTTGTGGGGAGAAGAACAGAAGGTTTGTCAGCCGCTTTGAGTCCCCTTGAATGGGTGAGAAAAGCGGGGTAGAAAAGCCAGGTCTTCTCCTCCTCCTCCTCCTCCTCGTCTTCAAACATAAGGACCTAAGAGGAGCCCTGCTGGATCAGGCCACAGCCCATCTGATCCAGCATCCTGTCGCACACAGTGGCCCACCAATTGCCCATGGGCATCTCAAGCAGGAACAAGGGCAAACCTTCTCTTGAATCCCAGCAAATGGCCTTAGAAGTATCCTGCTTCTCCCCCCCCCCAGCCTGAAAGATGTACTCAGGCATCCATTCTAGTAGCCATTGATTCATCTGTCATCCATAAATGTGTCCAGCCCTTCCTTAAAGCCATCTAGGCTGGTTGCGGTCACCACCTCTTCTGGCAGCCAGTTCCATAGACCGATGACCCTCTGGGTGGAGAAATCCTTCCCCTTGTCTGATCCGACTCTCCTACTCTTTTTGAGATTGCAATGTCCAAGATCCTTAACCAAGGATGGAGCAACGTGGAGGCCAGTTCTAAGTCCTCTGTTCCTGCTGTTGATGAATCGAGATGAATGGGGCCTGCCACGGGGCCTGATGATCAAGATGAATGGGGCCTGCCATCAACCTGTGAAAGAAATGGGTTGCCTGGAGAACTGTGAAGGAACTGCAAACCAAATCTCCCGGTGAGTCAAGAGGAGGAAGAGGAGGAGGAAGAAGAAAGTGAATACTTGGAGCGTTCTGAATTAGAAAGGGGTGCTTTGATCTCAACATGGAACGCACTATTTCCTGGAAGGACGTCTTGCTTCTGAAGCCGGGAACACCCGGAACGGCTGACTCAGAGCGTCCCACATGTGGAGCGTTCCGCACGCTCCGGTACCCCGTCCTGGCGTGGCTCTTCGCTTTCGCGTTCCATGCGTAGGATGGCAGCCTTGGTCACCAGCCAGATGGCGCTTGGCACTTGCCAAAAGGTTAGCGGGCATCGCCTCTGCCCATCCCACCCTTTTGTGCCTCTGCTGAAAGGGAAACGGGGAAAGCAGCTCCGTTTCGAACCCAGGCTCCCTCTTTATCGCCCACCTGCCCGCCCACCCTGTTTTGAAAAGCCAGACCTTGGCATACCTCCTGCCACCTGTTTTTGTCATCCGAATCTGGCTGATGGCCAGGCCTGGGTTTTTCCCCCCCCCCCTTCCCCTCTATTCCCATTCATCCAGGAGAGATTGGCCGGGTTCTTTCAGTGAAAGCCAAAGCAGGTGACATTTTTATGTCTTCTGGAGCAAGGGAAGGGAAGCGTGTAATTGCTGGGGGATATTAATTACGTGCCTCCCCGCCGTGCCGGTTAATTGCGAGCCGAAAGGAGAGGCGCTGAACGGTTCGCCCCAGGTAGATCCACAAAGCCCGCAATGTTTTCCTGGAGGGGCGGGGAAAGGTTTGGCCTTTTGTCAAGTCTTTCCGCAGCGGCCTGTGGCTTTCTGGGCCTTAACAAAGGCCGGGGAGGATTAAACAGGAGGGAAAGGGAGGCGACCTGCCGGTTAATCCACAATGGCTGGTGGAGGGTCGCCTGGCATTGGGCGTTGCTCAGGAAAGAGAGATGCTCTGGGGGCAAAGCACGTGGTGCCCGCCCCTGCCCCCACCGCCCCGGTTTCCCTTTCTACGCTGTCAAAGCCTTTTCCTGGCCCTTCCCTCCTGAGGACTTAAGGCGGCACAAAATGTTCTGAAAAGGAGGGGGGGCTACACACGCCACACACACACACACTTACCTGCCAGATCTGATACACCTCTGAGGTCCTTCCAGGAAGTGTCTACCCCAGTGCATGGCACCTGGAGCTGGTACCTGGGCATGCTCTTTTGGTAGCCCTTGATACACCTGTCCTTCGCAAACTAAGGGGAGCCCTGCTGGATGAGGCCACAGCTCATCTGGTCCATAAGAACGAAAAGGGAGCCCTGCTGGATCAGGCCACAGCCAATCTGGTCCATAGGAATGTAAGGGGAGCCCTGCTGGATCAGCCAGCAGCCCATCTGGTCTATAAGAACCAAAGAGGAGCCCTGCTGGATCAGGCCACAGCCCATCTGGTCCATAAGAACCTAAGGGGAGCCCTGCTGGATCAGGCCACAGCCCATAAAGTCCAGCATCCTGTCCCACACAGTGGCCCACCAATTGCTTCTGGGCATCTTAAGCAGAGACAAGGGCAAACCTGCTCTCAGCTTCCTACAGATGGCCTTTAGAGGCCACCTGCCTGTTTCTCTGTCCTGACAGTGGTACCGGGGCATCCATTCTAGTACCCACTGATTCACCTGCCCTCCATGAATTAAGAGGAACCCTGCTGGATCAGGCCACAGCCCATCTAGTCCAGCATCCCATCTCACTCAGTGGCCCACCAGTTGCTTCTGGGCATCTCAAGTAGAAGATGAAGGCAGAACCTTCACCTGCTCTCCACTCCCTGCAAATGGCCTTAGGAGCATCCTGCTTATCCCTCTAGCCTGAAAAGTGTACTTAGGCCTCCATTCTAGTAGCCATTGATACATTGGTCATCCATAAATTTGTCCAACCCTTCCTTAGAGCCATCTAGACTGGTTGCTGTGACCACCTCTTCCCGCAGCCAATTCCATAGACTGATGGCCCTCTGGGTGAAGAAATCCTTCCCCTTGTCTGATCAGACTCTCCTGCCCATCAGCTTCAAAGATGCCCCCTGGTACTAGTGTTGTGTGATAGAGAAAATAAATTTCCTCTATCCACCTTCTCTATACCATGGATGATTTTGTAGACTTCAATCAGGTCTCCTCTTAAAACACCACCTTTCCAGGCCATTGCTTAGCTCCAGAGAGACCCCAGGGATCGAACCGGCAACCCACTTCTTTCCAGGCACTTTGCTTTACCGTGGTGCTAAGAATCATTCCATGCAGCTTTCTTGGCAGGGATACAGAGGTTGTTTGCCATTGCTTAGCTCCAGAGAAACCCCAGGGATCAGACCGGCAACATGCTTCTTTCCAGGCACTTTGCTCTACCATGGAGCTAAGAATCATTCCATGCAGCTTTCTTGGCAGGGATACAGAGGTGGTTTGCCATTGCTTAGCTCCAGAGAGATCCCAGGGATTGAACCGGCAACCCGCTTCTTTCCAGGCACTTTGCTCTACTGTGGAGCTATGAATCTTTCCACGCAGCTTTCTTGGCAGGGATACAGAAGTGGTTTGCCATTGCCTATTTCCAGGGAGAGCCCGGGGATTGAACCAGTAACCCTCTCTCCTTAGCAAAGGGTTAATTAGCAAAAGGTCCTGTGCTCCATTTCAGCACCTCAGACAGCGCCAAACTGGTTCTACCAGCTGCAGGTACCAACAGCTGATTCTACCTCAGTACTGGAAGAAGGTCCAAGGCTGTATCTTCCTTGCTTGATGGAGGGGAGAGAGGAGCTATCTGTGAAATGGACTTCCAGGGTCAGCGTGCTGTTAAGGTTAGGAAGGAACAGGACCGAGGAAGAGGCTGAGACATCAGCTGCTTTGGAAAGGGAAGGAGAAGTCCCAACATTTTGTCCAGCTTTAAAAACGAAAGAAATGCCCTGGCTATTTGGCTGTAGATTAAGGGTACACAGGAATGCAGTTTTTGAATTCGATTCGGTTTAAGTATTCAAATTCGAAGGATGAGGAGGACTCACTTCTTCAGGTGCAGGAGGAACCTGAGGTGGTGCCAGGACCCAGTTCTGACCCCCCAGCCCCAGTGGAGCCTTGGGTTCAGCAACCCAGCCTTGGCACAGCAGAAGTGCAAGATGTGGGAGACATGGAACAGCAGAGCCCAGAGATCCCTAGCTTTAAGCAGAGGAGAGCAGAGAAGGAAGGGTTAAGTGGTCAAAGAGACTTGCAGAGAAACTCGCAGATAATCTACAGCTGTGAACTGAATCTGTAAGATGCCCAGGTCTCTTGTCAGAAACTATTGGTTTTCCTTTAGAAAAGGCTGCCGAATCTGCACATATGAATGTCCAAATGATTCGTATGGATAATTTGAAATATTCATATTTGTTGGAATACTAAGAAATGACTGTTTGGGTATTTGATTTGAATTCGGATGTCCGAATTGGATGGAATAACAAATATTGCTGCGTATCCCTACTGTAGATCTTTACTAGGGATAATTCCTCGACATGGATCGAGAGTGGATTCAAAGTGGATTCAGGTCTGATTTGACGCTTTCAGAGCAAAGTTATGGGATACGTATCGGATATATATTGGATACGTATTCGTTCATGTGGGATATTCGTATGAATTTTTATGATTATATTTCTATCTATTGCATTTGTGAGCCAGTTTGGTCTAGTGGTTAGGGAGCTGGACTCTTACCTGTGAATATTGGGTTTGACTCCTCCCTCCTCCATGAATCCAGCTGGGTGACCTTGGGCTAGTCACAGCTCTCTTCTGAGCTCTCACAGCCCCACCTACCTCACAGGGTGCCTGTGTTGGGGAGAAGAACAGAAGGTTTGTCAGCTGCTTTGAGTCCCCTTAAATGGGTGAGAAAAGCAGGGTAGAAAGACCAACGCTTCTTCTACTTCTAGAATCCCACGACATTCGAAGGGGAGCTATTCAAATGAATATGAATATGAATATGAAACGAATATGAATTTTCTAACATTCAATTTTTTTATGAATTGATGCCAAAAAACCCATTCATGCACATCCCTAGTTCTTGAGATGGCCAAAAAGTCGTAGTTCTGTTAGAAAGGCTCCTAATCCACCTGACAATTGAGTTGTTGTCCTTGTTCACTGTTGTGGGTCAGATTTCTCCTTTTCCAGCCACCTGCAATTGCTCAGGTGGAAACCAGAAGTGCCAATTAAACAGTGTTGAATCTAGAAACCGAGACAGAAACAACAGGGGAAATTCCAGGCCGGAGCAAACATTTTAAAATGGTGCATTCCTTGGAACAACTGCACCACGCCAGTCAGTCCAGTGGTTAGGGAGCCGGGCTCTTATCTGGAAATACCGGGTTTGATTCTGCGCTCCTCCATGAAGCCATCTGGGTGACCTTGGGCTAGCCACAGCTCTCTCCTGAGCTCTCACAGCCCCACCTACCTCATAGGGTGCCTGTGGTGGGGAGAAGAATAGAAAAGCTTTGTCAGCCGCGTTGAGTCTCCTTAAGTGGGTGAGAGAAGTAGGGTGGAAAAGCCAACACTTCTTCCTCCATGAAGCCAACTGGGTGACCTTGGGCTAGTCACAGCTCTCTTCTGAGCTCCCACAGCCCCACCCACCTCACAGGGTGTTCTGCTGTGGGGAGAAGAACGTGAAGCTTTGTCAGCCGCTTTGAGTCCCCTTAAATGGTTGAGAAAAGCTGGGTAGAAAAGCCAACTCTTCTTCTTCAGTTGGTAATGGATGGAAGAGCTTTTAGGCATCAGCGTATATGGACCAAGGTGCTGTTCTCTGGACATTTCAACTGAAAGGAGACCATCATGAGGAATACAGGTTCCTGGTGATCCTTATGGACATGCAAATTCCAGCAAATAGAAATTGGTCTTTGTGGGATTCTACCACGCCAGGTCAGTGGGTGGATGCCCAGAATTTGGAGAAATCCGATGATCCGTTGCTACAACAGCCATTGGGCACTGAGGCAATAGATCTTAGGGAGTTCTAGTCTCGAATAGGTGGCAGGTTGGCAGGCTGGGATACACTTGGCCTAGCATGTCCAGAATTCCAAGGTCTCAAGCTCGGAAGAGCTCCCTTTCTGGCCTTCTAACCTTCTTCTCACTTCCTTGGCTTGGAGAAGATATTCCAACGCATCCTAAACCAGGATCCTCCCTGCAGGGCTTGCACTGAGCACTTACTATTATTATTATTTTTTAAAAAAAGATCAAACAAAATGCACACCAGCTTTGGAGAGCCATTTTAACCACAAACAGTATTTCCCTCTGCAACGGGTCTTGGAGCCAACCGTCTTGACGGAAGCCATCTGCGTCACCAAGGCAACAGGCCCAGGTAGGCTAGGAAGAATCAAACGGGGCCTTTGGCAAACAGAGAGAAAGGCTAAAGGAAAAAAAGAAAGAACTGAACATTTCAGAGGGTTCCCAAAAGTGTCCCCTGTCTTTTCCTCTGCCACCCATGCCATGGTTTTTTTTCCTCTGCTGTCCAGTCTTTCCTCAAAACGACCAAGTCTCTCCTGGCCCTGGATTTTAAATAAATAAATAAATAAATAAATAAATAAAAAGCCTTTCTACACCTTTGCTTTACTAAAGAGAAGGGTGCTGACCCATCCGGATGTACGTGATCTCCAAACAACACCCCAGGACAGAAGAGCGGAGGAAGGGAAGCTGTTATCCGCAAGAAGCTGCCGCCAACACAGACTCCTATGCGTCCTAGCGCCATTCCAGACGAAGACAAGACAAACCTCTGTGCTCCGATCCGTAAACGCCTGTCTGCCCCCCCCCCACCCCACCCCACCCGACCCCATCTAAGAGAAACCCAAAGGACCGCTGGGGAAGGAAAAGCGCACATCTCCGTAATGGCTCCGTCCGTTTCTCGGGACGACGGAGCTCCGCCGGGGAAACCGCACTTCGAAGTTCGCTTTCTTCTTTTTTTTCTTTTCATTTTTTTTTTTAAAAGATAAGATGACTAGGGGAAAACATAATCATAGTTTTATTTTACCTATGAAATATATTGCTATATTATAAAAAAAATGATATTGTAACTTGCCAGTACTTTTTTTTTTTTAAATTAAAGGAAATCCGATGGATTGGCCGGAGAAGGGTGGTCCCGTCCGTAATGTTTGCGTCCATGATTGTTTCTGGGAAGAAGGTTTGATGTTTGGCCGATGTGGGGACGCCGTGTCTATATTCACCAGCCTCTGCTAAGGGTTTGGGGTACCAAATTTGTTTATTTTTAGCTCCAATGGCCCTTTGGCCCCAGACAAAGCCACCATCCTTGTTCAGACTAACTTGGCCCAGAACCTAAGGGTTCCCCCCCCCACCACTTATCTCCCTTAATCCGGACCTAAGATGATCTGGATCTAAGAAATGGGTCCTTCCACAAGCCAGGGTAGCACCCATTAGCAATGAGCGCTAGGCAAGCTCGCAGTGGGAACGCCGGAACGCCCGTCTGTACCCAAGTGGGAGACATCCATCATGCCAGAACCACTCCGGAGATTCTTTGGAGATTGTGGCAAGCCACTCCGGAGATTCTCCGGATCCTGGCCAGTGCTCCGTAGAACAGCTCTGTAAACAGGGCTAAAGCTCCTAAGTTAAGCCACGGAGAGGTTACGGAGCGGTTTCGGAGCCCAGCCCTGACATGAGTCCCTTTACGTGGGTGAGTGGGGTTGAACACCTGTCTCTTCTCCCTCTTTGGAGTTCTCCAGTGGATAGCTTTGAAGTCTGTGCCGTTCTCTGGATCTGCCTTCAGAGAATAGGCACCGGCTTTGAAGATTTAGGGCACCTACCCTGGACAAGGTCCCCCCCCCCCAGAGCCCACTCCTAGACCTCAGTGACTCAGTTACAGTGTGAATGCACACCTTCTAATCTGGATTTGATGCCGGAAGACCAGATTGTAGACCCCTTTAATGGGGTCCACAGGAAACCCAGATTCATTTAATCTGGATTTTTCTAGTACCGGTGTAAACAAATCGGGTTCTAGTGGGGTCTGCAGTGGCACCCGGGTCTTCCTGCCCTGTGCCTCATGGGTCCTTAATGGGTACTTAGTGATAGTGGAAACCCCCCCACCCCCACCCCCACCCCCAAATCTGCTTCCTCAAGAGGAACACAGACAAAGGGGGGAACTCTGGGTGGCTTTCTCAGGAAATCCTTGCCACCTGCCTAGACGTTAAGGGCGACAGGTCAGCCGCTTTGAGTCCCCTCAAGTGGGTGAGAAAAGCGGGGTAGAAAAGCCGACTCTTCTCCTCCTTAAGCAGAGCTCCTGTGTTCAGGGGCAGCCTATCTGTGTCCCTGTTTCTTGGTTTCCTTGCCCCATGCCTGGGAAGACCTTTTAGAAGCGGCCGCTGAACTGAGATGGGATTTAAGATGGCTGGCGGGGTGCATTGGAGGGCTGCTACCTTTCAGGTCCTTCGCGCATCCTGATGCCAGCTTTGAAATGCGGTGGATTTTTTATTTTTTTTCCATGAAGAGGGCAGGATCCTTCCCACACCCCTCTTGCTTTTGTCAAAGACACCCACTTTCTTGAAAGGAGCAGGAATGGAAAGAGGCAGAAAATTGGTAATACAGCCTGGAACGGAGAGACCTCATTACCAGCTGTGTGCTATTTTTCTTCTGGCTTTCCCTTGTAAATGTGGCTTGCTCAGGTTTTCCCCTCGCCTTTTGCTTCCCCCAGGTCTTTGGGATTTTAATAGGACACTGGCAGGCAGGAAACACCCCGACTGTGCTTCTAAAAACCTCATCAAATGGCCAGTTTTGCAGCGTTTATTTTATTATTTTATTTTGCTTTGTTTTGGTTTTTTTCCCCCCCAGGACCTACACAAGAACTTAGGGCTGGGCCGGCGGTTCTATTCGGAACTGCCCCAGCCCAGGTTGCCCACTCATGTTCCAGGTGTAGAGCATGAAATCGCGCTCTACACCTGGCCCAGGGCGTTCCCGGCTGTCCCACAACTGTACAGGAGGGAGAGCATTCGCCTGCTCCCACCGGAACACCTGCGGGCCCCACCTGCCGCCGTTGGGTCAGGTTCGACCCAGGGGCGAGCAGGCCTGTCTCTTCCCTTCCCTAGGTTCCTGCGTGCTCTAGGTGACGTGATTGGGTCCCCTAGAGCCCGCAGGAACCCCCCACCCCGGGCACCCCCCGGGTTCATTGCCGGGTTCGATGTGGCAGGCCCAGCTGGGTGGCATTGTGCGTCTGCGCACACCGCTGGCTCTGATTGGCCAGTTACCCATGCCTGTGCGCAGCTCAGGAAAGGAAACCATGGATGGTGTGTAGGGCATTTAGAGGCACGGGTGCATGCTGTTTGGAAGAGAGGAAAACAGCCTGGAAGGAAGCATAGTTTTGGAGAGCGCTTGTAAATGGAAGGTAGACTGCAGTGAGCAAGGGAGGTTCTGCTCCTGCCTTTCAGAGCAGCCTTTCAGGAATCAGAGCTAAAATTGCATGAGGATGGTGTCTCTCTGCTTCCACGGAGCAGAGGAGGAGCCCTGCTGGATCGGGCCACAGCCCATCTAGTCTAGCATCCAGTCTGACACTGTGGGCCACCATTTGCTTCTGGGCATCTCGAGCAACAGACGAAGGGAAAACCTTCGCCTGCGTTTTCGAATACCTGCAAATGGACTTGAGAGCCCTTCTGCCTGCCTCTCCAACCTGGAGGTGGTGTCTTGGCATCTATTGTAGACACACACCTGTCCTCCATGAATGAAGAGGAGCCCTGCTGGATTGGGCCACAGCCCATCTGGTCCATAACCTCAGAGGATCCTTGCTGGATCAGGCCACAGCCCATCCAGTCCATAAGAACCTCAGAGGATCCATGCTGGATCAGGCCGCAGCCCATCCAGCCCATAAGAACCTCAGAGGAGCCCTGCTGGATCAGGCCACGGCCCATCTGATCCATAACCTCAGAGGAGCCCTGCTGGATCAGGCCACAGCCCATCTGGTCCCTAAAAACCTCAGAGGGAGCTCTGCTGGATCAGGCCATGGTCCATCTGATCCATAACCTCAGAGGAGCCCTGCTGGATCAGGCCACAGCCCATCTGGCCCATAAGAACCTCAGAGGAGCCCTGCTGGATGAGGCCACAGCCCATCTGGTCCCTAAAAACCTCAGAGGAGCCCTGCTGGATCAGGCAGCAGCCCATCTAGTCCTGCATCCCGTCTCACGCAGTGGCCCACCCGTTGCTTCTGGGCATCTGGAGCCGAGGGCAATGGTAAAACTGGCACGCGCCTGTTTCCCATTTCCAGCTCTCCTTTGAATAATGCCCATCGATTCCCTCCACCCTCCAAAGACCCTCCATTCTTCCTGCCTTGGGGCTTTCAGCTCTGCAGGAACGATGCCAGCCGTGCCTGGTGAAGCGTTTCCTCCTGCCCTCTTTTTAAAGCGTGGGTGGGTGGGGGGTGTCCCGATGGGCAAAGCGCCCCTCCCCGTAGCTTCCAGCACCCTGGGTTCGGCTGCCACCGAACCTCCCACCCCGCCCACTCTGTATAGCGGGCGAACCTTGCGCTGCAAAGGGCTGATGTTATGATTCGAGGCGCCTCTATTGGAAATGCTTCAGCGAGCCGCTGGCCGATCGGATTAAGATAGCAAAACTGCCGCAGTCATTTCTTTAAGAGGTCCTAAAGTCGAGGGGGAAGAAAGAGCCAGGCAGGAAGGGGGGAGCCTGGCGCTTCCTTGGAAGCCATCTTGAAAGCGCTTTGCATCCAAGGGAGGGATGCGCAAATTTCCCGCAGATTCTGCGCCAGATAGGGAGGCGGCCGAATATTCTGGACATCTGAAATCTGATCGAATTCGTTCAAATGTGGACATTCGAATCGAATTCGAATACGAATTTAGACATTCGAACGGGTTTCGAGTGTTCCGAGACATTTGTTGGAATCATTTGAATAATTCAAATGTACAGATAGGTGCTGTACATATTACATACGTGCCTGTACGAATATTATACGCATCTGTAGGCGTAGGCACTTATAATACGGAATGAAGGCGGGATGCATACGAAATGCGTACGGATACGTATAACACACGCGCGTGTTGTTGACGTTCGTTATATTCAAATTTGCACTCAGACGTGTTTTTTCCACTAGTACTAAGGACCCATTAAGGACCCATTAGGCACCAGTTTGGTACCGATCAGGAAGACCCTGTTCCCACTTCAGACCCCTGCACTCCTCCAGAAAGCCAGCTGGGTGGCCTTTGGCTAGTCACAGCTCTCTTTCTGAGCTCCCACAGACCCACCCACCTCACAGGGTGTCTGGGACACCTTACATGGGTTGAGAAAAGTGGGGTAGAAAAGCCAACTCCTCTTCTGCTCTGGGGAGAAGAACAGAAGGTTTGTCAGCCACCTTGAGTCCCCCTTAGGGTGAGAAAAGCTGGGTATAAAAGCCAACTCCTCCTCCTCCACCTGGGCATATCTGTCAGACAGAAGTCTGCTGTGTTTTCCCTGCTCTATCTGTGTGCCTCCAGTTTTGATTATTTAGTGCATGCTATCAACTAGTTAACCGGGGTAAGGTTGATGGCTGATGAGCAGCTCTGTACAGAGTGACCCGCTGACCAGAGGGAGAGGAATTCTCTCTGTTGCCTCTTCACAGCACCTTCCTGTCCAGAATGCAGGAGGCGCTAGAAACACAACAAGAAGAGAAGAGTTGGCTTTTCTACCTGGTTTTTCCCCACCCATTTAAGGGGACTCAAAGCAGCTGACAAACCTTCTGTTCTTCTCCCCCAAAAACAGACACCCTGTGGGCCTGGGAGAGCTCAGAAGAGAGCTGTGACTAGCCCAAGGTCACCCGGCTGATTTCATGGAGGAGGGCGGAATTGAACCTGGTACTCCCGGATAAGAGTCCGGCTCCCTAACCTCTAGACCACACTGGCTCACAGTTTCTACAGGGAAGAGGCAGAAGAAGGCTGCTGCTAAAAGGCAGAGGAGCATGGAGCCATGAGAAATTTGGCTTCGCAGGGCAGCAGAGAGCTGAAAATAGGAGCTCGGTGTGCCAACTGATCCCCCCAAATGCCCTCCAGTTCTTCAGGTCAACATGTTCTGTCCTCATCAGCTGGTGGCCTCCTTCCTTGCAACCCCCCCCCCCCACAAACACACACACATGCCTGGGCTTGAATGCAGGGCTGGTAGAGAAGTTGGCAGCCATTTCTGCCCCCCCCCCAGTGGATGGCGGACCCCTCCCACAGAAGACTTGAGACTCTTTCCCAAAGAAAATGCCCAAGTTAGCAGAACTGGTGTGTTGGCTTTTGCTATCGACGGGAGAAACCCAGCAGGGCCTTAAGGGTGGTGGGAAAAGAAGGGGAAGAGAAGAGGGAAGGGAGAAGGGTGTTTTTTTTTCCTTTCCTCACCTTATCCGGCAAGTCACCTGGGAACCCAGAAGCAATCATGTCTTGGTCCAAACTCTAATGGCTTTAATCTGTTCACTGTTAAGGAAGAAATGAAGGTAAAACCATCAAAAAAAAAAGAAAAAAAGTGCCTTGAATTTTAATCTCGAGAGGTCCGTCTATAATGTCTTTACCTATGCGGGTGTATAAGTTATATGTAGATACCTACATAGAAAGACGCACACAGAATGTATGTGATAGACAACCCCTTACATAAAGGCTTTGAAACGGCTTGCATTCTGTCTCTCCTTTTGTCTGCTCCTCTTTCACGCCACTCGGAAGGCCCCTCGGTCCATCCGTCCATCCAGAGAGGAGGCGAAATGGGTCTTTCACCTTTTCAGAGGTGTGCCGAACTGGGTTGGGTTCGTATCCGAACAGGTGTGTTTGAAAATCCCCGCGTTTGGATCGAGCAGCCTGCCTGTTGGAAAGCAGAGTTCAGGCTGGAACCAGAGGGAAGGGGTGTTCTCTTTTTTTTTTTTTAAAGTGTATTTTATTTTCTATAAGTAACAAATATTAAACAACAAGCAAATTCGAAAAGCGAAACACAAACCATACAGATCATAGAGAACCTACAAATAAAAGAAAGAACAGCCTAGTGGTTAGGGAGCCGGACTCTTATCTGGGAGTACCGGGTTCGATTCCGCCCTCCCTCATGAAGCCAGCTGGGTGACCTTGGGCTAGTCACAGCTCCCTTCTGAGCTCCCACAGCCCCACCCACCTCACAAGGGGTTCTGTTGTGGGGAGAAGAACAGAAGGTTTGTCAGCCGCTTTGACTCCCCTTCAGTGGGTGAGAAAAGCAGGGTAGAAAAGCCAACTCTTCTTCTTCCTCCACGAAGCCAGCTGGGTGACCTTGGGCTAGTCACAGCTCTCTCCTGAGCTCTCACAGCCCCACCCACCTCACAGGGTGTTCTGTTGTGGGGAAAAGAACAGAAAGTTTGTCAGGCGCTTTGAGTCCCCGTCTATTCTAAGTGTCCCCTTCTACCTGGTCACCTGTACTCTATTTTTTTAAAATATAATATTAAATTAGGGCCTTAAACAGCGTCCTTATGTTAAGCATCTGTTTAAAAGTACATTTTCAGCCAAATCTAGGAAAGATCCCCTGTTTGATTCTTCACTGCACACGTTCCAGATCACTCTACATTGTTGAAGGGAGTTTATTTATTTATTATTATTTATTATTTATATCCTGCCCTATACCCAAAGGTCTCAGGGCGGGTAACAACCCTTGTAACAACAAATTAAAACCAATATTGGTTGTATAACATTCAAGAAGAAAGGGGCATTCTCACAAGCCTAGCAAACGCACCCTGTTCGATGGATATCGAACCATGTTTGAAAGGGTTCGGATGGAACCGGACAACTTGCTGTTCCGAGAGAAAAAAGCTGGATTAAAACTTAAGTGCGACCGTAGCCACTTCGAAAGTGGACTGAAGCTGGATTAAAACTTAAGTGCGACCACACCCTTAGTCTCTGGTACTGGAGCAGGTAAAAGATGTATTCCCGCCTCACTTGCAAAGTCTCCAAAGGTGGTTAGTTTGAACCCACGAAACCTGGGGGACCCATTTAATCACAGCACAGACATTTACTTGTGAGAGCAAGATCTGCCACAGAGATTTTGCAAGGCTGGAGGAGCAGCAGCCCTGTCAGGAGTGAACAATCATCAGGGAGCCTTGAATCGTGTATCGGTTCCTGTTGCATTCAGCTGTGTTTGAATGGGCCGCTGCGTCCCCGGGGAGGTCATGGAACGTTAATCAACATTCCAACTGCTGCTGGAGGGGTTTTGCAATTGTGATTAGAACAGCCTCCTTATTGTGTGGACAAGCAAATGGGGCCATGAGTGTGCAAAATGCTATTGGAAGCAGCCCACAATCACTGCAGGCATGCCTATAGGTACTGGGGGGGGGGGGTCTTGGGAGGGGCTAAGGTGTATATACAGCCACTGCCTAACCCCCAGCCCCACCCCAGAATTTAAGAATATATGGGGAGGGCTAGATCATTTGGCATTGAGTGATGATGGAAGTTGCAAACGTGTTGCTGTGTGTATCTAAAGCCCTCCCCCCCACCCACCCCTGGTCCACTAATTGCAAACTTGCTGCAGGAAATACGGCCTTCCAGAGACAGTTTGGTCTAGTGGTTAGGGAGCCGGACTCTTCTCTGGGAACTCCAGGTTTGATTCCGCCCTCCCCCATGAAGCCAGCTGGGTGACCTTGGGCTAGACACAGCTCTCTCCTAAGCTCTCACAGCCCCACCTGCCACAGAGGGTTTCTGTTGTGGGGAGAAGAACAGGAGGTTTGTCAGCTGCTTTGAGTCCCCTTAAATGGGTGAGAAAAGCAGGGTAGAAAAGCCAACTCTTCTTCCTCCTCCTCCACAAAGCCAGGTGGGTGACCTTGGGCTAGTTACAGCTTTTTTTCCGAGCATTCCCAGCCCTACCCTCCTCACAGGGTATCTGTTGTGGGGAGAAGAACAGGTGGTTTGTCAGCCGCTTTGAGTCCCCTTAAATGGGTGAGAAAAGCAGGGTAGAAAAGCCAACTCTTCTCCTTTTCCTTCTCCTCCTTCTTCTGGATGCCGGAGGTTCACCAGCTCTGACCCCCACCCCCCAGACTGCCTCCTGATTCCCACGGCAGCCCCAGCTTCTGAAAAATTCAGCGGCGTTTGAGATCAAACGGAATGGCAAATTCTCTCCCCCTTACAGTTCTAGGCTTGAAAAGGTACCAGCAGGTACCCCTCCCGGCTCTCGAGGGAAGCCATTACATTTTTTCTCCATCCTTTAACATGGCAGCTCTCATTTGCGGCCCAGGAATATCTTTTATTATGATTATTTTTAAAATATCCTCTTGCGGACTTAAGATTCATGGGCAGGTGGTGGGAAGAACGGACTTAAAACAGTGGCAGCTAACTGTGCAGATGCATCTGGCCAGATCCCCCCCTCTGCCCCCCAAAAAACCCCAAAGGGAGACTTGGTTGGTGTTAGAGGTGTCCAGAACAGCTGAATAGGCCACCCTAAAAAAGAAGGGCTGGCTTTTCTTCCCCACTTTTCTCACCCATTTAAAGGGACTCAAAGCAGCTGACAAACTTTCTATTCTTCTCCCCACAACAGATACCCTGTGAGGAGGGTAGGGCTGGGAGAGCTCGGAAAGAAAGTTGTAACTAGCCCAAGGTCACCCAGGTGGCTTTGTGGAGGAGAAAGAAGAAGAGTTGGCTTTTCTACCCCGCTTTTCTCACCCATTTAAGGGGACTCAAAGTGGCTGACAAACCTTCTGTTCTTCTCCCCACCAACAAAACCCCCTGTGAGGTGAGTGGGGCTGTGAGAGCTCAGAAGATAGCTGTGACTAGCCCAAGGTCACCCAGCTGGCTTAATGGAGGAAGAAGAGTTGGTTTTTATGCCCTGTTCTTATTGCCCTTAAGGGGCAACAAAGCCAGTTTGGTCTAGTGGTTAGGAAGCCAGACGCTTATTTGAGAATACCAGGTTTGATTCTGCCTTCCCGCATGAAGCCAGCTGAGGGGAGACCCAGTCTGCCCATTGAAGTCAATGGGGCTGGGGAGGGGATACCCAGTCTGCCCATCGAAGTCAATGGGGCTGGGGAGGGGATACCCAGTCTGCTCATGGAAGTCAGTGGGGAGGCGGAGGGGAGACCTGGTCTGACCATGGAAGTCAATGGGGATGGGGAGGGGAGACCCAGTCTGCCCATCGAAGTCAATGGGGCTGGGGGGGGAGACCCAGTCTGCCCATCGAAGTCAATGGGGCTGGGGAAGGGAGACCCAGTCTGCCCATGGAAGTCAATGGGGCTGGGGAAGGGACACCCAGTCTGCCCATGGAAGTCAATGGGGCTGGGCAAGGGAGACCCAGTCTGCCCATGGAAGTCTGTGGGGCTGTGGATGGGATACCTAATCTCCCAATGAAAGCCAGCGTCTCTGTATAGCCGAGTCCCTGCCAGCCACTCTGAAGTCACCTCTGGCGGCCCCAGTTCTCAACAGATCCTTGCATTTCAGACGGGAGACCCAGCTGGTCTTTAAGCCACCGGCGCCCTAGAGCTGACGCCGAGCCAAACCAAATCGCAGAGACCAAATCTCGTGCTGCGTGTTTCTCTGCTCGCCTTGAGAATGCAACATCTGGATTTCAGCAGCCCTGTAAGAATAAAACCTTCTCATATAAGGGTTGTCTGTGCAGGGTTTACAATAGGAAGAACAGAGTTTAATACTCAGTTGGTTCAGTAGGGGAAGCAGCAGGCGGGGGAAATGGCTACGGCCGTGTAATACGTTTACCATGTGACTATTAATTGCAAATCCACACATCTCAGAAGACTGAATGGGAAAGTCGGATTGTGGACGGACTCATTCATATCCCTTTCACGGCCTCTCAGCAGCGCCAGCAGAGGGTACGGAAATCAGAAGGAAGATCTTAATCCGCTTTCCATAGTCCCCATCTGCCTCCCTCCCCCACACAAAGATCATTGGAGACCAAAGAGTATTTCCATAGCACTCTGACTTAAAGGTCCTGAGTGCAGGACGCCTTTCCCGATGTGCGAATCAAGAAAACAGAGGCATCAGGCCCAACTGGGACGCCGTAGTTGGGTTTGCCCAGGACGGATCTCATTGACTCCCATGCAGGTGGAGGGATGGCAAAGGTGATATCGCTGCTCACCACAGCGCTTGCTGCAGTTTAGGCTGAAGAATCACATTTCTGGAGACTCATCACTGGCAGAGACGGAACAGCAAAGAGCAGTGTGTATTTGGAGTCCAAAGTCTTAGTCTTAGGGTGCTTTCCCACTGTCACTAGAAGTACCCATTAAGTACCCATTAATGGGTACAAAAATGCCATTAAGCACCCATTAATGGGTACTTAAAGGGTACTTCTAGTGACAGTGGAAAAACACCCTTAGTCTTAGTCTTAGTCTTAGTCTTGGTATTAGAATTAGAATTAGAATTAGAATTAGTAGTATACACAGCCAGTTTGATCTAGTGGTTAAGGAGCCAGACTCTTACCAAGGAAAACTAGGTTTGATTCCACACTCCTCCACGAAGCCAGCTGGGTGACCTTGGGCTAGTCGCACCTCTCTTCTGAGCTCTCACAGCCCCACCCACCTCACAAGGTGTCTGTTGTGGGGAGAAGAAGAGAAGGTTTGTCTGCCGCTTTGAGTCGCCTTAATATGGATGAGAAAAGCAGGGTAGGAAAGCCAACTCTTCTTCTTCTCCCTCCACGAAGCCAGCTGGGTGACCTTGGGTGAGTCACAGCTGTCTTCTGAGCTCTCACAGCCCCACTCACCTCACAAGGTGCCTGTTGTGGGGAGAAGAACAGCAGGTTTGTCAGCCACTTTGAGTCGCCTTACATGGGCGAGAAAAGTGGGGTAGAAAAGCCAGCTCCTCCTCCTCTTTCTTCTCCTCTTTACAGCAGGGTGTTCATAGTTTGTCCTAATCCTCAGAAAATTTCTCCTGCCTCAAGCCATCTGCATTGTGTTTACAGTAAGATGGACGCGAGACACCAGTGCTCACTTGAAGTGACAGTTTTAATGGGAACAACAAGGATGTTCCCCGGCTGCTGTCCCTGGTGCTGAAACACTCATTGCAACCCTATGCTGGGAGCTGTTTCAGGTGCTGAAATTGCTGCCCCTGCTAACCGTTCTGTACCAAAATACCTGCTTTTGGCTCAATTGGCGGTTCTCCCAAGCCACTACCATAATATATCCTGTACCGACGAACACCCTCTCCACCCAAAATGGCACAACCCAAAGAATCAATTCCCTGATATCTGGAGGTGCGGGTCAAACCAAAATAGAGAGAGAGATGGTGTCTCTCTCTCTCTCCCTTTGTGCATTTGAGCATTACGAGGCGCATGCCCCAAGCATTTCCTTTTAGGCGACTCGTATTGCTGTTGAAAGGAATAAGTGATGAACGTCGAGCGTTGAGAAAGAAAGGGCTGAGGTGAAGAGTAGCAGACAGAACTTTAAAGAGGTGTTGAATCTATTCTTGGCTGAAATGTCAGCAACAATTATTGGTCTCTTGAGCTGAGCCGGGAGAGAGAGAAGTGAAAAGGCAAAGCCGCCTCTCCCACCTTCCTTTGTTCCAACCACAGCACCATTGCCTAGTTGCAAAGCATGGTGACATTTCTCATAGGGAAGGGGAATGCCTTTGGTCAGTTCACAGTCTGATGCAGTCAGCAGGGGGGAAGCAAAGCCAGAAGAATCATTCCCCTTCCATGACACAAGGCCCATCTTGTGAGCCGGTCTGGACTTGTGGTTAGAGCATCAGATTCTTATCTGGTCATCTCCTGGTTCGATTCGGTGCTCCTCCACGAAGCCAGCTGGGTGCCCTTGGGCTAGTCGCAGCTCCCTTTCTGAGCCCTCACAGCCCTACCTACTTCGCAGGGTGGGGAGAAGAACAGAAGGTTTGTCAGCTGCTTCGAGTCCCCTGAAGGGTGAGAAAAGCAGGGTATAAAAGCCAACTCTTCTTCTTCCTCCACAAAGCCAGCTGTGTGGCCTCGGGCTAGTCACAGATCTTTTTCTGAGTTCTCACAGCCCCACTTGCTTCACAAGATGCCTGTTGTGGGGAGAAGAACAGAAGGTTTGTCAGCTGCTTTGAGTCCCCTTAAATGGGTGAGAAAAGCAGGGTATAAAAGCCAACTCTTCTTCTTCCTCCTCCACAAAGCCAGCTGGGTGACCTTAGGCTAGTCACAGCTCTCTCCTGAGCTCCCACAGCCCCACTCACCTCACAGGGTGTTCTGTTGTGGGGGGAAGAACAGAAGGTTTGTCAGCTGCTTTGAGTCCACTTAGGGGTGAGAAAAGAGAGGAGTATAAAAGCCAACTCCTCCTCCTCCTCCTCCTTCGGTTTAGCAGATCCCTGTGCTGAATAGGGGGTCAGATTAGATGACCCGTAGGATCCAACTTTTCTATTCACTGCCCCAAAGCAGGATTCTTTCCAAGGAATGACTCCCAAGGACGTTTTGATAGACCACCTTGGGTACCTATGAAAGGTGCTTAATCATTTTAAAATAATGACGGTAACAAATAACAGTTAACAACACTTTAGCGCCTTAAAAGAGCCGGAAGGGCTGTACTGTACCTGTCGCGGCAAAATCTGGAAGGCCGCATCCTGCCCCTATTCAGCCTCGGCTAAGATGGAACGTAGGCGATAGAGCCAGGGAACCAGCCGCATCTCAGGAGCCCCCACTCCAAAGGCCACGTTTGACCACACGGCGCACGCAGCGTCCAAAGCGACATTGTGAAAGGCACATGGGACCAGGGATAGCATGCCGGCATTTGGTGTGGAAAAAGCCGCCGGCTGGATAGCGCCTCGAGGAAAGCGTGATCAAAAGCGGCCACCATCTGCTCCCCGGGGCTGTCTGGAGATGCAAAAATCTTCAGCAGTCTCTGTACTTTTTTTTCTCTTTTTTTGAGTGGGGGGGGGGTTGTGGGTGAAAGAAACTAAAAAGGCTGCTGCAGGAAAGGCGGCCACAGGGCGATTTCTTGGCTTGTAGGGACCCCTTGGTTTCCTCCCCACAGAAGTGGGTGAACATCCTATTTCAATATTGGTTTGACAGCTATGAGCAGGGATGAGTGAGCCAAGAGGATCTGGCCCCTCAAAGGTCTTGATGTTAATTTCCAGAAGGCAGGACGCTAGTCCTCATGGAGAGAGAGAGAGAGAAAGAACACTCACTTATGCTGGCCAGGGCTGATGAGATCTGGCGTCCAACTCACAGCTGTGTTTACCAGGGCTGATGGGACCTGGAGTCCAACGCACAGCTGTGTTGACCAGGGCTGATGGGACCTGGTGTTCAACTCACAGCTGTGTGGACCAGGGCTGATGGGACCTGGCATCCAATGCACAGCTGTGTTGACCAGGGCTGATGGGAACTGATGTCCAATGCACAGCTGTGTTGACCAGGGCTGATGGGACCTGGTGTTCAACTCACAGCTGTGTGGACCAGGGCTGATGGGAACTGGAGTCCAACACACAGCTGTGTTGACCAAGGCTCATGGGACCTGGTGTTCAACTCACAGCTGTGTGGACCAGGGCTGATGGGAACTGGCGTCCAACGCACAGCTGTGTTGACCAGGGCTGATGGGACCTGGTGTTCAACTCACAGCTGTGTTGACCAAGGCTGATGGGACCTGGTGTCCAATTCACAGCCGTGTTGACCAGGGCTCATGGGACCTGGTGTTCAACTCACAGCTGTGTGGACCAGGGCTGATGGGAACTGGCATCCAATGCACAGCTGTGTTGACCAAGGCTGGTGGCTTCCAGTGGACAGCTGTGCTACTTGGGACTGAAAGGAGTTGAAGTCCAGTTCACAACTGTGCTGGCTTGGCTGACGGAAGAGTCGAGGTCCAGAACATCTGGCGGGCTCCTCTGGCGAGCCATGAGCCATCTGCTCTTCCTGTCCAAAACACAGCAAGATTCTGAAGTTCAAGTTTACAAGTTCTGTCCCCGATGCTGCTGAGATCCCAGAAATCCCTTTGCATAAACATCCACAGACACAGTGTACCATTTGGGCCTCTTTCCCCCAGGCGTGGTAATGGGCGTCCAGCCCTGGGCCAGAGGTCCTCAGAGAAGCAAATTCCTCCCACGCTTGACGCTTGCCCAAAATTAATGGGCCAAAAGGAAGGTTGCCAAAGGCCTGAAAGCCCCACGGCTGCCTTCCCTCCGCTGGGCTGTCAAAGTCCTGCTTCTCTGTTGTCGAAAAATGGCGGAGGGAAATTTGCAGGGCCAGTTAAGGTGAGATGAACCAATCACAATGCAAGGAGCCTGCCTATACGTGCCTCCCAATTACGGATTGCCTTTCTCTAGCCCTGGAAATCTCTCGCTCTAGGCATGTGCACCAATATCCATAGGCATTCGAAATCCGATCGAATGTGCCGAATTTTGATATTCAAACTCGAACAGAAAGCCCCAAAATTCAAAGGTAAACATTCAAATCGAATTTCGGATCTATTCATTGGAACTATCTGGACATTCGTACGTGCAAGTGTCCGTACATGTTGCATGCTTGAAGATCCAGATCTTTCCCGCATCCGTAGGCATTTGTAGGGATCCGTATGGGACGGAAACGGGTTGCATACGGGATAACTACGGGATGCATACGGACGTGTCCAGATGTGGGGAAGATGCATACAAGATTTCGATTCGAATTTACCAAATTCGAATCCGTTCGTTCAAATTTTTGCTTTAGAATCTGCACATACGAATGTGTCCGGGAAAGCTGCCCGCTCACCTACAAACACACAGCTGGTAAGAGATTGCTCCGCAAAGATACAGCCCCAAACGATGTCCGAAAAGCAGGAATCCAAAACAGTCCAAGTCCAGGGTTAACGAGGGTCATACAAACAGTCCAGTCCGAGGGCAGGGCAGCCAGAAGGGTGGTCAACGGGTACGTTCCAAGGTCTAGGGTTTCCAAGCAGTCCAGGAGTCAGATACAGCAGCTTTCTCTTAAGGTGAACAAATAGTTTCTGACAAAGGGCTTGGGCGTCTGCCCCGTGTTTTAACTTTGCAGATTGAGTTCACAGGTGCAGGTGATCTGCATGTTTCTGGGGCAGCCTGTTTGATCTTCTTAACCCTTGCTTCTCTGCTCTCCTTTGCTTAAAGCTGGGGATCTCTGGGCTCTGCTGTTCCCTGTCTCCCACATCCTGCACCTCTGCTGTGGTAGGGCTGGGCTGCTGAACCCCAGGTTCCAATGGGGCTGGGGGGTCAGAACTGGGTCCTGGCATCACCTCAGGTTCCTCCTGTACCTCAGGAAGTGAATCCTCCTCATCCTCTGAGTCATCATCCTGGCTGACCATGACAGAATGTGGACAACGTTCGTACGTGCAGATTCGAAGCAACAATTTGAACGAACAGATTCGAAGTTGGTAAATTCGAATCGAAATCTTGTGGGCACGTGTTCCTCCCCACCTGTGTGCGAAAGTTGTGTCCTAGCCCAAAAAGGCTGGCATGGGGATGGGACGCCCCCCCCCCCAGGCCAGCCGCCATTGGGTCAGGTAAGGCCCAAGGGCAGGCAGGCCTGTCCATTCTCTCCCCGAGTTCCTGCATGCTCCAGGAGACCAGATTGGCCCCTCTAGCACCCACCACCCCAGGGCACGGCCCACCCAGACATGCATGCATGGGTGAGCCACTTACTTCATGGTCGCCAGGTTCCAAAGTGGTTGGCGCGGCCGGTGGCGTTGTGTGTCTCCACGCACCGTGGTCTCTGATTGGCTAGGGCAGTGATGGCGAACCTTTTGAGCTCGGTGTGTCAAAATTCACAAGAAAACCTAGCTTAACTCGGGTGCTGTGTCACTTCCAGAAATATCCATAATTCTGTGATATTTGTAGCTCTAGTAAGAAAGTTATATTTTTGATACATGTATTTTATTAAAAGCAAAAATGAATAATTCTTTACATTTGCTAAATCTTCAGTTGAAAGTTGGTATTTTGTACACTTCAAGAACAAGCAAGCACTACATGCCCAGGTGCCAGGGTGACCAGGTGTGTCACCTAAAAGGGCTTGGCGTGTCACCTGTGACACGCGTGTCATAGGTTGGCCATCACCGGGCTAGGGGTAGCTCACTTCTGCCTGCAGCGGCCACTTTGGAACCCAGTGACCACGAGCTAAGTGCCTCTCTCCTGCGTGCGTCCAGGTAAGCCATACCTGGGGATGGGCTGGGGCAGTTGTAATGGGACTGCCAGCCCAGCGGAGCAAATGCTCCACCCCACGGCGTCCTACACGTGTTCCGGAGGCTCCCGTGCGAATAGGCCTCTGGATCCATCCATCAGAGAAGGAAAGCAATGAAGGTCAGAGGTGCTGTTCTCCAGCAGCCACCAAAGCTTTGCAAACTCTGCCATCCTGTGGACAGTGGAGGTATCCATGGCTGTGCCGCCCAAAGGCAGCTGAAGCCGGTACGAATATGTATGAGTAGATTCGTATAGAATAGAATTTTACCACATTCAGATGCGATCTATTCATAGGAACGCGCACGAATGTTCTAAACATTCAAAATTCTATTGAATTCAATCAGATGTGGACACTGGTCGCTTTGCTGATGCGTTCCCTCGCTCTGGGGGTGAACTGAAGCTGAATTAAACCTTAGATGTGGCCACAACCATGATATGCAGATAGAGAGAGATGGAGAGGAAATAAGTATGGAAAGAGAGAGAGAGAGGAATGGGGAAATAGAGAGACAGATGGATGGGAAAGAGATGGCTAGAGAGAGAGTTGGGTGGGTGAATGGATAGAGAGAGAGATGGTAGATACAGAGAGAGAGATGGAGAAAGAGGGAGATGAATAGAGAGAGAAGGATGAGTAGACAAATAGAGAGGGAGGCTATGTCTCCAAGTGATAGGGTAGTGTGTCAAAAATGCCTTGTTTGCTTTGTGGTGGCTCCATTTTGGATTCCGCCCTCCTCCTTAGTCTTAGTCTTAGTCTTAGTCTTAGTCTTAGTCTTAGTCTTAGTCTTAGTCTTAGTCTTAGTAGTATACACAGCCAGTTTGGTCTAGTGGTTAAGGAGCCAGACTCTTACCAAGGAAAACTAGGTTTGATTCCACACTCCACAAAGCCAGCTGGGTGACCTTGGGCTAGTTGCAGCTCTCTTCTGAGCTCTCACAGCCCCACCCACCTCACAAGGTGTCTGTTGTGGGGAGAACAATAGAAAAGCTTTATCAGCCGATGTGAGTCCCCTTAAATGGGTGAGAAAAGCAGAGTAGAAAAGCCAACTCTTCTTTTTCCTCCATGAAGCCAGCTGGGTGCCCTTGGGCTAGTCACAGCTCTCTTCTGAGCTCTCACAGCCCCACTCACGTCATCTGAAAGCACGAATCTCGTATGTGCCTATGCGCATTTGCGCAGATAGTAGGGGACGGATACGGGATGCATACGGGATAACACGGGATGTATTCAAAATGCGTACAGACGCATATAACTCGTACGAACGTTGTCGACGCTTGTATCTTCGGATTCGAATCTAACATTCGAACGAATGCCTTCGAATGTATTTGACTCGAGCCGGATTTTGTTGCATTCATATTCTAAACTTTCGAATCCAATAGAAACTTTCGGACATTCGAATGCGGAAAACACTTTTGTCCACATCCCTAGCACGAATACGGATTTTCAAATGCTCGATTTGTTTCGAATCGAGTGTCCCAAAAACATCTGTGCAAAGTCTTCGAGGTGTTCTCCTTGTTCTTCTGAGCAGCAGAGAAGCTGCTCTTGCGTTATTCAAACCGTATACGCAAATCCTAACACAAGAAGACGCCCCGCCGAGCCATTTCCCCGAAACCACGTAGCAGAACGTCTACAAACAAGGCAATTCTTCCCTTACCAATGGAGGAAAAATTGAGCTATGTGCTTTTTTGCTTCTTCTTTTTTTTAAGGCCTCTGGGAAGAAGCCCTTGTCTGTCCCTTTAATCTTTTTCTAGTCTTGCCTGCAAGGAAAACACAATTAAAAAGCTGCGGAGAGCAGGCCGTGGGGATAATATAAAACCTCAGGTTAAAATAGACAGATACAAAGGAGGATATTTGCCGTATCTCCCTTTGGGCCCACAGATCAGATCTGGTGAAAAAGCATCCTGCTTGGATGGCAGTTTCTTTATCTTCTGATAAATGTTCCTTCTCTCTCTCCCTCCAGATCGGGACCAGACCCCGACAGCGCTGCCTGCCCTCTGAATGTTTTATGATGCAAGAAGGATATTTAAAAAAAAGAATTATTTTTCTTTCCTTTCCTTTTTTCGGCTTAATGAAACGCAAGGGTGGCTTGGGGGGGGGGGCAGGCTGGATTCATTTCTTATTGGCATATTCTTGAGCAAAGCTCAGAGTTTCCATCAATCAGAACAGTCTATAAGCCGCCATTGATTGCTTCTTTGGGCGCGCAGATAAAAATTCTGTGCCTTGCGATGATATATGGACATATAAATTATCTTGCAGATAATTCCAGAGGGGGGATACTGGCTCAGCCTGGGAGACCCCTTTAGGAAGAGCCATAGAATGGAAGGAGTCAGCAAAATACATTTCTTCCTCTGTTAGCAGTGCTCAGAAGGAGAGGTAATGTTTCTATGCTTAATGGGTGCAAAAATGGGTACTTTCTGGCAGTGGAAAAACACCCATAGTTTGATCTCCTTTGCCAGATGGTGAATTGCACGTAATTATTTACAGGAACGATTGAGGAACTAGCGCAGCTAATCTGTTTGCTGCTAGTTTTGGTTCTCATCAAATTAAGAGGAGTTTACCTTAGGGAGGAAGGAGGGGAGGGCCAGGGGAAAAGAAAAGCAGGTTTAAATTAATTGGAGATGAAGTCTTCCCTGTTCCTTCACCTCCCTGTTATATGAACCACTATAAATGGAAAGCAACACAGGAAGAATTTCAATCAAAATTTGGAATGAACGTAGGCCTGGGTGGGGGCCACAGCAGCAGGGAAATGATGAGTTTATAAGAGTAGAGGGGGTGTAGTTTGGCGGTAATGCAAGCAGTCTGGAACACGGAGGGCTGCTGGTTTGATGCCTGGCCTCTCCTCGGAAGTAGGGAATGGCAAACCATGACTGTATCCCTGCCAAGAAAACTGCACAGCCGGGCTCATGGAATGGTCATAGCTCAGTAGTAGAGCAAAGTGTCTTGAAAGCAGAGGGTTACTTGTTCGATCCCTGCCTTCCCCTGGAAGTAAGCAATGGCAAACCACTTCTGTATCCCTGCCAAGAAAACTGCTCAGAGAGGCCCATGGAGTGGTCATAGCTCAGTGGAAGAACAAACTGTGTGGGAAGGAGAGAGCTACACTTGTTTGATGCCCAGCCTCTCCCTGGAAGTAGGCAATGGCAAACCACTTCTCTACCTCTGCCAAGAAAACTGCATAGCGGTGTCCATTGCGTTAACCAAAAGACTGCCAACAACTTGGTGCTCAAGTTTCAGGAGAAGAATAAAGGACAAAGTTCACTTTGTTTTTCACGAGAATGGAATGATGGTAAGGGAACAATCCATTCTGGCTCCTATCAAACATCTTCAAATGGTGTCCCAGAAAGGAAGTCCTTCTAGGTATCAAATATGCCTATTTTACATAAATTGCCCTTAAAAAAAAATAAAATTAAGCATGAAGTTGGGCTGCATTTTTAACTTTGCAAAATCAAAATATTCTTCGTGTCGTAATGGTTCCAGGATTTTCACAACCAAAAGACACTTGGTTATATATTTGTTTTTGTAAAATATTTACATTATTTTAAAAATAGGTACTTGCTTGCTTGCTTGCTTGCTGTCATCTCGGGTGTTTTTCCACTGTCCCTAAAAGTACCCATTAATGGGTACGTAATGGCATTTTTGTACCCATTAATGGGTACTTAATGGGTACTTCTAGTGACAGTGGAAAAACACCCCTAGTCTGACCCCCTGTTCAGCACAGGGATCTGATAAACAAACCCCCAAAGAAGAAGAAGAAGAAGAAGAGTTGGTTCTTGTACCCGGCTTTTCATACCCTTAAGGGCGACTCAAGGCAGCTGACAAACATTCTGTGACCCTTCCAAGGCCACCCCGGCTGGCTTCATGTGGCAGTGCATAATCAAATCAGGACACCACCAGATAAGAGCCCAAACTGTGCTTTGGACCTGCAAAAATGTATCCCCTTCCTATCAATGTGGATGTTTGCCACATATTTCCCTGGCAACATTTAAACAGTCAGAAGGAAGTGAAAGGGAATATTTGTTAAGCTAATGAAAGAGTAAAGTTAACCTTAAGATGGGGTGCAGTATAAGATACCCTTATTTTTTCCTGAATAAAGTCTTGTAGTTCTGAGAGCAGGAAAAAAAAAATCCCATTTCTTTACCAGTCCCTGAAAATCCAAGACATAAACATACAGTTCAAAAAAATATGGGCACATAGATAGACTGACAACTGTTCCAACAGTGAAACATATGTCTCTTAAAGTCTTCCAGAAAGGTCACTGTCTGGACCTTTAAGGAAGATGCAGAATAAATGAATAAATGTCCCAAGGAACTTTTTCTTTTTTCCTTTTACTTATACTGCCAATAATTAGCCAATTTAATATTAACCTGATCATAGAGACACTGCAGCGTTCAACAAGCTTGATTTTTATTTTTTATTTCGCTGAAAAGGATGTCGTTTGAGAGCCAAAGAAATTACCTTAATTCCCACTAGGGCTTTGAACCCTTCTAAGACCCCAGGAATGCAAGCAGGAAATAAAATATTAAATGAAAATATGTAAATGCATAAGCAAGGTTTTGCACCTCATCGAGATGAAAATATTTATTTTCTCTAAGGATAGAAAAAGGCAAATGCGTGTATTCAATTTTGGGGGGCTTATTTCCTACTGACATTCCTGCATGCATTTTTTTAAAAATGCATAAATGAATGCAGATAGGAAATAATAAAGCCCCAAAGATATATGCATGCATAAACAAGGCCTCCGATTTCACCCATTTCTTTCTTGCAGATAGACTGAGACTGCCCAGGGAGGCTCTCTCTCTCAGCTACCGCGGGGGCGGGGCCAGAGCCAAGGTTCCCGTTGCGTCACGTGACGCCGGTCGGCTGCCCTCGCGCCACGCTGGGTCACGTGGCCGCCCCGCCCCGCCCCCTGCTGGTCGCGTGATGCATGACGCCATAACCTGGCGCCCGGCCGGTTTAGCGGCGCTGAAGAGCAGGCAGGGTGGGGGGGGGCAAAAAAAGAGGGGTTCGTGAGGAGACGGAGGAAGGGCGGGACGGGAGGTGCCGAAGAGCCGGCCGCCTCCTCCCCTTCGGAAGCCGGTAAGGAGCCGCCGGGGTCGAAACGGGCCCGGCGAGGGGGTGAAGGGAGGCATGAAAGCGGCAGCGGAGAGGGCCGTTCGGCGTGCGCATGCGCACGCGCTCCATCGCGCGGCGGGCGGGCGGATGAGGAAGGAGGGAGGGAGGGATGCAGTGAACAGAGCCGGCGGGGAGGGAGGAAGGAAGAGTCTTGGCGCATGCGCAGAGGCCACCGAGCGAGGCTGGCTGGGCTGCTGGTGGCGCATGCGCGATGGCGGCCGCCGCTTGATGATCTGTATGTGTATGTGCGGCAATAGGAGCGATGCATTCAGTAAGCCAAAGGGGGCGGCGGCGGCGGCGGGGAAAGGGGGAGGCTGGTCTTGTGCAAGGGGAAGGGGCTGCTGCTGCTGCTGCTGGGGGTGGGCGGGACGGGGAAAGGGTCTTGGCTTTGTAGGGTTAAATGCGGAGCAGCTGCTGCTGCGACTACCATTGCCATTGCCATTAATGCAAAGCCCTTTTAGAGAGCCCAGCCTGGCGTGTCCTTCGAGAGATGCTAAAGGGGACCCCCTCCTTGGGCCATCGGACTCCAATCCCCAGCAGCCCCTGCAAAAGTTAAAGCCACCCCCACCCCACCCCGAGATAACTCCTTGCATCTTCCTGGGTGGTGTGGACGGAAATCAAAGCGCCAGCAGTATTTGCAGGGCGAAAGGGTCTCTTTTATCTCCAACGCTGTCCGTGTGATGATGGATCTCCAGGTGTGTTGTTGTTGTTGTTGTTGTTGTCATTGAACCGTGGCTCCCAGCAGCCCCAGCTAGGAGCAAAGCACGATGGGAATTGTAGTGTTGTTGTGTTGGCTGTGTGTGTGTGTTTTGCCAACTTCTGGACTCAGCTATTGGTCGGCTGTGATTGGAATCGGAGGGAAAAGGGAAGAGACGTTCTGAGATCAGCAAGGGCAGGGAAATTTGTTGCTGCACTAATATTTTAATTAATTAGTTAATTAAATGTATATCCTGCTCTTCACCGAATGGTCCCAGGGCAGGTTGCAATGACATTAAAACATATTGGATACTAAAAATAGAACTCCCCCTATCTACCTCTCTACCTCCCTCCCTAACAGGACAGCACCCTGAGGGGCAGCAAAAAAGATATGTTTTCGCCAGGTGCCGAAAACTAAACAATGAAGGCGCCTGGCGAGCATGAAGAGGGAGGCAGTTCCAGAGTCTAGGGGCCACAACAGAAAAGGCCCTTCTGCAAGTCCCTATGCCTGTTACCTCTGAAAGGGAAGGAACTACAAGAAGGGCCTCTCCCTGAGATCTTTGAGCATCGACCCTCCTGGCCAAAGTGGGAACCCAGCAATATCTGGAAGGGGGATGCAAGCTGGCAACTCTTGGCTTATAGGGCTTCTGATGCAGAATCTTGGGAACTGCAGTCCAATAACATCGGGGGGGGGGGTCTGCAAGTTGAGCAGCCTTAGCTTACATTGCAGAAACTGCAGTTTCTGTGTGTCTTTTTTTTTTTTTTTTTTACAGTTCAGTAAACTGCTTTCTCAGTATTGGCTGAAACAGTGAATGGCTTCTAGGAACCAAAGCATATTTGCAGCGTTATATGAGAGGCTGCAAAACAAAACTGGGAAGTGTTTTGCAAGTGTGTGTTTTTTTCTGAGGCCCACGCTTACTAGGTTATTCCTCTCCTAAGGTAGCCAAAGAGAGAGGTAGAGGTCAAACCACTTCTCTGGCTGCTCACAGAGTTAAAAGGAAGCAACCTCTTCCTCTGCTCACCTCTGTCAGATTTCTGGTACTGTCCGCCAACCAGGGGTGTCCGACCTGCAGCCCAATGCAAAATCATAAATATACTTAAAACTTGAAATTATGCATGGACTTTTGTTGTGCTTGTGTGTTTAATGTGTGGCCCAAGACAACTATCCGTCTTCCAGTGTGGCCCAGAGATGCTAAAAGGTTAGACACCTCTAGTTTAAACTCCTATTGTTTAAGTAAAGCTGGTACCTTGTTTCCTCAAAAATAAGACCTGCCCTGAAAATAAGCCCTAGCATGATTTTTCAGGGTGCTCATAATAATAAGCCCTATATAAGTGTTATATAAAACATCCCCTGAAAATAAGCCCTAGTGCGTCTTTAGGAGCAAAAATTAATATAAGACCCTGTCTTATTTTGGGGGAAACATGGTAAAAAGAGGACCAGCATGTCACTTATTTTTTCTTAGGGGCTAGAGAGGAAAGAAAGACTTCTCTCTGGTGCCACACCAACTTCTGCGTGCTCACTTGCCCTCCCTCTCAAAATATATGGTCTGTTGTCCACTCTGCCATACACAAGTTAGTCAGTCCATCAGCAAAACAGCTCTCCTGTTTATCTCTTCTCTGCTGATGGCTGGTTTTATTAGAGATTTACAGTGTTTTGCCCGTTGCTTTAACGTGACTACAGGCTTCTGCCCTCGAATTCTTAATGAAAAGTGGGCTATAAATGGAAGCAGATAATTTTTTTTTTCCTTTCTAAAAAGGACTCTCGCATCTGTTCAGTTGTGTTTAGCTTTAGTTTTTGTTGCTGCAGGATTTGACAAATCTCTTTGCCAGGGACTATAAATAGCGGAAGAGAATAGAATGGTGGCAACATGACTGAATATCCCCAGACTTTCTACTGAATGGATGGCCTTGGGGAATTTCCTTTGATACACAGCTTTCCATTTCGATTTCCCAGCAGAGATAGGGAGGGTGGGTTGCTGGGAATAGAGAGATTGAAACTGAAAGAACAAGACTTCCTGAAAACCTCACTGTGATGATGAAGGTCAGTTCTATTTTCCTCTCTCTTTAGGGTGGGCAAAGCTGCACCTACTTTTTAGCTCTGGTGTCAAAAAGACATTGGGGCTGTGGATTGGATATGCGTCTTTAGGATTGGATGGTGCAATTTTTGAACTTGGTGGAGAAATTTGGTAAGATGTTTATGCAATTCAGGACTTCTTGAAAATTGTTAGGAAAACATGAGGGCTTTCTGGTACCAGAATCACAGCTGGTTTGTGTTGAACAACGTCAAACTATATATAATATGGGCCTCTAGTAAGCATTAGTATGTGCTCTGATTATCTTAGAGCCTGTTTCTTTTCCTTTCTTTACATCAGATTTGCAGGTGAGGTCTGTGAATGACAGAGATGATACAACAGTTGCTGGAGATGGGAATGTTCTTTCTTCTGACAGCTTCCAGGAGGGCAGAAGGAAATCCTACCATCCTTATACAACTAGTTTAATAGCCAGTTTTACCCATGCAGGGCGTGGAATTTGTGAGAATGCCTGAAATCTCAGAAAGTGAAAATAAATCATTGTGGCCTGTTTTGTTTAGGACTGAAGTAAAGTGCATGTTCAATTGCTACATTAAGTAAAAAAGGATTGGGGCTGACCAGTGGGGTTAAAACCAATTTGGATCAAACAGCTGGTACTCTTTCTTGCTCTCTGTTGGATGAAGAAGGGAAGAAGAAGAAGAGTTGGTTTTTCTACCCTGCCTTTCTCACCCATTCAAGGGGACTCAAAGCAGCTGTCAAACATTCTGTTTTTCTCCCTGCAACAGAACACCCTGTGAGGTCGGTGAGGCTGTGCAAGCTCAGAAAAGAGCTGTGACTAGCCCAAGGTCACCCAGCTGGCTTCATGGAGGAGTGTGGAATCAAACCCAGTATTCCCAGATAAGAGTCCAGCTCCTTAACCACTAGACCAAACTGGCTCAGTTATAATGAGTTATAAGTCAGGACACTTGCCTGAAGTTAGCAACTTTTCTGTCTTCTGTGCTTTGATGCTGTGGCCTGGGCAGTATTTTTCTCCTCATTGATCTTTTTTGTTATACTCAAGAGCCCTCGTGTATTAGCCTGGGAAAGAAAGCCTGCTTCATCTTTCTGGGTCAGATTGCTACCAGAGAAGGCTGCCACTATAAACACCCCATTGTCCAGCCAATTTGGCTGCTGAAAAAGTATGCCCTGGGAAGCTTGGGGTGATTAATAAAAATGCCTGGAAAACGGAGACTTTTCAGTTTGATCCCCAGCTTTTGCCCAGAAGGAAGGAATGGCAAACCATTTCTGTGTTACTGCCAAGAAAACTGCGCAGAGAGGCCCACGGAGTGGTCGTAGCTCAGTGGTAGAGCAAAGTGTCTGGAAAGCAGAGGGTTATTGCTGTTTGATCCTCAGACACTTTCCAGAGGTAGGGAATGGGAAAGCATTTGTATCTAATGTATCTATTATGTAAATAGTATTTTCTCTGCTTGAAGTTTTTTTCCCCTTCTAAAAATAACACTTTTGTTTTCTCTTTTTTTAAAAAAACAGTATCTCTGGCTATGGTTGCAAATGCATCTTTTCTCATTAAAATTAATTTCTTTTAAAAAAGAAAACTGTGAAGGAATCAGACCAAAGTTACACTGCTTACAGTGTTTCTAGGTGGAGTGAATTTCTGCAGGTTGTGTTTAAATAAGGAAAAAAGGGTCAGAAATTTGTTCTTTTGACACCTAATCTACAGTCCGAACAAACAAACAGCATCCACAACTTTTCTCGTAACTTTATTGATGGATTGGAGAAACATATCCAAGCAAAGGGTCTCTTGCTGTAGAACAGGAAATTCCGATGGCATAGACTGTATCATCCAACCTTCTTTCTCTCCTTCTGATACTTGGAACTCACATTGGCTGCATTTTGGCTATATCTGGAAATGAAGGGGTTCTGTACTTGGAGCAGTTAAAATACTTACATTTCTGCTTTGGTTTCTCGGCAGAAGGTGCTGATTCCTAAAGCAAATTCACTTTTTAGAATACAATTAAACTGGAAAAAATTCACCAAATCCATGAGAAAGCAACTTCAATATTTAAAATAGAATTGAACTGAAAAATCTCATGAAATCTCTGCGAAAGCAATGGAATTAAACTGAAAAAAACCTAATCAAATCCATGAAAAAGTAACTTCAATTTAATGGAAAAACTCATTAAATTCATGAGAAAATAAATTCTAGTTAACTGAAAAAACTCATGAATCCATGAAAAGGTAACCTATATACACGAAGGTCTCAGGGCAGGTTGCAATATTACATTAATCATAGACAATTTAATTCAATTTTTAAAATAGAATTTGACTGAAAAATTCATCAAATCCATGAAAAAGTAACTTTTTAAAATTTTAAAAATACAACTTAGTGGGAAAAACTCATTAAATTCACGAGAAAATCACTTCACTTTTTAAAATGGAATTTAACTGAAAAAACAAGAATCCATGAGAAAGTAACACAGTTGAACTGGAAACACCAAATCCATGAGAAAATAACTTCAATTTTAAAAACAGAATTTAACTGAAAAAACTCATCAAATCCATGAACAAGTAACTTCAGTTCTTAAAAATACAATTTAATGGGGAAAAATAATTAAATTCATGATAAAGTCACTTCAGTTTTTTAAAAGAACTGAGAAAAAAAACACTCATGAAATCCAGGAGGAAGTAACTTCAGTCTTTCAGACACAGTCGAACTGGAAACACCAAACCCATGAGAAAATCAGTTTTTTTAAATAGAATTTAAAATGGGGAAAATAATGGCAGATTAATTGTTTGTGAACAGTCTCCAGAATGATGCAAATTACAAGCCTAATAGAAACCATCTCCAAGCAGACAAAGTGCAAATAGCCCTCCCAAATATAAGCTATCAGTTTATATTTTGAACAGTTTGTGCAAGCTCAGATGGAGGAGAAATTAAGGGTTATTGATCCATTGATTGAGGCTTTTGATGGATTGATCATGAGTGCTGTAGACTAGAGCATGTTAAGAGTTTTTGGAACCCACTTTTGCAAAGTGGTGAGCAGTAGCTCTTTGTGTGCCTTTGATTTATTTTCTGTGCCTTTGATTCTTACCTGCATTATTTTGGGGGTGGGGGTGGAATGGTCAGGTGCAGAGGTGGAGAGGTTGGCCATTTTGTTCTTTGCCCTCTCCAAAGAGGGCGGTTGGGGCTTCTTCCCGTTCGCTCAGCTGCTGCTGCGCCCGCCAGTTGTTCTGCTCGGCGCATGGCTTACGCGTCATCAGCCATTGCCGGCGCGACTGCAGACCCTGCACAATAGAGGAGGAGGAGGAGGAGGCTCCCTTGGACAGCGAGGGGAGGGAGGGGAGATCAGGTAAGGCCAAGGCCAGGCCAGGCCAGCAGCTGGGAGAGGCAAAGCTAGTTGTGCACGAAGCTCAGGTGGCCGTTTGAATGCGGCGCACAATAACACTTGCGTGCAAAGGGGGAAGACATGCGCGTAGGTGGCTGAGTTTGTTTGGGGGGGGGGAATAGAGAGCAATCGGAGTGGGCAGGCAGCAGAGAAAGCATCCGCAGCAACAAGAAGAAGAAAAAGATCTCAGCTTACCCCTTCTACAGACCTTTCTTTGAGGAATTGGGGGTGGGTGGGCGCGGAGGGAAGGTTGACCCTTTGCAGAAATGCACCCCCGTCCCTGGCTGGCACAGTTGCCCCCTGGAGTTGCACCATATTGGATCCTCAGGAGGACTTCTTTCATGTTGGCTAATTGAACTGCTTAAGAGCTGGAGATATTTGAAAGCGGTTGTGCTGGTGGGATTAGTCCAGTTTGGAGTGGGGGGGGGGGTTAACAGAGTGCCGGGCGTCCGAAGACATCCATCGGCCCCTCAGACATGATCTGCTGCTGCCGTGCCTTGCATAGTTGTGGAAGTGGCAGCAAACATGGCAGTGCTGTTTTTCATGCTTTACTTCTTTGGAGCCACTAGAGGCTTGTTATGGGTGTGTGTGTGTCTGTTTGTGTGTCTACAGAATGCAGCCTTGCCCTTATCCAACAGGGATTCAGCCTTTCACTTGCTTCGCTGTTTGGTAGCAGTGCATAAGAATTGCATGTTCTCTTGGTTTTGTGCATATTATCCCCTCTGGTTGTGTCTTCACAACAATCTTACGAGGTAGGCTAAGGTGAGAGAGGTGCTTGCTTCTCGGAGGGTCGCTCATTAGGTCCTGTGGGGATTTGAACCCTGGCTTTCCAAGATCTAACCCTACCATCTAGCCATTTCAATACCCGTTCGCCTTAGAAAACCTTCAAGGGCGCATGGGCACAGCTTGCATGAAGAAAAACAGTTCAGAAATCCATAGGCCTCCACACAAGAAGCACATTCAGTGTTACTGTTTTCATTAATTCCTGTGACAATTTTAAATATCCCAAAGCAGTGTGTTTTAATTTGGGGAGGTTGGGGGTCCCTGGATTTTGATATTTCATACCTTATCTGTAGCTATGCAGTGTGTTGGTTTTGATATAGCATCATTTCCCATATAAAACACTCTTCCTATATTTTCCTTACATTTGCGTCTTACTCCTAAATAGTTATATTTCTTTTTTCAGACGTGCTCACTTTTTACTTAATTGAAATTCTGCGTAAAAACTTGCTTTAGTCATGTTCAAATGATGTGACATTCCTGTCCCAAAAAGTTCCATGGCAAAGCTCTTGCTAACTTTTCATAAGTTCATAATTGCTTTACTCTTATTATGCTAATATTGCTTTTGTGTTGCCTTGGAATGAGAAAAGGTCTAATGATGCCCTCTGGTTGAGGCTTGTGGTTTGGTCTTGTGGTTAGAGACTCATATCTCACAGTCACGGGGTTTGATTCCACACTTCTCCATGAAGCCAGCTGGGTGGCCTTGGGCTAGTCATAGCTCTCTTTCGGCGCTCTCACAGCCCCTCCTACCTCACATGGTATCTGTTGTGGAGAGAAGAACAGGAGGTTTGTCAGCTGCTTTGAGTCCCCTTAAATGGGTCAGAAAAGCGGGGTAGAAAAGCCAACTCTTCTTCATCTCTGGGCGTCTTCCCCCTTTGTACTCTGTCAGATTAAGGCCACATCTCCATGTACAGATGGAGGTGCCTAGGTAAAGCGTCTTTGATGCTGCCTCTGTACCTGTGGCAGCAGCAACATGCTGTCTGAAGCATTTGTTTTGCCAGGAACTATTTTCCAGTTTCACCACATGCCTCTCAGATTGCATGCTGAAACGATGCTTCTGTGCTCTGAAATGGAGAGGCAGAGGCATATTTTCCAGCCCAGGGAAATCCCTGCAGGAAATGTGTTTCCTGCAAAGTGAAAACGATTACATCAACAAGAAAAGGACAACTTTCTGGTTTATGAAGCAGGCAGGATGCAAAACGAGGTAAAACACTGTATTGTTCTAAATTTATCACTAACTTCACTTGATATAAAGCCAGTGGCCCCTGGGAAACTTCGGAAAGAAAAGTCTTCCGCAACTTATGCCTTCATTCCCAGACTCCAGAGTGGCTGGAGGAGTCAGCGTTAGGGTTGCAAAGAAGTCTCTAGCTGGGAGGTGAATATTGCACCAGCTCTTCTGATGCAATCAGTGGACATTAACTCATTTCAGTGTTGTGCAAGTCCCTATAAAATCAGAGTGTGAGTGGAAATCGTTCCGTTATGAGTGGTGCCTGTAGCCCCTGACCTAAAATCAGCAATATGCTGACTGTGTCCTGCAAGAACATGGTGACTTTGAAAACCTTTGTTTTTAAAAACACCTAAGAACAGGTGCTTTCGCCCTCCCCAGAAATGAATGTGTTCCCAGGAATTGCCAGAAACGGGGTGTGAGGGAGCCACAGGTGTGGCTCCTGTAAGGTGTGTTGCTGGTCCCCAGTGATCAAAAATTTTGTTTGGGGTTGCCATGGATGTTAGGTCCGTACCTTCCCTCTGGGATAGAGTTACCTCCTTTGAACCTTGTAGCAACAAAGAGAAGATGAACTGCTCTGGGATGAAATTTCAGTGCCTCAGCTCAAGTGATCAGGCAGCCGACACAGGGCTGGAGCACCTGTTCTTGGAGGACGGACCTGGGCGGATGAGGTGAAATTGTGGCTGGCAGATTTCTGGCGCTTGGTGGAGCCATGGCCTGGATGCGGGGGAATATAGGGGGCAAATTGGAGTCTGAACACACACAAATTAAAATGGTGGTTCGTCTCGCCAACAGACTCTCCAAACTACCCTAGGTTGGGTTTGTGGCTCAGCCTGTCCCTCCTCTGCCCATGAGACCTTTTGCCTCCCTGGATCCCATTTTGCCACCACCAACATAGGCCTCACTGTCGATTTCTCCGAATCTCGGTGTCCGAAATATGGTCTTCTGGGTCCGCTAGCAAGGCTTTTGGAATGCAGAGTTACAGGTTCTCCCAGAAGGCCTTGCGCACGGTCATGCGTGCGCCCACCGCCTGCCAGGCCTTGAATACAGTTGGTCTGGAATTTGAGAGCAGGTGAAGGTTTTGACTTTGCCTTCTGCTTGAGATGCCCAGCAGCAACTGGTGAGCCACCGTGTCAGGTGGGAGGCTGGACTACATGAGCTGCGGCCTGATCCAGCAGGGCTCCTCTTAGGTTCTTATGGAGTAGATCAGGGGTAGGCAAACTACGGCTTGGGAGCCACATGTGGGTCTTTGGCCCCTTGAGTGTGGCTCTTCCAGCTTAGGAGCACCCTAATTAAGTTAATAAGAATGTACCTACCTATATAGTTTTAAGTTGTAAATTTGGCTCTCAAAAGAAATTTCAATTGTTGTACTGTTGATATTTGGCTCTTTTGACTAATTAGTTGGCCGACCACTGGACTAGATGGGCTGTGGCCTGATCCAGCAGGGCTCCTCTTTGGTCTTATGGACTAGATGGGCTGTGGCCTGATCCAGCAGGGCTCCTCTGAGGTTCTTATGGATTAGATGGGCTGTGGCCTGATCCAGCGGGGCTCCTCTGAGGTTCTTATGGACTAGATGGGCTGTGGCCTGATCCAGCAGGGCTCCTCTGAGGTTCTTATGGACCAGATGGGCTGTGGCTCAATCCAGCAGGGCTCCTCTGAGGTTCTTATGGACCAGATGGGCTGTGGCTCAATCCAGCAGGGCTCCTCTTTGGTCTTATGGACTAGATGGGCTGTGGCCTGATCCAGCAGGGCTCCTCTTTGGTCTTATGGACTAGATGGGCTGTGGCCTGATCCAGCAGGGCTCCTCTTGGGTTACCATGGACTAGATGGGCTGTGGCCTGAATCCAGCAAGGCTCCTCTGAGGTTCTTATGGACTAGATGGGCTGTGGCCTGATCCAGCAGGGCTCCTCTGAGGTTCTTATGGACTAGATGGGCTGTGGCTCAATCCAGCAGGGCTCCTCTGAGGTTCTTATGGACCAGATGGGCTGTGGCTCAATCCAGCAGGGCTCCTCTGAGGTTCTTATAGACTAGACGGGCTGTGGCCTGATCCAGAAGGGCTCCTCTTAGGTCCTTATTTCCTTTTGCCTGCAAGCAGGTTCTGCCATCTCTGAGAGTCAATTGTGTTCATATAAAAGGTTTTCTTCATTGCAGTTTGGGAAACGTTTTCATATTTTTAACATAGGAGCAAGCTCAAAGTAACATTTTCCTGGTTTTAAACTTCAGTGTTTACATTCCTCTGTGGATGATTGCCTGCAGCTTTCTGCATTTTGTATCTGAGAGAGAGGTTAGCTTGTTCCCCTTGCCCAGCTTAAAAGATCTTAATGTGATTTGCATGTAAGAATTTGGAAATCGCTTTTGAGCCTTTTGCCACGGGCAAAACAAAATGAAGATGTTCCCAGCTACTGGCTTTTGAATAACTGTAGAATGTTTGTTTGTTTGTTTGTTAGCTGCCACTGGGTTTCAGCCAGTGCCCAGGAGTAAAACCAGCTGCGGATTGGCACCGTTTTTCATAGCAACCATCCTGCAGAAAGTGAGAGTGATGCTGCCATCTGGGGGGTGGGGGGGACCCTGCCTCCAGCAATGGTACGGGTCCTTCCCATCCTGCCTTCCTTGTTTCACATGACAGCGGTGGAACCGTGCTTCTACCTGAAGCCTTCACCTGTCACCTGGGGCATGTCTCGTTTTGCACCTGAAGAGGCGAGCAGGTTATCTGAGCTGGATAACCGATACCCGAGAGGAAAGTTTACGCCGTGAAGTTTGCAGCCTGTCCTTGACCTGGTGTGACATAACGGCCACATTGCTTAGCGCTCGCGGCTTTGCGCGCTGGACGGTTTAGGGTGCCGTGGATGCGCCAGCTGTCCCAGATCTCTTGATCTTTGTATTTACGAGGAGAGGAGATAGTGGGAAGGAAGGAGGGCCCTGGGATCGCCTTTCGCTCACCTTGGATTGAGCCATCTTCCCTGCTCCGTCTCAGAGCAAAGTACCCATCTGGGTTGAGTGGCGAACAGCATTTCTTGTTAGATTTTATTGTTACCAAACAGGGCCGCTGTGAGGATGTCGTAGTACCCACCCCGAGGCTCTGATTAGGCCCCAGAAGGAAGGCTTGCTGGGGGCGCAGCGCAACTGACCCGCTTAGCTGTCAGTCAGGGGTCACTTATGATTACATTGGGTGTGCCCACATAGCCGCTACAAAGCTTTTGCTCAGCTTGGTAGACCACTACGAAGGACATCTGGGCCTACATAGTGTGTGTGTTGAGGTGAGGAGCTGGAGCCGCCCCACTGCAAATGGCGGCCTCTAAACCCACCCCTGGTATACATGCGGAAGAGCGGCCTCTGATCTGGTCTTCACAGCAGAAGACCGGATTGAAGACACTACCAAATTTGTATTTTGACGGCCCTCATGCAAGCAGCAGGTTCAGAGTGGGGTCCTACTGGCGTCCTCAAGGGGTCGTGTGTCCAAAGGGTACATAACCGATCCGTACCAACTGCCTACCTATCGGGTTCCTAATGGGATGTTCCTTGCTCGCGTGAAAATGGTCCAATAGTTCCTCCGGAAGGATAGATTCAACTATCTGCAGATATTCGCAGCTTTATACTTATTTTACTTGTGGTGTTTGCTTAAATTTGATAAAGCCCATTATTTCAGAGCTACTTAAACAATTAACAGATATTCTCTTGTGGCGCCTTCTTCCAGAGGTTACAGACAGCAATCGTAATGCACAGTCAAAGCCATAAGAATAATATGAGAACAAAACGTAAAGAGCAAGAAGGAGGGAGGAGCCCACACAGCTAAGTAGAACTCATTCACCTGTGCAGGTTCAAGGCAGAGATGGTTGTGGCTGGCGCCAAATGGGGAAAACGACTTGTCAGATAGTGGTGTAGAAAAGAAGAAGTAGCAGATCAGAGGAGACCCAAGGCCCCTTCGCACGTGGCTTTAATCTGGAATATATCCTGGAATAGGGCCCTGCTGTCCACATGCTAGTGCAGGCTACAGAAGACCCCAAGTGAAGCCTGCCAGAATCTCCATCCCTATCCATCCATCCATCCATCCCTATCCATCCATCCATCCATCCATCCATCCATCCATCCATCCATCCATCCATCCATCCAAGAAATTCATATCCTGCCCTTCACCGAATGGTCCTGGGGTGGGTTACAATAAGAATAAAACATATCAAATATTAAAGCATGATTAAAAATATAATCCTCGCTCTCCCTCCGTAACAGGACAGTACCCTGAGGAAGCTATTTAAAAGGCAAAAAGCTGGGTGAAAAGACATGTTTTCACCAGCTGCCTAAAACAATACAGCGTAGGCTCCTGGCGAACCTCAAGAGGGAGGCTGTTCCAGAGTCTAGGGGCCACCACAGAACAGGCCCTCTTGCATGTCTCTATGCCTTCTACCTCTGCAAGAGAAGGAACTCCAAGAAGGCCCTTTCCCTGAGATCTCAGTGCATGGGCAGGTCTATGTGGGAGAAGGTGCTCCTTCAGGTACCCAGGGCCTAAGCCGTTTAGGGCTTTATGTTTTAGTGTCAGCACCTTGAATTGGGCTCAGTAGGGAATAGGTAACCAGTGCAGATCCTTTAAGACCGGCGTGATGTGATTCCAGCCAGAGACTCCCATCAGTAGTTGAGCTGCTGCATTCTGCACCAATTCCAGCTTCCGAACCGTTTTCAAGGGTAGCCCCACGTGGAGCGCATTACAGTAGTCTAATCTGGAGGTTACCAGAGCATGGGTCACGGTGGCCAAGTTACCTTGATCCTTCATTGAGTGCTTCCTGGTTCTGGTGTTGTACAAGTGAGAAAAGGTTGTTCCTCTAACCCCCCTTTCCCCCTCCATGCCCGATTTGGGGCTGCTGCCCCCTTTCCCATAATTCTTGCCGCGACCAGGAGACGCTTGGGAGGTGATGCTGCGGTTCTCTCTTCCCAACTCCTTTTTCTGTAACCTGGCGGCTCCTGCTGCCACCTTATCCTCCTCCAGCCCTCTCTTCTCTTCCCTTTTGCCAAAAGTGTGTGGCTTTTTTCTTAGCCACACCTCTCTCTTGCTGCAACAGAAGGCCATGGGGTTGAGCCCTGCCTGCCTGCCTGCCTGCCTGCCTGCCTCAACTGAAGGCTGACTCTGTCTGCTGGGGAATTGAAAGCGAAACTTATCTGGGAGCCATTAAAGTGAGTGTGGTTGGACCCTCCCCTTTCCTGCCTCCTAATTTTGGAAAGAGACCTGCAGGGCGCCTCTCTTGCTTCCTGGAGATCATCCCCTAACATTCCTCATTCCTTGCAGCTCTCTGGACCTGGTGGGGGCCACGAAGTTTCTGCTTCTCCTTGCTGAAGTTGCAAAAGGGCTGGTTTCCCCACCCCTCCTCCTTTTTTCCTTTTCCTTTTTGCAGGTGAAGGATTTCTCTTCCAAGGGGAGAGTTTCCTTCCTCTCTGGGTTTTATGCCTTCTCCCCTTTTCCTTGCCATTATTAGGTGCCATGCGTAGCTCTTTCCACTATGGAAGCCCCGAGAGAGGTAAGCGGATCTGTTACCCTTTTCACACTTAAAACCTGCCCGGTTTTTCTCTCCGGTTTCTCTGTGCTCCACGCACTAACCCCATCTGCTTTTGTTTTGTTTTAAATTCAGCAGGTTTCGGTTTCCTCTTCCCTTCTTTCCCCCTCCCTCTCTGTCCATGCTTTCAAAAGTCAATCTTTTAAGGGAAATGACTTGATTTTGTGATGGAAGGAATCCAGAGCGTTAGTTCTTTATAGGATCAGAGCTGATGGCACATGACTCCATTTAATTCCCCACGCCCGCACACGCTGTGTTTATGCTTTGACAAAAACATAAACTTTCCTGCAAATGAGCCCCATTGATTTTTCAAGAAATTGCTTTTGAACTTACATAGGTAGGACACTCATCTGGGGTGGCTTTGCTTAAAGCCTTGGAGAGCCCTCCATACCATAGTGGGTAAATTTGCATTCGAACGTGTTTTATTCTCTCAAGGCCTTTTCCATGAGCTTTTCGTTTTTAAATGCCTCCCAAGCTTTAGGACCAGCTCTTAATCCTTCCCTGAGCTATACAGCTCCTTAGCTCTTTGGTCTAGTGGTTAAGGAGCCGGACTCTTACCTGGAAATACTGGGTTTGATTCTGTTCTCCTCCACAAAGCCAGGTGGGTGACCTTGGGCTAGTCACTGCTCCCTTGTGAGCTCTCACAGCCCCACCCACCTCACAGGGTGCTTTGTTGTGGGGAGAAGAACAGAAGGCTTGTCAGACGCTTTGAGTCCCCTTAAATGGGTGAGAAAAGCGGGGTAGAAAAGCCAACTCTTCCTCTTCTTCTTTTTCTTCTTCTACTTCTTAGCTGAGCATGATGACTTGTATACTACAGATATGAATCTGCATATTCGAATTACTCAAAAATCCGTATTGGATTTTCGAAAATCCAATTCGAGTTCGAATGTCAACATTCGATGGATTCGAATAGAATATTCAGAATTTTGAATATTTGAATTTGTTTGAATGTTAACAAACCACTGTATAGACATTCAGTTCGAATTCAAATGTCCAAATTGGATCGAATTCTGAATGTTTTGAATATTCTTGCACAACCCTGCCTCTTACCCATCATGAATAAATAAGTGTAAAAAATTACTATACTGTCTCATGGTGAAATATCCAACTAATGCCCCCTCCCCCCCAAAAAAGACCGGTAAATGGACCCTCCATGTTCAGCTGCAGTGTACCCTAGGCAAGGAAAAAGTGGTAAAGAAGGTCTGCGTTTCTTGCAGCCTTCTAGAATGCTGTTGGGATCAGAGCATTGGGTTGGATAGCTCAATATGAGCCTTTCTCCGTTCCTTAAAGTCTGTGTTCCTGTCTAAATTCTACCAACTCAGATATTCCTTGGAGAAAATATTTCTTTCCTGGGAAACAAACAAATGCTTTTGCCACACCAGGAAAGTACAGATGCCCGTATCCTCTTTCTTCTCCAGGAAGGCCGAAGCCTGCTCGGTTGCACCTTGAACTGTGTCAGCGCCGAACCTGTTTTGGCAGCCATTTTGTAAAGCATCTTTGGGTGCTTTGCATAGCTTGCCATTGAGGAAGTAGGCCGCTTAGTCCATTTTTGGGTCTGTGGTGGTGGGAAGAAGCTGGTGACGCTGGAGTCTCCTAGGCCGTGCCAAGGTCTGAAGTGTGTTTTGTTCTCTCTTCTCTCTTCTCTTTGCCAGGCCCCGTGAGAGCGAACAGCAGCTGCCTTTCCTCGGGTGCGCAAGCGCTAACCCTCCCTTTTCTGCCCCCGCACCGCGCTATGAGCAGAGGTGACGCCCAAGGCAGAGTTTCATATCAGGGACCCCCCAAACCTAGCCGCCACTCTAACCAAACTTTCTTTAATGGACCTCTTGTCCCGCAGGGAGGCAGCCTGAAGGATTTACGCCAGCAGCAATTTCTCTTCCTAAACGGACAGGTCTCCAACGCCCCGCTGTTCCCGCCCCAGGCACAGAGACCCCAAGTATCCCGGGATTATTCTGAGGCTCCGGCAACCAACTCCTCCCAGCCTGCCTCCCAGAGACCCAACTACAGCGGTTGGGACACAACCAGAAGGCCTGCGTGTAACCACAGCGTACCAAATCCAAAGCAGCCTTTCCACCCCAGGCCGAGAGACAGCCGCAGGAATTGCAGGGGGGCCACTGGCGGGCTCATCTCTGGCTTGCAGAACCTATCCATCTCCCCTCGCGGCGTGGAGCAGCAATTGCTTGAGCTTTTGGGACAGCTGAAGCCAGGGGAGACCGAATCAGCCCTCTTCCTGGCCCGGAAGCTCCAAGTGCAAAAGAAGGAAGTCAACCATCACCTCTACAGGCTTCTCACGCAAGGGAAAGTGTGCAAAATCGGGGAATTTCCTCCGCTGTGGAGGTTAGCGGACAGCCCGGAGACCCGGGGACCCGGAGGAAGGAGCCCCGCCGCCGGGCAAGCGGAGCGTCACGACCGGACCCGGCCTTCCGAGTCGGCGGAAAGAGAGAGCTCGGCTTCTGACCCGGAAGACGGTTGCTGCGCCGCCGCCACCGCCAACATGGCCGAAGTGAAGGAAAAGATCTGCAACTTCCTGTTCGGGGTCGACGACTCGACGGCACAGAACCTGGCCAGGAACATTGGTCTGTCCAGAGCCAGGGATGTGAACTCCACCCTGATGGCCCTGGAGAAGATAGGGGAGGTGTGCCGGGATGGCGCCAGCCCCCCCAAATGGTCCCTCTCCGAGCACAAGCGCAAAAAGATGCAGCTAAAGCTGAAGTGTGAGGAGGTCAGGGAACTAGAGCCCCCTGCTCCGGAACCTCTGGCCCTCCGTCCTGACCTGGAGCTGCCCACGGGCATGCCAACTCCTCCTCTACCTTCTCCTTCGCCGCCGCAGCCGCCCCCTCCGACACAAGAGGCAGCGGGCAAGGTGAAAGTCGAAAACGGGCAGCAGGCGTCCGAGCGGGCGGAACAGGGCGACGGTTTTTCTCCACAGGCGGCCCCCCCTCGGAAGCGGCCCCGGTATCACGGGTACTACGACAACTTCGAGAACGGCAAGTGGGCGACGGACGACATCCCGGAGGACTTGAACGCCATCGGCAACCAGGACGAGTCGCGGTGCATCATGGAGTCGCCGCTGTCCCCGAGCTACGCCGCCCAGTTCGACACCGCCTTCCTGTGTACCCCCTTCGAAAAGCTCGTGGCTTGTCAGAAGAAGAACCCGGTCAGCGGCTTGATCGAATACACCCAGTACACCTACCAGCACTGCGAGTTCGTCTTGCTGAAGCAGAGCGGGCCGTCCCATGAGCCGCGGTAAGGACACTTTTTCGGGGTTTGTTTGTTTGTTTGGAATCGGCGGGTCGAGCCGGAGACGCTTAATCGGGCGTTGCAAATCTATCCACCCCTTTCCTAAGACGGCGGCTGGGGGGTTTAGAAATGCCCTGTAGGAATTTGCCCGGCAAACTGGGAAGGGTAATACGTTATCAAGTTTTAAAAATCTTTGACGAATACTTGCCGGGTCCCCGAGAAGCATTTTAACCGAGAAGCGTATGGACCCAAACCTCTCCCTCCCTGTCTCTCTCTGGTTCTAGCATTTCTGTAAAACAGCCTGACGTTTGTTCCTACCGTAAGATCATGCTGCGTTCATTGAGATTGATATGGTGCCTCATCCCATGAGTCTCGGTGCAGTAAATGAAACAAAAAATATACAACGATTGTAGGTCGGCTTTCACGGCCGGTTTCAGAGGAAGACTCGAGCGTGAAAACATTACAGCGTGAAAATAACTGCAGCAGGGTTTGATGCTTTAGTGAAGAAACATCTTTTTTTTCTCCTTCCGTGCCCCTTTTCCTTTCAGTGTTCGTTTGCTTCTGTTATCAAAACTCAGCTAATGGCATTGCGGTCTCCGCGGAATAATCTAATAATGTCCCGCAACCCGTGAAACTGACTGTCTAAATATAGACCCTTGTAAGCTCCACAAAGCGGGGAGAACCCATCTTCTGTGGGAGAGCGCATCGCAGCTGATGCTGATGCTGCTGGCAGAATAACCGGCAGCCGCTGTAGGAACGATTATGAAGTCTGAAGGTGAAAAATGAATGACCCAAGGTTTATTTATGGCAAGGCCGGTTAAGAAAGAAGACGGCAGTTTCAGAGATACACAACCCTCCCTGGTTGAGAAGTGAACTATGCACGCTGGGATAGAGTGTACTTTTTGCTATGTAAGACATAGATTTGTGCCAGAATAATCTCTCCTAAAATCATCTGTCTTTTTCTTTCTTTCTTTTGTTCATTCATTTGTTCGTTCTTGCCTTTTCTTTCTATTTTCTGCCTTGCCTTGCCCTTTCTTTCTTTCTTTCTTTCTTTCTTTCTTTCTTTCTTTCTTTCTTTCTTTCTTTCTTTCTTTCTTTCTTTCTTTCTTTCTGCCTTCCTTCCCTTCCCCTCCCTCCCTTTTCTTTCCTTTCCTTTCCTTCCCCTTCCTTTCTTCCTTTCCTCCTTCCCTTCCCCCTCCTTTCTTTCCTTTCTCTTCCCTTCCCTTCCCTCCTTTCTGCCTTCCTGCCTTGCCTTGCCTTGCCTTCCCCTCCCTCTTTTCCTTTCCCTTCCCTTCCCTTCCCTTCCCCCTCCCTCTTTTCCTTTCCTTTCCTTCCTTCCATCCATCCGAACCATGTGACCTTCTATATAACCTCCATTCGGCAAGTGTTACATGGCAAAACGCCCTTCCGTGGTGCAAAACGCATCAGTTGTGGGTCTCTGGACCATAGCTAAATAAAACGAACTGCTCCCTAGAAACCCCCCAAAGAAGAGAGGCCTCTAACAGTTCTGTTTCTGCCCCACATTCACCTGCAAACTCTTGGCGTGGTTTGGTACCCCCAAGTCAAGGCTGGCCGCTCGGTGCTCCCCCGGGCGCCTCCATGCTGCTTTCTCGGCAGGTGAAGCCATAGTTTTCCATTGCCACCTTCAAAGAGATTGCCAGAGAGATCAAACCAGCGACCCTCCGAGTTTCCGCTCCTCTCGGGGTGTGAGCCTCGCTTCCCGATGGCTGCACAGACGACAGAACACAGAAAGCAGAAGTGTTTGCCCCGAGGGCGAAATCCGCCTCTTTCCTCCATCTTACTTCTCTCTGTCCTTCTCCACGTTTGAAAATGGATCCTTGGCAGAGGCAGCGAGTCTTCCCTCCTAGCTCCCAGGTGCATGGGGGGACTTACCGGCTCTCCAGATAGGTAGGTAGCAGGTTGCACCACCAGGAAGCATTAATGCTCTCCGTGTCCTTCTGCTGCTGGCCCAGAGCATCCATTCCCACTTGGAGTACACGGGACTCTTTCTGTCTTCCCCTGCTTCTAGCACGTTGCTCCAAACTGAGCCCTGAATTAGATTTCCTTGCCTCAGGTTGACCTGCCTGCTTAGAGCCAGTGTGTTCCCAAATCCGCTCATCTGCCCACTCCCAGGTTCAGGTCTTGCCTTCTCAAAGGATCTGCGAGAGAAGAAAGTTGACCTACTTTTTACATTTCCCTCCCTTTTTTTTTTTTTTAAATCTTCCTTCCTAAGCCATGGGGGGGTGGAGAGGCAGGAAGAAAACCGTGTGGAAGGTGAGCATTGACATGAAAGTCAAGGCCGTGCGCTCAGGAGGCAGATGTTTTATTTGCTATGCCATCATCTAATACCTCATTCCAAGGTGAAGGGTCTGGGCTCACAACATCGTTCCTGTATGAGCAGTCTTGGATTTGAGGGTATTTTGGAAAGAGAACACGAGTTGGCTTATATATCCTGCTTTTCTCACCCATTTAAGGGGACTCAAAGCAACTGAGAAACCTCCTATTCTTCTCCTCACAACAGGACACCTTGTGGGGTAGGTGGGCTGCGAGAGCTCAGAAAGAGAGCTGTGACTAGCCCAAGGTCACCCAGCTGGCTTCATAGAGCAAGAAGAAGAAGAGTTGGCTTTTCTACCCCACTTTTCTCACCCATTTAAGGAGACTCAAGGTGGCTGACAAACCTTCTGTTCTTCTCCCCACAACGGCCACCCTGTAGGGTAGGTGGGCTGTGAGAGCTCAGAAAGAGAGCTGTGACTAGCCCAAGGTCACCCAGCTGGCTTCTTGGGGGCCTGCAGAATCAAACCCAGTATTCCCAGATACGAGTCCGGCTCCTTAAGCACTAGACCAAACTGGCAGCGTTTAGAAAGGCCTTGGGCTAGTCACAGCTCTCTTTTTGAGCTCCCACGGCCACACCTACCTCCCAGGATGTCTGTTGTAGGGAGAAGAACAGAACGTTTGTCAGCCACTTTGAGTCGCCTGTGGGGAGAAGAACAGAAGGCTTGTGAGCTGCTTTGAGTCCCCTTAAATGGGCAAGAAATGCAGCATATAAAAGCCCACTGTACTTCTTTTTCTCCTTCTCTTGATGATTTCCCAGGGAAGGGAGTGTTCTTCCTAAGGAGATGATCTGTATTGGCCAGGCTGGGCCCTGACTACAGCCCTGAACTGAGGCCGGGGACTCCATTGTTCTGAGTTCAGCTGAGCATAATCTAACTGTACAGCGACACCTTTGGTGGCGTGTCGGCGCCCTCCTGCAGACCGTCAGGGAACGGGGTGGTCACCCCCACTGCGCTCCGGGGTCCCCTTTTCCGTGTCAACGCAACGCAAACCCTAGCGAGATGGACTTTCTAACGGCTTGCCTTTCCACCCGTTTGCGCACTGCTGTCTGTCCAGGTTTAGATTCCAGGCTGTGATTGACGGGCGCCGTTTCCCCCCAGCTGAAGCCGGCAGCAAAAGGTTGGCCAAGCAGGAGGCCGCTGCCAACGCCATGAAGATCCTCTTGTACGAAGTGGAACACGAAGGGGAAGACGGCGTGGAGCCGGAGAAATGCTTCTACGAGGATAGTTCTCTCAGCGAAACAGAAATGGTTAGTGGCTTGGGGGTGGGGGTGGGGGTCAGTAATGAACAAGAGGGTAAGAGTTTGCCATTGGAGACAGCCTAGCTTCCTTTCCTTGCTGCCTTCCCAGAATCCTCTTCTTCACTCTTAATAGCTGGGGAAGTCTGGTCCGTTGCATTTCCGCTCCATTCCCCATCATTCCTGTCCATTAGCTAAGGGAGCTGATTAGGGCCGGTGGGGGGGGGGGGGGGAGGACCAGTTCGCAAGCAGCGGAGGCCCCTGTTACCTTCTCACTGTGCAGATCATGTCGCTGGTGATAATTGAGACACAGGGCCTTTTTGCAGTTGGCTTCCTGGCCATGGGAAGCTTTGGGCAATATGACCCAGAATGTAAAGTTGGTTCCCATATCCGCTGGCCCAGTAACCATGGTTTCACTTATCCGCGGTCAGCTGGAGCAGCCCCCCCACCCCCACCCCATCGGTACCATTAGACCTACCTGGAGCAGCCAGAAATAGCACGAAATCATGTGGCATGTCCCACAATTCCCAGGAAACTCATGCAGTTTCTCGGGAATCATGGGAAATGGAAAGTGCCATTTCTCATTGTTTCAAATATCTACTGTTTCCTGGAACTTATCCCCGGGAAATAGGGAGGTCCAGATGTGCTAAGCATCTGCACTTACATATGCTTAGTGCATTCCAACTGTGGTTTGAAACTGCATTTACCGGATTGGGATACGGGGGTTGGTTGGTTAGGTGGTGTCTGACTGTATAGTAAAATATTATGCAAATGCATGACATTCAACTCCTACTTCATCATGTTTATTTGAGTAGATTGTTCACTGCTGAGCTGAACAAAGAAAACAAAATAAACACACCATTTTCAATAGTGCACATTTCTGTCCATGAAATAACATTAAAGATCCTCACATAAATGGCATAGGATACCTGCACAAACAACATCGGTAGACAAAAATATCCCACCACTCTCTTTATTTACTCTTTGTTTTATTTATTAATTTTATGTCCTGTCTTTTTTCCCAGACAGGGATTCAAGGCGACGTACAGCATTAAACGACAATACAAAATTAAAACTATCCATACATCTAAACAAATTATACAGTGTTAAATTATTAAAAGCATTTTCTCAGGGTACAGGCGGTCGAGTAGGACAGATAAGGGTGTTTTTTCTTGTGTTTGTACTGTATGTTCTTTATGATTTGTATGGTTTGTGTATGTGTCTAATATTTGTACGGGTCTGTACGGGATGAAAATGGGTTGCGTACGGGATAACTATGGGATATATAATGGACACGTACAGATGTGTACAGACCCAGGGAAGGCACCTACGAATCTTGTTGACATTCATAAGTGCAAATTCGAATCAGAAATTCGAGCGAATAGATTCAGATTTGCTTAATTCGAATCGAATTTTGTTAAAATTCAAACTTTAAACATTCAAGAATTGGGTCCCGAAAATGGCGTCCTAATTTAATTTGCTAATCTGGATACTACCTTAGTCCATGTTCTTGTTCATTTCTCTGCTTTTCTTCTCCCCCTTAACCCGGACCTTCATAGGCGGAACAAAGTGAACCAGAACCGCCATCCGCAGCTCCACAATTAAACGCACTTTCCGGCAAGAACCCCATCAGTGCATTGATGGAATACGCACAGAAGTTGGGCAGCGCCTGTGAATTCCAGCTCCTTTCTCAGGATGGGCCTCCTCACGATCCAAAGTAGGCCGGGTTAATCTCAGCCGAGGGGTACATTGAGGAGGGGTGTGTGTGTGTGTTTGGTTGTTGGCCTCTGGATTACTAGCAAAATGCTGTTGTGCTTGTTTTTGCGCATGGGGGGGAGAAGGAAGGCTCGTTTATAGCCAAGACCTCAGAGGCAGTGGCTGGTGGGACGCATGGCTCATAATAAGCCTAGACAGAACTTGGTAATAAGGGTGTGCTTGAATATCTGTAACATTCGATATTCGTATGAATTCAGACATTTGTGTATGAATAGAAGGTTGGGAGAGTCATACATTGGCCTTCGTATTCGCTCACATCTGCATCGGATCCAGAGTGCATTCAACGTGGATTGAGAGCGGATTGAAAGTGGATCCAGGGCAGATTTGACACTTTCCGAGTGAACACGAATCAGATACGTATGGATGGGGATATGTATGTGGTTCGCCTTGAACCTTCGTAGCACATCCGTACGTAACGTTCGGTGCCTCTCGAGGCCCTTTGCAGGGGTTTGAAAATAGGTGAAGCTTTTGCTTTTGGGGCCACCGTGTGAGGCAGGAGGCAGGAACTAGACAGGCCGTGGCCTGATCCAGCTGGGCTCCTCTTAGGTTCTGAGTTTCACATCTCCAGTTCTTCCGTTGCTGCCCATCTCACCTGCCTCCATCCCTGTGATACAGTTGGTCCGATACATGTGTGCCGACCTAATGCCTTTTCCCTCCCGTCCCTTTATTCAGGTTCAAGTACTGTGTTAAAGTCGGGGACCGTGTTTTCCCTGCTGTGGTCTCCAACAGCAAGAAGGGCGCCAAACAGATGGCAGCTGAGGCTGCCCTGAAGGGCCTCACGGGGGACACTGGCGGCTCACCTGAACAGGTAGTCACCTGGGCGCCCCCTTCTCCTCTCTTTCCAGGTCCCTAGTCCTCCTGTAGCAGCCTTCTTCCTTCCTTCTCTCTCTCTTTCCTTTTCTCTAGACAGAGGCCAAGGGTGACCAGCCTCCAGAAGTGTCCGGAGGCCCAGCCGTGAATCCGGAGGAGGCGAAAGCAGCGAGCATGAAGGGAGTTGGCGAATTGATCAAGTACCTGAACTCCAACCCGGTCAGCGGCCTTCTAGAATATGCCAGGGCCAATGGCTTCGCCGCAGAGTTCAAGCTGATAGATCAGACGGGGCCCCCACATGACCCCAAGTGAGTCGCTTGGCCGATTGGGTTGGTGTGTCCTTTCGCTTGTGGGGTATAGGATGGAGCAGGGAGGGGCCAGGTGTGGCAGTAGAAAGCTTTAATTGGCGGGGACCCACCTGAACTACTCGCTGGGATCCCCCCCCCCTCCCAAAGTCCCATAGCTCAGCTGTCCTCCATTGGGATTGGAACTCAGCTGTACCAGAGGAACACTGAACTTGTGAAAATCAAAGCATCTGCAAGTGTTTATCAACGGTTCTGTATGGCATTGAAGGCGGTCACCCTCTTGGATGCCATCCAGGCAGGTTTCAAGGATTCCAGCAGGGATGTCTTACCGAAATAGATTCAGGTCCCCGAATGAGGTTACATGACATAAACCTTGGTAGTCACTTGCCAGCACCCTGTTGTGACAGAAAAAAGTAAAAAAATAAATAAATCTTGGCAATACTTAGCTTTTCCTAAAGGAAAGGCACACAAGAAGGTCTTTCCTGTGGTGGCCCCCCAGACTTTGGAACAACTTCCCGGCACCAAACACTGTATATTCTTTGGTGCCTGGTGAAAACCTACCCTTACGCTTGGAGGAGGGTTGCATTTTATACTGTATTTTAATTATGTTTTAACTCTTATACATTTTATCCTTTTAACGTTTGAACCTGGCCTGGGACCCTCGGGTGAAGGGCAGGATATAAATATTACAGCTTCAAAGTGTTGCTCGCGGTATGGCTAGATTCCTTCCGTGATGTGAGCTGCTAGGGTCTGTTACATTTCAAGAAGGGAGGCCATTCGGCGGCTCACCCCTAGTGATCACAGGCCCTTTGAGAGCAAGTTTGGTCTTTGGTAAGAGTGTTGGACTCTTTACCTGTTAATCTCCCAGTTCAATTCTGCACTCTTCCACAAAGCCAGCTGGGGGCCCTTGGGCGGGTCACAGCTCTTTCTGAGCTCTCACAGCACCACCGGCCTCACAGGGTGTTCTGTTGCGGGGAGAAGAACGGAACGTTTGTCAGCAGCTTTGAGTCCCCTTAAGGGTGATAAAAGCAGTGTATAAAAACCAATCCTTCTTCCTCCACGCAGCCAGCTGTGTGCCCTTGGGCTAGTCACAGCTCTCTCCTGGGCTCTCACAGCCCCACCTACCTCACAGGGTGTTCTGTTTAGGGTAGAAGAATAGAATGTTCATCAGCAGTTTTGAGTCCCCTTCCTGTTCTCCCCCTAAGCTGGCTGAGCGTTCTCCTGGTTTTCTTCCTCCGGTCAGGTTTGTCTTCCAGGCCAAAGTGGGAGGACGCTGGTTTCCCTCTGTAACTGCGCACAGTAAGAAACAAGGCAAGCAGGAGGCCGCTGACGCCGCCCTCCGAGTCCTGATCGGGGAAACAGAGAAAGCTGAGCCCAGAGAAGCCCTGACTATTACAGAGGTAGGTCTCCCTTCTTCGCCTATCCTTTTATAGGGTTGTTTAGCTGAACTTTCTCTGCAGGTGTTTGGATCCTTTAATGCTGGTTACCCCCTGGGTTATCTTTCTATCAAGCAAGAGCATTAAATGCTAGAAATAAGTGCCCGGGTTTCCTGTAAAGGTTGTGTTATCACTGCCCCACGAAGCCGGCTGGGTGACCGTGGGCTAGTCACAGCTCTCGTTCTGAGCTCTCACAGCCCCGCCCACCTCACCAGGTGTCTGTTGTGAAGAACAGCAGGTTTGTCAGCCACTTTGAGTCCCCTTAAGTGAATGAGAAAAGCAGGTAGAAAAGCCAACCCTCCTCCTCCTTTCAAGGACAGCTCAGTCCCCATCCATCCTCCTTGACCTTTGCCCTCCGGTTCTGTTTCTTTCAACCTCACATCACATCTTGAAAAGATTAGGAGTAAGAGGAGCCCTGCTGGATCAGGCCACGGCCCATCTAGTCCAGCCTCTTGTCTCACACAGCGGCCCACCAGTTGCTTCTGGGCATCTTAAGCAGAAGACAAGGGCAAAACCTTCACCTGCTCTCAGCTCCTTGCAAATGGCCCTTAGAGGCCTCCTGCCTGCCTCTCAACCTGGACTTGGAGCCTCAGAATCCATTCTAGTAGTCATTGATATGCCTGCCCTCCGTTCATTTATCTAAAAGATCACACAGTCTTCGGAGCTGGCGCAAGGGCTGTAGAGTAACGGCCTTCTGAGTGCAGAAAGCTTGCTCTGGCACAGCGGGGCCGCTACTGCTACTGGAACCAAAGTAAGTGTGGAAACAGCCTAGGACTCCATGGATCCAGCATCCTTCCCTGTGTACGTTCCAGGCCCCACAGCGGATAACATAAAACCATGGATAATAGCAAGCGCTGGGAAGTTCACTCCACTTTCCCATAAGAAACCTGTGAAATCCTGTGGGATTCCAAAGGCATTATGGGAAATTGCATGCCATTTCTGGCCATTTCCTGCCTGTCCCAGGCCTCGGAAGAGCTCAAGGTAGGCCTAATGGACGTGGGAGGTGGGCTCATCCAGTCACCAGAGGAAACCGAGACCACGGTTACCAGATCAGTGGATATGGGGGGTCCGACTGTATTGTCCTGAACTGCGTTCCAGTCTCCTGACGGGTTGTGTCCTGCTGTCTCTCTCTCTCTTTGCCCTGCCTCCCAGCTCCCGGTGAGTGGAAGCACCCTGCATGACCAAATAGCCATGCTCAGCCACCAGAGGTTCAACGCCCTCACCGCGCGTATCCAGCACAGCTTGCTCGGGCGCAAGATCTTGGCTGCCATCATCATGCGGCGAGGAGAAGGGGGCCTGGGCGTTGTCGTGAGCATTGGGACAGGTAAGAAAAGGGGCTCTCCCCTGTGCATCCATTTAAAGGTGGAATGCCAGGCTCCCTCGAGCGCACGCTGTGACCGCCCTTCGACTGACGTTATAGAACATCTGGGCCTCCAGATGTTTCTGAAAGTCAGCATCCCTGAAGAAGCGGGAGTCAATCAACAGCCGCCTACTGACTAGTACAACTTAGAGGCCTGTTTTGGGAGGCTGCCTGTAGGCTTCCAATCGGAATTCAAGGTGTTGGGACCTCAGTGCCTTCTCTCATACAGACCTGCTTGAGGTTTAAAATCTGCTGTAGGGGGGCACCTCTGTGTCCCACCAATTAAAGAAATCCGTCGTGTTGAGACATGAGTGAGGGCCTTCTCAGCTGTGGCACCCCACTTATGGAACGCCCTTCCTCTAGAGCAGCAGTTCTCAACCTTCCTAATGCCATGACCCCTTAATGGAGTTCCTCATGTTGTGGGGACCCCCAACCACAGGAGCAGAGCAGCTGGGAGGTGGGAGGGAAGGGCGGCAGGAGGCTCGTCGCGACCCCTCTGAAAGGGTAATTCGACCCCCAAAGGGGTCCCGACCCCCAGGTTGAGAACCACTGCTCTAGAGGCACAATTAGCACCTACCCTTTCAATCTTTAGTCACCAAGTAAAGACTTGGCTCTTTATTAAAGCTTTGGGGCGCTAATTCACTCTAGGGGTGTTTTTCCACTGTCACTAGAAGTACCCATTAAGTACCCATTAATGGGTACAAAAATGCTGTTACGTGCCCATTTATGGGTATTCAATGGGTGCTTTTAGTGACAGTGGAAAAACACCCCAGCACTGTTTTCATTTTTAACCCTTAACTTTTTCAACGATCTGTGCTGTTTTCCCTTTGATTTAATTCCCATTTTTGCTCTCCCTCCTTCCTCTGAAAATGAACGACAAAAAATGTCTTCTAGTTAGGGGTTTGCATGAATGCTCTTTGGGCATTCGATTCGAAAGGAACCGAATGTTTGAAAATCCATATTCGTACAAATAGAAGGCATTCGAATGCGGTAAAGTTCTGTTCGATACGCATCTGTTCGTACGTATTCGTATGAGCATTCCGTAGGTATCGGATACGGATGAATGTGTATCTGATACAAACAGATCTGTACCTGAAATATGTATCTGATACAAATAGATACGCATCTGAACACAGTCCTAACAGAGCCACGTTGAATCCATTTTGTAAGTTCAGGCCGTGTGGTGCCACCTAAGAACCTAAGAGGAGCCCTGCTGGATCAGGCCACAGCCCATCCAGTCCAGCATCCTGTTGCACACAGTGGCCCACCAAATGCTCATGGGCATCTCAAGCAGAGACAAGGACAAACCTGTTCCTGCTCTCAAATCCCAGCAAATGGCCTTGGAAGCACCCTGCTTCCCCCACCCCACCCCCCAGCCTGAAAGAGGTACCTAGGCATTCATTCTAGTAGCCATTGAAAAGTCCTTAAGGTGGATTTTACCTGCGGTGCAAGCAAAATGATTTCTGCCCTGTTGTTGTGCACTGATGCGCGGGAAACATAATTTACTGGGTGCCTTGATGTCTTTTCAAATGGTTTCCTTGTGCGTTTCTTTTTTAAAAAGGCAGAAATAGACAAAAGATCTGTCCGTGATGGGACCTGGGCCTTTGCTCTGCTGGAGACTCTAGTAAAATTGTGAATAATTGCGTTCTGTCTTACAGTCCCTTCTTCTTTAACCAGTTGCTTCTCTCTGCTAGGGAACCGCTGTGTGAAAGGGGAGGAGCTAAGCTTGAAAGGAGAAACCGTTAACGATTGCCACGCGGAGATCATTTCCAGGAGAGGGTTCATAAGGTGAGTTGGGGTGGGTGCCCCCAGAGAGGGCCTTCTTGGTGGTAGCTCCCAGACTATAGAATCATCTTTCCACCTTGAGACGTACTAGGCTTCTTCACTATATACATTTAGAAGACCACCAAAGACCACACCCTTGCCTTGGATTAAGGCACTCCATTCAGAAAATTTTGCTGGTTTTTTGGTGAGCTGTTTCAGATTTGTTTTTTACTGTTGTCACCTGCCCCGAGAAGCTGAGGTATAGGGCGGGGTAAAAATACAAGTAAATAAGTAAATGAAATAGGTTTGTGAAGAATTTTACCTTTGGAACATCTCACTCACCCTTGTGGTTAGAGCGTCGGACTCTTAGACTCCTGGTTCAATTCTGCACTCCACAAAGGCAGCTGGATGACCTTGGGCTAGTCACAGTTCTCTTTCTGAGCTCTCACAGCCCCACCTACCTCATAGGGTGTCTGTTGTGGGGAGAAGAACAGAAGGTTTGTCAGCAGCTTTGAGTCCCCTTAAATGGGTGAGAAAAGCAGGGTAGAAAAGCCAACTCTTATTATGATTATTGACTAGATGGGCTGTGGCTTGATCCAGCAGGGCTCCCCTTAGGTTCTGATGGACTAGATAGGCTGTGGCCTGACCCAGCCGGGCTCCTCTTAGGTTCTTATGGACCAGATGGGCTGTGGCCTGATCCAGCAGGGCTCCTCTTAGGTTCTGATGGACTAGATGGGCTGTGACCTGATCCAGCAGGGCTCCCCTTAGGTTCTGATGGACTAGATAGGCTGTGGCCTGACCCAGCAGGGCTCCTCTTAGGTTCTTATGGACCAGATGGGCTGTGGCCTGATCCAGCAGGGCTCCTCTTAGGTTCTAATGGACTAGATAGGCTGTGGCCTGACCCAGCAGGGCTCCTCTTAGGTTCTTATGGACCAGATGGGCTGTGGCCTGATCCAGCAGGGCTCCTCTTAGGTTCTTATGGACCAGATGGGCTGTGACCTGATCCAGCAGGGCTCCTCTTACTTTTTCTTATGTCCTTATGAAAACAGCTCCAAAAATGCTAAATTCTATTTTGCTTCCATTTTGATTCTTTCTTTTTCCTCGCTCCAGATTTTTGTATAATGAGCTTATGAAGTATGACCCGTCTGCCCCGGAAGAAAGCATCTTCCAGCCAGCTGAAGATGGGAAGTTGAAGATCAAAGATGATGTCACTTTTCACCTGTATATCAGGTAAACGTCAGCTGAAGATAGATAACCATCCGTGATAGGCTGATTTTGAAAAGTGGGAGTCAGGTGGGAGATGAACAGAGGGTCTTTTTGCACTTGGTCCAGATGGACAGCTGAACGTGGGATATCTGCACCACCCGGGGCCGCTCCCCTTCTGGACTGTCCCCCGCACGGCTCCACAGCTGGTCTAGTAGTTAAGGAGCTGGACTTTTATCTGGGAATGCCGAGTTTGATTCCGCACTCCTACATGAAACCAGCTGGGTGTTCTTGGGCAAGTCACGGCTCTCCTCTGAGCTCTGTGCCCTACCTACCTCACAAGGTGCCTGTAGTGAGGAGAAGAACGGAAGGCTTGTCAGCAGCTTGGTTGTGTTCTAGTTTTTGAGGAAGACTGAATTGGATTTTTAAGGAAAGCGAGTAGGTAAAATGCCCGGTGGTTTTTGGCTCTTGTCTTCCTTTACCAGCACGGCTCCTTGCGGTGATGGAGCTCTCTTTGACAAATCCTGCACTGACCAGGTCAACTCAGCCGCGGAGGACCAACACCAGCCGCTCTTTGAAAACCCCAAGCAAGGGAAACTGCGCACCAAGGTGGAAAACGGTGAGTAACCTGAAAGCCAAAATCCAGCAAGGCGTCTTACGACTATCCGCAGTCGGGGCTTCTCTGTGGTGGCACCCACTTTCTGGAATAGACTCCTCCCTAGTATTCATAGGGCACCAATACTTTTAGTTTTTATTTATTTAAAATTGTATATCCCATCCTTCACCGCATGGTCCAAGGACGGATTGCAATAAAAATAAAACGTGAAATATTTTAGGTGCTGATTGAAGACTTATCTTTGTTCCCCCATCCTTAATTTTAATCAGTTTTTATAAAAACCTATTATGATTTTGTGAACCAGTTTGGTCTTCTGGTTAGAGTGTGAGATTCTTGTCTGGTAGTTTCCTGGTTCGATTCCACACTCCTCCATGAAGCCACCCGGGTGACCTTGGGCAAGTCACAGCTCTTTCTGGTCTCTCACAGCCCCACCTGCCTCACAAGGTGTCTCTTGGGGGGAGAAGAACAGAACATTTGTCACTCGTGTTGAGTTTCCTTAAGGGTGAGAAAAGCAGGGCATAAAAGCCAACTCTTCATCCTCCAGAAAGCCAGCTGGGTGACCTTGGGCGAGTCACAGCTCCCTTTCTGAGCTCTCACAGCCCTACCTACCTCACAGGATGTCCGTTTGGGGGAAGAAGAACAGACAGTTTCTCAGCATCTTTGAGTCCCTTAAAGATGGGGAAAGGGGGGCATAAAAACCAACTCTTCTTTGTTGGTTGTTTTTATTCTCCATGTTTGTGGACAGCTTTGAGGTTATATTTTAGTTGGAAGAGGTGTATACTTTAAATAAATAGTCATATAAATTTTAACCGGTTGACCTTCTTCTTTGCATTTTCGTAATGCAATCCACCTTCCACTCTGACGGTTGGGAGCAAATAAATCCCGGGGGGGGGGGGGGGGGCATTTTAGCAGTGCATCAGGGGACACTGCCAAAATGCCCGGGGAAACCAACATATGGAGGCATGGTCCGATTTATTAGCCACTCATTCGCTGTTAAAATAATTTTTAAAAAATTTCTACTGGTACACCGGACCCAGATGGACAACCTTTGCACTTCCAAATGTCGACAACATTCGTGGAGGCCTGTACACATCTTGCCCAGGTCTGTACACATCCATGTGCATCCCGTAGTTGCCCCGCAGGCAACCTGTCTTCGTCCCGTACGGATCCGTACAAAGTACGCATCGTGTACAGATGTCCGAATAATTCAAACAAATAGATCCGAAATTCGAATCAAGGCTTTGAATTTGAATCTAAGGACATTCAATTCAAATTCCAATGTTGAAATTCGGTCGATCTGGTCTAATTTCAAATGCGTTTGAATATTCGCGCTCATCTCTAAGGCAGAGTACCTTTTGAACCTCGGGTGCTGGGATTTGGGATAGGAGGAGGGGGGTGCTTTTATCCGCTATCGAAGGCATCAGCTAGAACCAGAAGTGATAGGCTTGAAAATTGAACCTTTTAAAAGAATTTCCTTCGCCTCAGCTGTTGCTGACTGCGGAGGGATTGCTTTCTCTTCCCGCTCCAGGAGAAGGCACCATTCCTGTGGAGTCTAGCGACATTGTGCCAACCTGGGACGGGATCCAGCACGGCGAGCGTCTCCGCACCATGTCCTGCAGCGACAAAATCCTGCGCTGGAACGTACTTGGCCTCCAGGGGGCGCTGCTCTCCAACATCCTGCAGCCTGTTTACTTGCGCTCGGTCACGCTCGGTACGGAACCCGCTTCCCCATCCCCTGGGAGCCGGGATGGATTTCCGCCTTGGGTACCTTCGATCTTAGCTTTAAAAGCAGGAGAGGGTCGCGAGGGAAGAGAAGGCGGCTCCAAGTGGAGGGGTCAGAGTTCAGCATCAATAGGACCCTGTAAGGCCGCCGCTCATGAGCGAAGCTGTATCGCCCTTAACTCTGCTGAGCATGGTGCATGGTGGGTACTCAGGCCAACCTCGAATTGAAGCAGCCCGCGGGAGGGAAGGCGGCGTCTGTCTGTCTGTCTATCTCTGAGCCTGTGGGTTTGCAGGCCTGCTGCCCATCACCTTGGACGGAACCATACAGGCGTTGCCGTTCACAGGCTGCAAAGCCACATATTGGCGGCAGTGGCCGTTCCGTCTTCCCAGCCTGCTCTGCGGTGGTAGCGGCCCTTCGCCCCCGCTTGGCAAGAATTGCTTTTCAGTGCCAGCCACATGGCCAGATGACGTGTGGCGTCTTTGTTTTTCTCCTCCTTCCCTCTCACCCTCTTTCCAGGATACTTGTACAGCCAGGGCCACCTGACGCGCGCCATCTGCTGCCGCATGATAAGAGATGGAGGCACCTTCCAGTCGGGCCTCCCTGCACCCTATGATGTGAATCACCCAGAGGTACTGCTGCAGGGACATGTCATGGCTTTGGGGTTAATCCCCCTCTGCTTCTTCCCCTCTCCTCTTTTTCTCCCTCTTACCTCCCCCCTCCCTCCCCTCTCCCCCCCCCCTCTTCCACAGACACATGCACACACAGTGCAATGGCTTCACAGGATTCTCTTTGCTCAAGGGAGCAGAAGGCCAAAGACAACATGATTCTATAAATGCCATCACCAGCCCTGTGGTTCAGCACGTTATTTCCACATGTTTTTGCCCTTGCCAGAAAACTAGGCATTGGGGTGCAGGTGTTTCATCCACTGGCTGTGTTGTGGTTTTCAGTGTGCAGGTATTTTATCTATTTATATTTGTACCTCATCCTGTCACCTTGTGGGAGCCGGGGTCACGTACTGTAGGTGGCTAAACCATTTGACCAAAAGTTCTGGGAGGCTTTTCAGAGGGAAATGTCATGGTAAGCTAAAATAAGAACAGAAGAGGAGGCCTGCTGGATCAGGCCACAGCCCATCTGGTCCATAAGAACCTAAGAGGAGCCCTGCTGGATCAGGCCACAGCCCATCTGGTCCATAAGAACCTAAGAGGAGCCCTGCTGGTTCAGGCCACAGCCCATCTGGTCCATAAGAACCTAAGAGGAGCCCTGCTGGATCAGGCCACAGCCCATCTAGTCCATAAGAACCTAAGAGGAGCCCTGCTGGATCAGGCCACAGCCCATCTGGTCCATAAGAACCTAAGAGGAGCCCTGCTGGATCAGGCCACAGCCCATCAGGTCCATCAGTACCTAAGAGGAGCCCTGCTGGATCAGGCCACAGCCCATCTGGTCCATAAGAACCTGTGTCTTCTTCAGTCCGCTTCTAAAACCATCTAGAGAGGAATCTTGCCTGTTATTTCTATTGCCCAAAGTTAGTTCTGTTGTAGAACAGGCCTGCTAACAGGCTCCTGCCCCGCAAGGCCTTGCGCGGGCAGAATTGCTGGCAAGCCTGCGCTGGGTGGCCCTTGTCGCAGGCTGATGGCCTCCCTTTCTGACTTCGCAGGTCGGTCGCGTCAGTGTCTACGACTCCGCGCGGCAGACGGGCAAGACGAAGGAGTCCAGCGTCAACTGGTGTTTACCTGACGACTCAGAAGTCGAAGTGCTGGATGGCACGAAAGGCAAAGTTGATGGGTAAGAGAGGGGAGGGCAAGACGGGGCAGAGTTTTGCTTAAGGGATTCATTCATTCGTAATTTTATCCCAACCTATACCCCAAGATCTCAGCGTGGGCTACAACTTCAAAAGCATCTTAAAAAGAACCCACAGGAAACAGTAATGGTGCCTGAAAGAAGGGGAAGCTCTTTCATTAGCCAAAGCCTAGTCTTCTCTCTGTGTGTAACGAAGATACCAGGGTTTGGGGGCTACCACTGAGAAGGCCCTTTCCCAAGCCTTCACCCCTTTAGCTGCTCCTGTTGTCACAACCAGGAGAGACTCCATCTGCAGATCTTGAGGCGTGGACAAGTTGATGTAGGATAAAGGAACACCTTCTTCCATACCAACCTGCCCGTGCCTTAAGATCTGTAGGGGAGGCCCTCCTGGTTGTCCGTCTGCCCTCAGCGGTAAAAGGGGTGGGCACCTTAATTTCACATGTTCAGAAGAGCACTAAGATGTATCTCTTTTAGGGATGTGTACAAATTTTTTTTCGAAAATTCAGAAACTCTATCCGATACAAATCTATTTGTACGTATTCGTACTAACATTTTATATGTATCTGATACGAACAGATACATGTCTGTTACAAATAGATACGTATCTGTTTACATCAAATATGTATCTGATACAAATAGATGCATACCTGTTATGAAGAAGAAGAGTTGGCTTTTCTACTACCCCACTTTTCTCACCCATTTAAGGGGACTCAAAGCCACTAACAAACCTTCTATTCTTCTCCCCACAACAGACACCCTGTGAGGTAGGTGGGGTTGTGAGAGCTCAGCAGAGAGCTGTGACTGGCCCAAGGTCACCCAGCTGGCTTCATGGAGGAGTGCGGAATCAAACCCAGTATTCCCAGATAAGAGTCCGGCTCCCTAACCACTAGACCATACTTGGATGAACAAATAAATATCTGATATGAACAGATACATATCTGATATGTTTTCCCAGCTTAACAGATGTCCAAACTTTTTTTACAAATGTCCGGAAACATTCGTATTCGTTTGAATGTTAGCATACGAATATTGTACCATATTGTCCGCTTTCGGCCGAATTTCGAATGGTACAAATATTTGTGCTGGTTCCTAATCTCTTTGACTTGGACTTTGGCTAAATAAGGAAACAGCTTTTCCTCCTTTGGTTTTTAATGACGCAACCTGCCCCGAGACCTTCAGGTATAGGGTGGATAAAAATCCAAATAATCAAGAAAACGTCAATCGATTCTGTGCCCCCCCTTTCTCCCCCCACCGTCTCCCTTCTCATCCTCCATTCCAGACCCAAACTGGACGTCTCCCGCGTCTCCAAGCGGAACCTGTTTGCCCTCTTCCAATCGCTATGTGCCAAGCTGGGCCGGGAGGACCTGCAGCAGCTCACCGTCTACTCCGAGGCCAAGGAGGCGGCTGTGACGTACCAGAGTGCCAAGCGACAGTTTTTCTGGGCCTTGCAGGAGTTGGGTTACGGGAGCTGGATCTGCAAACCTCAGGAGGAAAAGGCCTTTAGCCTCTCTGATGTTTAGAAAGCTGTGCTTTTTTTTTTTTTTTTTTAAGAAAGAATTATTTTATTTTTATTCTTTTCTGGTGGGTGGGGCTGCGGGGGAGAAAGGGAAGGGTTATTTTTATTATTTTAGGGGGTTTTGTTTTTAAACGGAAGCAAGAATGTTAACTTAGGATTATGGATTTGCAGAGGGAGGCCTGCTCTCCTTCCGGGTTCCAATTGACAGCATGTTGTAACTTTTGGGAAGGAGTTGGGGATGGCCCTCTGTTTGAGCCCTTTCCCCTGCACACACACACAAAATGAACCATGTATTTTTCAATGCATATTGCAGGTGCGTGGTCTGAGTGGGCCCCTTTCAGAGAGCGATAGAGATCCACCAGCATTGTCCTTTGTCTGTGAACTTCCTTCCTTCCTTCCTTCCACCCCTCCTTCCTTCTTTCCTCGCTTCCTTTGCTCCTTCCTCCCTCCCTTTCCCTCCCCCCTCCCTTCTTTCATTTCCTCCCTCCTTCTTTCCCTCCTTCCCCCCTTCCCTCTCTCCTTTCCTCCCCTTCCTTCTTCCCTCCCTTCCTTCGTTCCCTTCTTCCTCCCTCCCTCCCCCTTCTTTCTTCCTTTCCTTTGTTCCCTTCTTCCTTCCTTTCTCTCCTCCCTCCCCCTTCCCTTCTTTCCTCCTTCCTTCTTGCAGCCCCTCTTCCCTCCCTTCTTCCTTCTTTCAGTCCCTTCCTCCCTTTCTCTTCTCCCTCCCCCTTCCCTTCTTCCTTCCCTTCTTTCCTCCCTCCTTCCTTCCTTCAGCCCCTCCTTCCTTCCTTCCTCCCTCCTTCCTTCCCTCCTTTCCTCCTTCCTTCCCACCCTCCCTCCCTCTGATCAGTATATTTCTGCATTTCCTGCAGAATCCATTTACTTGGGTGCCCCATTTTATAACACGTTTCCCCTTAAGCTGTGAATCGGTATGCCACTTCTTAACTCCTCCGGATCTCCCGGCTTTTGGGTCACCGCACCATAGACCGGGCTGGCCTAGAAACCTTTCTTTCCTTAAGAGCTCCTCTTCCACCCTCCTCGTCTCTTGGAACAGTCATGCAATCCTTGTCCGCTTCGGTTCGTGGGGAAGGCAGTTTCCCAGCTTTGCCCTGAGAAGAGGGATTCTAGACTGCTTCAGACAGGCTAAAAAATATAGTGTTTTTTTTTAATTTTTATTTTTATCCCATGACATCCCAGGCGATTTCCTGTCCTGCCCTGCTCTCTCATGTGTCAGCCACATGTGGCAAAAGCGACAGGCTTGTTTTTATTACTTTCAGAGGACAGCTACGCCCCTCAGATTGTTTTCCCTTCACTTGAGATTCCTGACCACATTCAGTCTTTCCTCCTCTATCATCCATCTTCAGCGTGAGTCTCCAGCTCAAAGGAGTCTGGGAAACTTCCCTGCAGGCTGTCCTGAGAATCGGCACAAGGAGCCACAAGCCTTGACCAAATGGCTGCTGGACTGGACCTGGCCTTCCCCTCTGGAGGGGGGGGCACCTGGGTGTCTTCTCTTCTGGACTTCGAAGGAGGCCAAGTCTCTTCTTCTTTTCCCCATCGTCTCCGGAGAAGACCCTTTGATAATCCCTGCCCTGTGCATCATTGTTTCCCAGCCTGCGATCCCCGAGGGAGCAACCGTGGTATGTGGCGCCCTAACTGTGCGGACAGATGGCGCATTCAGCCGCCTTCCATTTTGGAACTGTGGTGTTGGATCCTGTCTACCGTCTCCATTTCTCTGCTTCAGGAGGCCCAAGCGGCTTTTCCCGTACGCCACGCCACGCTCCCCATTTCCCGTGGAGGGAAGGGAAGCGGTGGAGGTGTGCTGGGGTGCTTTTTAGCTTTTCTCCCACTGGTTTCCCCCCTCCAGTTCCTGCCCCTCAAAGTGCCGTGTATTGGCTTCATATTTTTCAAGTCTCCAAGGCATGCAAGCGAGACCTGTGAACGCCGTCTGGGACGAAGGGAAAAAGTTGCCGCCGGATGAATGTTTAAACTCCTTCCTTTGACGACACCTCAGCCTGAGCTTTCGACAGCAAATGGATCTGGAGCCGGTTGGGTGTGTGCGTTTCTGTCTTCTGGACTGTCGGTAGCACCTTTCCCTCCCGGCAAAGCGAGCGGTCGCTTCCTCGTTTCTTTTTTCCCTGTTTTTGAAAGCCCCTTGCTTTTTAAAGGATGTAACGGGGGGGGGGGGGAGAGGAAAGGACTCCTGCAGCCCAGCAAGGGAAATCCTTTTATGCAAACCTTTGATCCAAAGGACAGGCTTGTTTTCATCCCTCATCTCTGGCTGCCTATCGGTCTTTTACCTTGTACAGTTTGCAACCGCATCTACACACCCCTGGACATGGAAGCCATTGTGTGCTCGAAAAAATGCAAAAAAGTTGAGGATTTCCCAGCAGATCTGATTTTCCATCTCTTCCTTTCTTCTTGGTAATTCAGATTCTTTGCCCCCCCCCCTTTGCCCCACACCATCACCAGCCCCCCCCCAAACAATCCTTTTCTTTTGGCAACCCTGCTTTTAACTCCCCCCCTCCCAACCAGGTACTGCCATTTGACAAAGTCATCACATTCCGCCTGAAATAAATTTTCTTTTCTGTACAGAGTTTTCTGGTGCCGTTCTGTGGGGGTGGGTGGGGGGGGGGTGGGGGAAACGAGCCAACCGCAGAAAAGCTGTTCGTCTTTGCTCTTTGGCCCTCTGAAATTTCAAGGTTCATCTCGCGCACATGGTTTTTGCTGGGAAGGCCAGGGAGACAAGTTACGTCCATTCATCGATCCAGGCTGTGGTTTCTCACAGCAGTGGATGGGGAAGAGCTGGAATGGAGAGGAAGGAAGGAGGACAGGTGTATCAATGGCCAGGTATGATCTTCACGTTGGTGGGGTGGGCAGGAGGTCTCTAAAGGCCATTTGCTGGGAGCTGAGAGCAGGTGAGCGAGTTTTGCCTTTGTCTTCTGCTTGAGATGCCCAGAAGCAATTGGTGGGCCACTGAGTGAGACAGGATGCTGGACTAGATGGACTGTGGCCTGATCCAACAGCTACTCTTATGTCCTTCATAGACGAGTTCATGGAGGACAGGTGTATCGATGGCTACTAGAATGGATACCTGGATACTGCCTCTTGGATGGAGAGACAGGCAGGAGGCCTCTCAAGTCCATTTGCATGGGATGGAGAGCAGGTGAAGGTTTTGCTTTTGCCTTCTGCTTGAGAGGCTCAGTATGAATCGAATACAAAACAAATTTGTGGCCATTCCTAATGTTCAGACTTGAGCACAGCTGTTTGTTCGGTTTAATCATCCACCATTGAATGGAGTCAATGGGTGTTTGGTTTCACGGCCAACCAAGCACATGATTTTCATTCACACACAACCCAAATCTTTTGTCCTTCATCCTTAGCTACCCCAGCTGTGGGAAGGCCAACATCTGGAAGACCCTCAGGTTTCCCAGTTCTCCATTTGGAAATTGATCCTTCCTCCTTGCTCCCCTGCTAATATCTGTGGGTCTAGAGACCCATTTCATTGCAATACTGACACCTATTGATGGGGAGGAAGAAGGTCTTTTTTAAAGAAGGCTTGGAAGACTTTTCTAGAAAAGCAAAGAAAAGCCTACATTCAGCTGGGAGAAATTATTACATGACCTTCTGAAAATTCCTACAGGAACAGGAAACATGTCTCTGGGATTCAAGAGAAGAAAAAGAAGAGTTGGCGTTTATATGCCTTTTTTCTTGCCCTTAAGGGGACTCAAAGTGGCTGACAAATCTTCTGTTCTTCTCCCCACCACAGACACCCTGTGAGGTTAGTGCGGCTGTGAGAGCTCAGAAAAAGCCCAAGTCCACCCAGTCGGCTTTGTGGAGGAAGAAGAAGAGCTGGTTTTTATACTCTGCTTTTCTCACGCTTAAGGGGACTCAAAGTAGCTGACAAACCTTCTCTTCTTCTATCCACAACAGACCCTGGGGGCTCTGAGAGCTCAGAAAGAGAGCTGTGGCTAGCCCAAGGCCACCCAGTTGTCTTTGTGGAGGAAGAAGAGTTGGTTTTTATACCCTGGTTTTCTCACCTTAGGAGCACTCAAAGCAGCTGACGAACCAAACCTGTTCTCCCCACAACAGACACCCTGTGGGGCTGTGAGAGCTCAGAAATAGAGCTGTGGCTAGCCCAAGGCCACCCAGCTGGCTTTGTGGAGGATTCCTGAATTGAACAGGGAGACCTAGAGATAAAGAGTCTGTCTCTCTAAGCACAAGACCAAGCTGGTTCACAAGTGCACAAACGTACGGACAACGCAAACACACAACACTCCCCTGGACTTCAGGAAGAGTTCCTTATCTAGGTGACCTATTTTATTGATATTGTGGTGTTAGCGATGGCTTTGGGGTAAGGAAGAAAGAGAGGAAGATGCAGCTGATGGCTAGCGGAGAATTCTAGTCTTGACCGAGGCCGCCGGTGGTCATCCGGTGTAGAATCTTCCCCACTGGACTGTCCCTGGTTAGGTGTGACCAGCAGTCTCTGTGCTACTCTGCACATGTTTTTGTGGCCTGGAAGGTGTTTCCTTGGGGACGGAAGGAGGGGGAAAGGGAGCGCTAATGGACTTGAAGCTGTTCCACAACACTCGTTTCCTGCCCACCCGCGGTGTTCTGGACTTCCAGACCAGAAGGATTTCGATGTCCTTTCCATACAGCTGCCTGGGCAACGCTGCTACAGATTTAGCAATGATATTCGCCACGGCTGAGTCCGCTGGCCTCCAAACACATAGGGTGCATGTGTGTACATCTACATGTATTATTTATACAATTATTATTATTATTATTATGTTTTCCCTGAGTTTGGAGAGGAGGTTCCCCATCGTTGGCACAAGCCAGGATGTGTTAGGAAGGGGTAAGAGAGGAGGGAAGTCCATAAGCCGCCTACAGATGCCCCCTGATCGCACCTGTGCCACCAGCGGGTAGTTCCAAAAGAATCCGAAAGCCTCTTTGGGACTGTCTAGAATAAAGAACGGGACCCATTTCAGCCAGGCTGACGGGGAAATCCATGCAACGGGAAGAGGGAACATCAAAACGCGATCGGTTTCGTCCTGATGCACTTGGCCAGCAATGAAACGCTCCGATCCAACACCCAACCTTCGGTCCCGTCTTTCCAAAGGAGGCCGGGGGGGGGGGGGGATGCACAAAACATCCTCACCTTTAGAGATGCCATGGTTTCTCCGGACCCCTTCCGCAGCAAACTGTGTGACCCAGAGGGCCGTCCACCTTCTGGAGAACATGGCTCCCTTTTTAAAAAATATATTCATATATGTTTATTTCCTACCCAGGCATTCTCTGCTGCTGGGGTAATGAAGCAAGATCTTTGAGAGAGAGGGTGCAAGGGGAAATCCCACGGCCCCTTGGCCAGAGGACTCTGGGATGCTGTTCCTAACAAGACCAGGCCGGGCATCCATCTTGGTCGCGCGCTCTCCTCCGGTAAGCGGATGGTGGAGAAGGGAATCGGCCTGCTACTTGGCGCCGGATCCCGCCTGGCTGAGGTGCAGGAAGGAGTTGGTGGCATAGTTCTGGAAGAGGGGCTGCAAAAACATGCCGATGGTGCCAAAGACGCAGACAAAGACGAAGATCCACAGGAAAAGCCGGTCGATCACCATGGCGACGTATTTCCAGTCCTCGCTCACCTGAGAGGCAGGAAAGAGACATGACGTTAAGAGCATTGGAACCGAAGAGCAACCCTGCTGGTCATCTAGTGCAGCGTCCTGTCTCACACACCGCGTCCTGGCCCACCTGTTGCTCCTGGGCATCTCAAGAAGACGGCCGAGGGCAAAACCTTCCCCTGCAAATGACCTTGAGGGGTATCCTGCCTGTCTCTCCAACCTGGAGGCAGCACCAACGCATCCATCCTAGTAGCCACGGATACGCCTGTCCTCCACGAATTAGGAAGAGCCCTCTAGGATCAGGCCACATCTTAACTAGTCCAGCATCCTGTCTCCTACGGTGCCCCGGCAATTGCTCCAGGGCGCCTCAATCAGAAGATGAAGGCAAAACCATCACCTGTTCTCTCCCACCCGTCTCACCATTTTGGGGGGGGGGTCACCACGAGGTGGGGTGCAAACTCCGTAAATGCTCCAGAGGATCTTCAAAGATTGCGGCGAATCGGTCCAGAGATTCTGCAGAGCTTTGGACAAAGCTCCAGAGAAATGGCATTGCTCTGACCGGTCACCTCCGAAGCCTGTGCCAATCTCTGGAGTTTCCTTCGGAGCTATTTTTGGAGATTATTCATAGGCTTTGGGGCTTCAGGTTTCAGGGCCCACCCCTAGACCCCATTGCCCGATAGCAGTGGAAACGCGCTCCGTATAATCCGGATTTGGTGCCTAAAGACCCCATTGTAGGCCCCTGTAATGGGGTCTACAGGAAATCTGGATTATAGGTCCTGAAGGACCCGTTTGATCCGGGTTTCCCTAGAACAGGTGGAAACAATAGTGGCTCTAATGGGGTCTGCAGTGGAAACAGGGTCTTCCTGCTCTGAGCCTAATGGGTCCTTGATGGGTCCCTAATGGGCACTTTAGTGCTAGTGGAAAAAACTCCTCTTGTCAACCCAACCCCCAGGCGGCCTCCCAATCCCGTCCCTGGCAGTGCTACACCCTTTGTGCCCGGCATGAATTTTTCATGCGCTTTCCGCTTCAGAATCCAGCCAAGCAGAAGGGAAGTATTGATTTTTGGAAGTCGGCGGCGCTGTTGGCAGTGACAGCCGCTCTGTGGCAGGGTTAGCGAAGGACAGGTCCAGACGGAGGGCTTCAGTTTCTGATGGAGGCTTGGAAGGAGAGCAAGACAAGAGCATAGAAGGGCAGTAACCATAGCCGCTGCGGGTCTACACTTGTTTGAGGGTTCTATCAGACCTTGGGCTAGTCACAGCTCTCTTCTGAGCTCTCACAGCCCCGCCTACCCAGGGTGTTCTGTTGTGGCAAGAAGAACAGAAGGTTTGTCAGCCACTTTGAGTCCCCTTCAATGGGTGAGAAAAGTGGGGTAGAAAAGCCAGCTCTTCTTGTGCTACACGATTTCGTGACCCACTGCTAGTTTGCAATAGATGAACACCTGGGCAGGTAAGGGGGTGCTTCTAGGCACCTGCCCAGATGTTCACCTATTGCAAATAAGAGTCCAAGTGCACATTGCCCTCAGGTTCGATAGCTTCAGACAGAGGTTCAGCCCTAACTCAGTCCCCCTTTCAAGACAGGACAGGGATTGCTGTGTTTGCAGAATTGTTCCAAGGCGAAGGACAGAATACGTACACTTTGGTCGTCGTCTTCGCTCTTCATGTGGTCTGCGATGAAGCGGACGCCATCCACGGCCTCCTCCAGTCCACAGCAACAGGCACCAGGTGGGGCCACTGTCTGTCCAGGTCTGTCCCGAAACCCATTGACCCCGGATTCTGAGATTTCCGTGAAAGGCCTGCCACTGCTGCTGCCGCCGCCGCCACCACCACCGCCGTTGCCACCGCCATCGCCGTTGCTGCTACTCCCTGCCCCAAACTTCTTGACCGTGGAAGGGTTGACGTAGCAAGTGCAGGACCGCGCCCCTTCCCTCAGGAAGAAGCTGCCGGTCGCCCGCTCCTGGTTCTGCCGCTTCTGGCGCAGCCGTTGGCGGGCGCAGTTCTGCCGCGGTTGCTTCATGAACAAGAGCGCCGGTAGCTTGTCCAGGAAGACCACCTTGACCCACGGCGGCATGGTGTGGGTGGTGGGCGAGCGGTGGTGGACGTTCAGCACGCAGACGCTGGTCACGATGGAGAAGGTGACCAGGACCATGGTGAACATCAGGTACTTCCCCACCAGGGGGACGTCCAGCGAGGTGGGCGGCACGATCTTGGAGATCAGGAGCAGGAAGACGGTGAGGGCCAGGAGGACCGAGATGCAGAGGGTCATCTTCTCGCCGCAGTCGGACGGCAGGTAGAAGACCAGGATGGCCAGCGAGGTGATCAGGATGCAAGGGATGATGAGGTTGATCGTGTAGAAGAGCGGCTTGCGGCGGATGATGAAGTCGTAGGTGATGTCCACGTAGGTCGAGTCGTTGGGGTTCTCGTTGCGCCGCCCCGGCAGCGCGATGATGTCCCACTCCCCGCTGGGCGTGAAGTCGTCCAGGCTGGCCACGTCGCTCTTCAGCACGAGGTCGATCTCGGTGCGGTCGTAGGTCCACGAGCGGAACTTCATGGTGCAGTTCTGCTGGTCGAAGGGGAAGTGCTTCACCTCGATCTTGCAGGCGCTCTTGTAGATAGCCGGAGGGAGCCAGAAGATACTCCCGTCGTACGACACCACCGCGTTCGAGTAGAAGGACACCTCGTACATTCCGTCAGCGCTGCGGAGAAAAAGGGGGACAGGATCCTGCTCAGGGTCCCTAGTCGTTCGGTTGGTGTGGGCCCCGACTAGCGGAAGGAGCGCCTTCTCCTCTTTAGACCTGCCCAGAGACTAAGATCTCAAGGGTGGGGCCTTCTTGTAGTTCCCCCACCACTGGAGGTCAATAGGGTCCTTCTGGGTGGTGGCCCCTGAGCTCTGAAAGGACCTCTGAGTGGAGATATACCACTGAATCGCCCAGCGCCAATGATAGATGATTTTAAGCACCTGTTTAAGACTTATCTCTTCACCCAGGCTTTGGGTGTTTGCTTTGACGTGGTCCTCGTGGGATGGAATGGGGGGTATTTTCATCATGTCTTTGTTTAATGCTATTTTAATTATTTGGGGCTATTACTGATAAAGGGTGGGATAGAGGAAAGTAAGATACTGTAGGTAGATAGGCGACACCTGTGGACATGACCATGCCATCAACCTATTCTTAGTTTCACGGACAGGTGGCAAGAGTTTCCTTTCCCTGTAAACCAGTGCAAACACTGCCATTGTTTAATTGTCGGGTACATTGAGCCAACTCCTAGTTGACTCCACGGGTACCTCCATGGGCACCTCTGTGCAGCTTTCTTGGCGATGAACCAGAAGTGGTTTTCCATTACCTACTTCCAGGAGGATGCCGGGGATTGAATTGGCAAGCCCTCTGTTTTCCCGGCTATTTGCATTACTGCTGAGGTGCAGCTACTCCATAGGAACCTCTATGCAGCTTTCTTGGCAATTCTACAGAAGTGGTTTTCCATTGCCTACTTCCGGGGGAAGGTTGGGGATTGAATTGGCAACCCCTCTGCTTTCTAGGCTGTTTGTAATACTACCGAGGTGCAGCTACTCCATGGGAAACCTCTATGCAGTTTTCTTGGCAATCAAAGCAAAGCGGTTCTCCATTGCCTACCTCCAGGGGAAGGTTGGGGATTGAACTGGCAAGCCCTCTGCTGTCCAGGCTGTTTGCACTACTACTGAGGTGCAGCTACTCCATGGGAAACCTCTATGCAGTTTTCTTGGCAATGATACAGAAGCGGTTTGTCATTGCCTGTTTCCAGGGAGAAGCTGGGGATTGAACCTGTAGCCCTCTTACTTTCCGGGCAGTTTTTTCTACCGCTGAGCTACAGGCGGGTTTGAAATGGTCATTAGCAGCAGGTTTAACCAACAGAGCGTAAGATGGGGAAACGGTGCCCCTATGCGCCATTTTGGGCGTGGCATGGCTGAGATTTGTTTTGGCAATTTACGCTAGAGTAGACCTGAGAACCAAAGCCACAGCCTGGTTATTCTCGCTGTCGGAAGATGCCTGCTAGGTCAACCTGTGCAACAGACAGGAACTTCTGGGAAGCTTCCTGAGCGCAACCCAGCCCTTCATCACTTGGCTTCTGGCTTCCCTTCTAAACCCACAGGTGTGGACTCCTGGACTGGGGTTACCTACTTGTTGTAGAGCACAACATCAGGCAGCCAGATGTGTTTCGAGGGCAAGCGCACTTTCTTCATGTCGTCAAATTCTTCTGGGTCCCACATGAGGCGATAATCTTCCCATTCCTAGAGGGGGATCCCAGAGAGAAGAGGCCCAGTTACCCGTCTGTTCTTCCAAAACACTCAAAGCAACAGATACATATCCATTCGTATTGGATACATGCCCATTTGTTCTGGACATGTATCTGTTTATATTGGATAAGTATCTGTTCATATTGGATATGTATCCATTTATATTGGATATGTATCCATTTGTATTGGATATATGTTTATATTGGATACGTATCTGTTCATATTGGATATGTATCTGTTTATATTGGATAAGTATCTGTTCATATTGGATATGTATCCATTTATATTGGATATGTATCCGTTTGTACTGGATATATGTTTATATTGGATATGTATCTGTTCATATTGGATATGTATCTGTTTATATTGGATAAGTATCTGTTCATATTGGATATGTATCCATTTATATTGGATATGTATCCATTTGTATTGGATATATGTTTATATTGGATACGTATCTGTTCATATTGGATATGTATCTGTTTATATTGGATAAGTATCTGTTCATATTGGATATGTATCCATTTATATTGGATATGTATCCATTTGTATTGGATATATGTTTATATTGGATACGTATCTGTTCATATTGGATATGTATCTGTTTATATTGGATAAGTATCTGTTCATATTGGATATGTATCCGTTTATATTGGATATGTATCCATTTGTATTGGATATATGTTTATATTGGATACGTATCTGTTCATATTGGATATGTATCTGTTTATATTGGATAAGTATCTGTTCATATTGGATATGTATCCATTTATATTGGATATGTATCCATTTGTATTGGATATATGTTTATATTGGATACGTATCTGTTCATATTGGATATGTATCTGTTTATATTGGATAAGTATCTGTTCATATTGGATATGTATCCATTTATATTGGATATGTATCCATTTGTATTGGATATATGTTTATATTGGATACGTATCTGTTCATATTGGATATGTATCTGTTTATATTGGATAAGTATCTGTTCATATTGGATATGTATCCATTTATATTGGATACATAGACGTTTGTATTGGATATGTTCATATTGGATACATATCCATTTGTATTGGATAGGTATTCCTTTGTAATGGATATGTATCTGCTCGTATTGGATATGTATCCATATTGGACACATGTCTGTCTGTATACATATCCAATGCGTATTCCCAGTTTAACGAATTCCCAAAGTATTTGTATCCGTACGAATGTTATTGTACGAATGTCGTAACATTCGATTGATGTACCAATGTCTGAATTACCCAAATATATATGAATAATGAATATTGCAAATATTCGTCCACATCCTAGTCCTGTGATGTCCGTGCCTCCCTGTGGAATAACCAACCTGCACATGCGCCCACAAGTATCACTCAAAGAAGCGCAGAAATTCAGGATTTCCTTAGCTTTGTGTGTTTAAGCAGCCATTTAGCTACTTCCTGGTATCTCCTCTAGCTCTAAAATCCTGTGTTTCTTCTCCCAGTTATAGGTGCAATATTGCCACCTCTCCTTTCTCCCTCTTTCAGAGGGAATGATCCATGCCTTCCTTAATTTTCCGATCAATGAATGCCTGCATGGCTGGCTGTAGCATTCTTAAGAGCCTAAGAGGAGCCCTGCTGGATCAGGCCGCAGCCCATCTAGTCCAGCATCCTGTCGCACACAGTGGCCCGCCAAATGCTCATGGGCATCTCAAGCAGAGACAAGGACAAACCTCTTCCTGCTCTAGAATCCCAGCAAATGGCCTTAGAAGCATCCTGCTTCCGCCCCCACCCCCAGCCTGAAAGATGCACCTAGGCATTCATTCTAGTAGCCATTGATACATCTGTCGTCTTGATAACGCTGTTTGCAATACTACAGTTTCAGTACACACATGCTCCCTTGAAGGACAACACCTTTTGGGAATCATGTTCAATAGCCTAGAGAGTTTGGAGGCAGAGATTTTTTTTTAAAGTGGGGTACAAAACCACCCTGCAGCACACAAACGGCCTCACAGATCCCCTAAAGCAAGAGGTTATGAAGCATAAAGAGTGGGAGGGGATGAAGGACTAACCTGCGTGAGCCAGACGTTGGTGGTCATGATCTGTTCCCTCTCGTGCTGAAAAGAGACCATAAGAATGTAAGAGGAGCCCTTCTGGATCAGGCCGCAGCTCATCTAGTCCATAGGAACCTAAGAGGAGCCCTGCTGGATCAGGCCACAGCCCATCTAGTCCATAAGAACCTAAGAGGAGCCCTGCTGGATCAGGCCACAACCCATCTAGTCCATAGGAACCTAAGAGGAGCCCTGTTGGATCAGGCCACAACCCATCTAGTCCATAGGAACCTAGGAGGAGCCCTGTTGGATCAGGCCACAGCCCATCTAGTCCATAAGAACCTAAGAGGAGCCCTGCTGGATCAGGCCACAGCCCATCTAGTCCATAAGAACCTAAGCGGAGCCCTGCTGGATCAGGCCACAACCCATCTAGTCCATAGGAACCTAAGAGGAGCCCTGTTGGATCAGGCCACAACCCATCTAGTCCATAGGAACCTAGGAGGAGCCCTGTTGGATCAGGCCACAACCCATCTAGTCCATAGGAACCTAAGAGGAGCCCTGCTGGATCAGGCCACAACCCATCTAGTCCATAGGAACCTAGGAGGAGCCCTGTTGGATCAGGCCACAGCCCATCTGGTCCATAAGAACTTAAGCGGAGACCTGCTGGATCAGGCCACAGCCCACCTAATCCATAGGGACCTAAGAGGAATGTTATTAAATCTGATTCAAATTTGAATGTCAACATTTATCAGATTTGAATCGGAGTTTTGAAATTTTGAATATTCAGATTTTTAAATAATTTAGTATCATTTAGTATCCAAGCTCAATGATCTAATAATCATGTATTTGAGTTCCACAAAGTGCTTTGTTCTGCTGCACCTAGAAAGCTAGTGGTTACTTCTTCCTTGTAGTCTAGATTTCTGCAAGCAGAGAGCAGACACAACACCCTATCCTGACACCTGATCTTCCAGTAGCTTGCCAGATTATTAAGGATAGTTATTTTGAGTTTCCCACTCCGGGTGCCTTTGACTAAAAATCCTATATATCAATATTAACCAGAAATCCAGAAACCATGATGGGTTTCTCATAATATTGATTCCTTGCCTCTGTCTGCCAGCTCTTTGCGTTATTGGTGCTGCTCCAAAATACCCGGATGCTAGCAAGTGCAGGGGAAAAAAACCAAAGGGAAGTGGGTGGGCGCTTGCTAACATCCTGGTATTTTGGAACAGGAACAATAGCGTGAAAGGCTGGCGGATGAGGTAAGAGCACAGGATTTTCCCAGGATTGGTGGGACTGGATTGCGGGATTTAATGAAGACGCTGCAATTTCCTCTTGGTATCTAGACCAGGCACTGTCTATCTTTACTGTGAAATCTTAAGGGCTGTATAACCCCAGAGCCCTGCTATGGCGTTGGGTTCACCTCACTGCCGGCATTTTTCACGCACCTGGCAGCTCCCGTATTTTAATGTCCCGGCATGCCGCCAGACTCTCCAGCTTTGGCAAAGCTCCTCCGAAGTGGTGCCAGGTTCAATTTCTGGGAGCTTATCGCATGTATGAAAATGAGCAAATGAAAGTGGGGGGGGGGAGGGCAGGGATGTGGCAAGTTCCCAAAAGTCCAATCGCCAAGTCTGGTATGCAGGGGAATATTGATGTTGTCATGGTCAGCCAGGTGGAGGATGAGGAGGACTCACTTCCTCAGGTACAGGAGGAACCTGAGGTGATGCCAGGACCCAGTTCTGACCCCCCAGCCCCATTGGAGCCTGAGGTTCAACAGCCCAGCCTTGCCACAGCAGAAGTGCAAGATGGGGGAGACATGGAACAGCAGAACTAGAGATCCCCAGCTTTAAGCAAAGGAGAGCAGAGAAGGAAGGGTTAAGATGATCAAAAAGACTTGCCCAGAGACATGAGGATCACCAGCAGCTGTGAACTCAATCTGCAAAGTTAAAACACCGGGCAGACGCCCAAGCCCTTTGTCAGAAACTATTTGTTTACCTTCTGGCTGCCCTGACCTCGGACTGGACTGTTTGTATGACTCTCGTTAACCCTGGACTTGGACTGTTTCTGGATTTCTTCTTTTCGGATGTCGTTTGGGCTGAACCTTTGCGGAGCAATCTCTTACCAGCTGTGTGTTTCTATGTGAGCTGGCAGCTTTCTCAGACAGATGTACGTTCAACCGTTTGTCTGGACCCAGCCTGGATTTTGGCCCGATACCCACCCACACAACCAGAACTCTCCCGGGCTTGTCTGCTCTGATTGCATCTCCAGAACAGTGTGAGTGCGTGCATGCTCTGGGAGCGAATATTTGGGAGGTGGTCCCCATTACCCCTTTTCCGTCCCCCGCTACCCACCACACTGATGAGCTGGGCCAGGGACACCATCAGCTGTACCGTCACCAGCTCAGAACCGTTGGTGGCCGGGCGGATCAATTTGTTGTACCGGGCTGGATCTAGGAGGTGTTCCACCAGCCGTTCTTCCGTATCTGTCGCTGCGCCCCCTGTTGGCGGAAGAAGGAAGTACACATCAGTACCTGTCACTTCCGGGATTTTATTGTATTTTTCGCTACCGAATGTGTTCTGGCATTCTGTACATGTTAATGAGTGTCTGAACTATGCATACGAATGTCCAGAATGTGCTGAATCAAACCCGGTATTCCCAGATAAGCGTCCGGCTCCCTAGCCCCTAGACCAAACAGCAGCAGCAGCAGCACACATGAAGAGGACCTGAGCACACTGGTGGATCACAGACTGAACCTGAGCCAGCAGTGTGACGCAGCTGCAAAAAAGGCAAACACCATCCCGGTTTGCATTAAGAGCAGCACTGAGCCGAGATTATGAGAAGCAACCTAGTCCACCTCTCCTTCCCTGGTGGTCTTCAAGCAGAGGCTGGACCTACATCTATCTACAATGGTTTAGGAAATCCTGCCTCGAGCAGGGGGTTGGACTAGATGACCTTGGGATGCCCTTCAACTCAGTGGCTCTGTGGTTCCGTTTCTGCAGTCAGCCTCCATTGCCTTTGAGGGAGGCCCTGTAATTCAGCAACAGAACTGCGTGCGATACAGAGGTGCCCAGAGAGGGACACGGGGCCTTCTGCGTCCATCCGGGATTGAATGCTGGGAGTTATAGTCCCAGTCTAGCATCTCTCTTGCAAAGCCAAGCCTCCACATTCTGCTTTCTCCTTCCTGCATTTCCCTTGGCGAGGGGTTGCAGGCTCAGGTCACCCTTTCTGAGGCCATAAAACCTACAAAGAGACAAATTATTTTTAAAGCCTCAAACCGGAACATCTGACGGCGACAGCGCTCCATGGGTCTCCACGGGATGGCATTAGCCGCTATCGCAATGACGAGCAAAACAAAGGGATTAATATTTCCAGAGCAAAATGTTTCCACTTTTTGCCTTCGGCTCAGTGGGCGAAAAGGGGAAGGAGGCGGTTGTACGCCACACGCGCTGTGAAAAAGGGACTCTGAAAGCCACCTCTAGAAAAAGGACCTTTAAAAACTCAAAGGAAAGCCACAAAATACATTTTAAGACCGCAGAATAAACAGAAGTTGATGCAAAATGAGCCGCTGTTAAGCTTATTGGCAGGACTGATATGATATGTTTGTAGCTCAAAGGGAAATGATAAATATACTTTGCAGAGGTTGGAGTATCTCTCCTTCCCTCCTGTCTTCCCTCCCTTCCTCTCTTTCTCTCTCTCTGTCCCTCTTTTCTGAGTCAATCTGTTCTTTACAATCGCTGTGTTGTGGGTATAATGTGTGTCATTTATTGTATGCAACACCAGAAGCTATTTTGTCCGTGGTCAGTCTGGTCTAGCGGTTAGAGGGCCAGACTCTTATCTGGGAATATCGGGTTCGATTCCGCACTCCTCCATGAAGCCAGCTGGGTGACCTTGGGCTAATCAGAGCTCTCCTCTGAGCTCTCAGCCTTGCCCACCTCACTGGGTGTCTGTGGTGGGGAGAAGAGCAGAAGTTTTGCCAGCCGCTTTGAGTCCCCTTAAATGGGTGAGAAAAGCGGGGTAGAAAAACCAGCCCTTCTTCTTCCTCCACAAAGCCAGCTGAGTGACCTTGGGCTAGTCACAGCTCTCTCCTGAGCTCTCACAGCCCTACCCACTTCACAAGGCGTCTGTTGTTGGGAGAATAACAGCAGGTTTGTCAGCCACGCTGAGTCCCCGTCAATGGGTGAGAAAAGCAGAATAGAAAAGCCAGCTCTTCTTCTTCAAGCTACTGACTTGTCAACATTCGTATGTGCAGATTCTAATAAAAAAACTGAGCGAATAGATTCAAATTCGGTAAATAAGAATCGAATCTTGTTAAATTCGCATTTAAAAGTTTTGAATCGGGTTTTTGGGTATTTGTTCCGATTCGAATAGAATGTCAAAAATACATTTGTGGACATTCTACTGTGAAGTAGGTGTGAGAGCTCAGAAGAGGTCTGTGACTTGCCCAAGGTCACCCAGCTGGCTTCGTGGAGGAGGGTGGAATCAAACCTAGTATTCCCAGATAAGAGTCCGGCTCCTTAACCGCTAGACCAAAGAGTCACAGTGACACTTGCTGACTTGTTTTCTATTCCCTTCCCAATTATTCCCAGCATCGAATTAGCTGGTGCTGCTGGTGCTGCTGGTGCTGCTGAGCTCTGAGGCCAGGCGCTCCATCCCACCAGGAGGCCAAGACCCCTTTCCATCCCATCAAAGGCAGAACCGATTTGGTTTGGAGAAGAAACCGGTGCGCACTGGCAAGCGGGCCGCTCCTGCGGTCAGATCTGACATGCTGCCTTTTGAAATGCCCTGGAGTTGCCGGGGAAGGCGGCCGGGTCTGGCTTGGCTCCATCCCTGCCGCTCGCCCAGCTGAGCTCCGGACCTTTCCCACCCCTGCCAAGTCTGGGAAGGCAAACATTTCCTCGCTGCCTGGCAGGTTAATTGCCGTTTGGGGAAGCAGATGACAGACGGTCGGAAAGCAAAGAGGCCTTCCGGATTATCGATCGGGGAGCAGGGAGCGAGAGCCTTGCTGCTGCCCTGGAGTTTGGAGGAGCTTTTGATTTTAGAGCAGTTCCCCCCCCCCCATAACCTGCCCTCCTGCCTTTGGGTATAGAAGGGGAAGGGGAGGAGAAGTCACTCTTAAGGGGACTCAAGGTATCTGACAAATGTTCTGTTCTTTTCCCTTAGGGGGACTCAAGGCGGCTGGCAAAGGTTATGTTCTTCGCCCTTAAGGCGACTCAAGGCGGCTGGCTAGCATTCTGTTCTTCTCCCTTAAGGCGACTCAAGGCAGCTGATAAATGTTCTGTTTTTCTCCCATAAGGGGACTCAAGGCAGCTGATAAATGTTCTGTTCTTCTCCCATAAGGGGACTCAAGATGACTGGCTAGCATGCTGTTCTTCTCTCTTCAGGGGGGGACTCAAGGCAGCTGACAAACATTCTGTTCTTCTCCCCACAACAGACACTCTGTGAGGAATGTGGGGCTGTGACTAGCCCAAGGCCACCCGGCTGGCTTTGTGCAGGAATGCAAAATCCAACCAGGGTACTTCCAAGTAAATCTGACACTTTTAACCACAAGACCAAAATATAAATATACAAATATAAACAATACTTCCCCCGCTTGAAAATCATGAATTAGTGACCTGCTCTTCTGTGTTGAGAGAAGAAGAAGAGTTGGCTTTCCTACCCCTCTTTTCTCACCAACTTAAGGGGACTCAAGGTGGCTGACTAATGTTCTGTTCTTCTACCCACAACAGAACACTCTGTGAGGTTGGTGGGGCTGTGAGAGCTCAGAAAGAGAGCTGTAATAAGAACAGTTCCTTGGGAACATGCAGAAACAACCAGCTGACCCAGTTTGGCACATCCTCAAGGCTCATGAGCAAGTTTGGTCTCATGGTTAGGGAGCCCAACTCTTATCTGGGAATACCGGGTTCGATTCCGCTCTCCCCCATGAAGCCAGCTGGGTGACCTTGGGCTAGCCACAGCTCTCTCCTGAGCTCACACAGTCCCACCGACCTTACAGTTGTGGGGAGAAGAACAGAAGGTTTGTCGGGCGCTTTGAGTCCCCTTAAATGGGTGAGAAAAGCAGGATAGAAAAGCCAGGGCAGTTTTGTTATGGGACACGTATTGGATATTGTTTTCGTATCAGATTTTCATAGGAGATTTATTCAAACCAGGATCTGTTCGAACGAATACAAATTCTCTTACATTCGATTCGGTACAAACGGAACGCAAACAAAACCCATTCCTGCACGTCCCTAAATCTGAGAGCCTGAAGGAAAAGCATCTTGCGCTGGTAGGATGTTTGGCAAAGTGAAGTTGCTGCAGTCTTAGACCTTTTATTTTTCGGTAATTTTTTTTTTTAAAGGGGTGGGAAGAGAGAAGTCCTGACGTCCCTTTGCTTCTGGCAGGAAGTCATACCTGGTCCACAGCCACCAGCTTGGTGGGTTGCCAGCATTTCATGAGAGTTCAATTTTAGCAGTGACTCCAGATCCCACCAGCCCCAAATTAGCAGTGGTGAAGAAGAAGAAGAAGAAATGTTGGCTTTTCTATCCCGCTTCTCTCACCCATTTAAGGGGACTCAAAGCGGCTGACAAACCTCCTGTTCTTCTTGCTTCAGGGAACATAAAGCGGCTGACAAAGCTTTCTGTTCTTCTCCCCACAACAGAACACCCTGTGAGGTTGGGGGGGGGGCTGTGAGAGCTCAGAAGAGAGCTGTGACTAGCCCAAGGTCACCCAGATGGCTTCATAGGGGAGGGCAGAATCGAACCCGGTATTCCCAGATAAGAGTCCAGCTCCCTAACCACTAGTCCAAACTGGCTCAAACTGAACCCAGAAGTAGTTTGCTGTATAATCCTGACTTGGAGAAAATCTCAGGACCAAAGCTGAGATATCTTCTGCACATGTTAACTAATGTCCTAGCAATGAGCTGTGGCAACTGACCAAAATGCCCTCAAGTGGGGCTTGGATTATGGGGACCCCGTGGTCGTCATCGCCATCAAGAGCTTCAAAACCCCAGCAGCATGAACAAGGGGAGGGAGGCCTGGCGTCCGGCTATCCCACCTGTTTTATAAGTCTCTTTATTATTCTGTAATGTATTATTTGTTATAACATGCAACTGCGATGTACAGTTGGACCCCCGTATCCACTGATTTGGTAACCACGGTTTCAGTTAACCACGGTTTCCAGATCAGCCTGCCACCTGCCATGGGCACCATAAGGGAAAAGCACCCAGAACCGGAAGGCCTCTTTCAGACTCCAGAGGGCCTATTTTGGCCTCTGTAGAGCACTGGAACAGGTGAGTGACACCATCAGAATCCATCCCAAAATGTAAGGGGGGGATCCACTGGCATTGAACACCTATTCCAACGCTCTACGGAGGCCGAAATAGGCCTTCCAGATGCCAGAAAAGCAATTCCAGTTCTAGGTTTGCATGACCCCGGTGCCAGAACGCCTGTTCACGATTATCCACGGGTTCCGGTAACCACGGTAGGAGCCGGAACATATCCCCAGAGGATACAGGGGTCTGGCTGTATTATTTGATGTTGTATTTTTTCTGTCTTATGTAAACAGCCTTGGGCAAAAAAAAATTCTTTGCATTTCAGTTGTTGATTATAAGTTTGTTGTTCGGCCCCTTTCACGGAAAGGGTGTTATAAATAAACATTATTGCTTTCCAGGCAACTCATCAGCAAGCTAATCAAAAATACAGCTTTTAAAATTAGCCTGGAGAAAAAGTTAGGGAGATGGACCTAAGTGGACCTAAGGTAACACATTCTCTTAATCTGTGATTATCCAGGCCAGAACGATTTGTGATTTTTTTTTTTTCTGCTGGAACCTGGGAAGAAATATAAGCATGGCTAGGGAAAAGCCATAGTGCCAGGGTTAGAAATCTGGAAACATCACAGGATTATTAGCCCAAGGCATTTGGAAGAAGAAGAGGCATAGATTGCATGCACGCATAGCAAAAAAAGAGAGAGAGAGAAAGAGAAAAGAAGTATCTCAAACCACTTTGGAGATACGGTCCTTGTGTTCTATTTCTAATCTGCTTTTTCTAACCTACAATATTCAGCACAGGAATAATCCAACCTGTGTGTGTGTGTTTTGGCTGGACTACCAATGAACAAGGTGTTGAGGACAGAAGAAGAAGAAGAATTGGCTTTTCTACCCTGTTTTTTCTAACCCGTTTAAGGGGACTCGAAGTGGCTGACAAACCTTCTGTTCTTCCCCCCACAGGGGACTCAAGGTTGCTGGGAAGCTTTCTTTTCTCCCCACAACAGAACACCCTGTGAGGTTGGTGGGGCTGTGAGAGCGCAGAAGAGAGCTGTGGCTAGCCCAAGGTGACCCGGCTGGCTTCATGGGGGAGAGCGGAATTGAACCCGGTATTCCCAGAGAAGAGTCCGGCTCCCTAACCACTAGACCAAACTGGCTCCGACGAAGACGCCGTCTCAACAGCAAGTGCATGAAAGGATGTGGGAAAATGTAACACTAATGTTTAAATTTTATTTTTGGAGACATCAGACAATGAATTATACGGGAGTAGAGAGCAGAGTTATCAGTCGAAGAGAAGCGGAAAGATTTATTCAGTTTCATTAATAGACCAGGAGTGACAAATGGATGAAGAAATAAGGAAAATGATAAATAGCCTTACTAATTGAATGCTAAACTCCACTTTGGGAGAGAAGCATAGGGAAGGGGAATTGAAAAATTAGAAATTTTCTTGGAGTTATCCATTATGAATGCAGATGTAAAATGAGTGCGTCTGGTTGTATATCTAAAATGCATATAAATAAATGATTAAAAACTTGTTTAAAAAGAGGGCAGAAGAAGATGAAGGCGGTTTGTTTTGTGTTGGATAAGCAGCCAAAGCTCAGCGGAAGCACAGCCACGGATAAGACTTGTAAGAGGTTGGAGTGAGCTAGAAGTCAACTGAAGGGCAAAAAAATAAAGAAACGAAAAACAAGTGTCTTAAGACATCTATTGGCAGCTATACAAAATATAGATTTCCAGCCTCGCGGCTCCTGCACTTAAGAACAGCCCTTGCCAGCCCTCCATTCGGCCCTCGGAACATGAGCGGTTCGCGGAAAGTGGAATCCAGAACATTTCTAGGGGCAGATGCAAAGCTGGCAATGAGAATTCTAGTTGCTTCAAGTCATAGCAGACGCCTGGTCCATTTTGCTTGGAATGGGGAGTGTAGGCAGGGAGTCAACGGCCCCGTGGTCAAGAGGAACCCTGCTGGATCAGGCCACAGCCCATCTAGCCCAGCATCCTGTCTCACACAGTGGCCCAGCAATTGCTTCTGGGCATCTCAAGCAGAAGATGAACGCAAAACCTTCACCTGCTCTTGACTCCCTGCAAATGGCCCTTAATTAGAGGCCTCCTGCCTGCCTCTCCAACCTGGGGGTGGTACCTGGGCATCCATTCCAATAGCATTGATACTGTACACCTGTCCTCCTTGAATTAAGAGGAGCCCTGCTGGATCAGACCACAGCCCATCTGGTCCAAAAGAACCTAAGAGGAGCCCTGCTGGATCAGGCCACAGCCTGTGTAGTCCATAAGAACCTAAGAGAAGCCCTGCTGGATCAGGCCACAGCCTGTCTAGTCCATAAGAACCTAAGAGGAGCCCTGCTGGATCAGGCCACAGCCTGTCTAGTCCATAAGAACCTAAGAGGAGCCCTGCTGGATCAGGCCACAGCCTGTGTAGTCCATAAGAACCTAAGAGAAGCCCTGCTGGATCAGGCCACAGCCTGTCTAGTCCATAAGAACCTAAGAGGAGCCCTGCTGCATCAGGTCTCAGCCCATCTGGTCCATAAGAACCTAGGAGGAGCCCTGCTGCATCAGGTCTCAGCCCATCTGGTCCATAAGAACCTAGGAGGAGCCCTGCTGCATCAGGTCTCAGCCCATCTGGTCCATAGGAACCTAAGAGGTGCCCTGCTGGGTCAGGCCACAGCCCATCTAGTCCAGCATCCAGTGGCCCACCAACTGCAAACCTTCTCTTGTTCTCAAATCCCAGCAAATGGCCTTAGAGGCCTCCTGCTTATCCTCCCAGCCTGGAAGATGTACTTAGGCATCCATTCTAGCATCCATTGATACATCTGTCGTCCATAAACTTGCCCAACCCTTCCTTAATGCGATGGGTCGATGCCTTATCCCCACCAGAGCCTGTGTTCCTTGGGAGATCAGGGGTGCATCTTTGTAGGACCACCTCTCAGCTCGGCCTCCCAGCCACACTCACCCAGCCACCCTCTCCCCGCACCTCTGGCGCTACAAACTTCTCCGGGCCGGCGTTTGGCCACGACTGAGTCACTCCTGCAGTCCTCCCCTGGGCCTTCCAAGTTTCCTTCAAGCCATCTTTTCCAGGTGTAAACAACCAGACACCCTGACCGGCATTGCCCCCTGTTCAAGCTCTTTTGGTTTGGTCCATGTCCCTTCCCTCTCCCGCTGTCTGGATTTGGAGACGTGAGGTAGAGGAAGCCCATTCCAGACCCCTTGAGTAGGGGGGAAGTTTACTGGGGGGGGGGTGAAGGGAAGGGAAGGGAAGGGAAGGGAAGGGAAGGGAAGGGAAAGGCACCCTCTCAAAGCCACCCAAAGCCGTCGGAAGGTAAGAGGTGGGTAGAAGGTGAACCATCTCTCCGGCTAAGCTCTGAGCGGCCTGTCGCGTCTCCAACCCAGATGAGTAACTGACGTATTTCCAAGCCCATCATGTCGTGGCACAACCTAAATAGCGCCCCTACACCCAGCCGGCGTGTCTCCCCTCCCCTCCCCTCCCCCCTATACCACGGGTGAAGCCCTGGACCGGAGGGGAGGGAGCCTGGCCTGCGTTCAAACAAAGCCCTGGGGGGGGGCCGGATAGTGGTGGGGGGACACAGCTGGGATGCTGGGGCCAGAGGGGAGGGAGGGAGGGAGGGAAAGGCTTACTTCTCAGGATGCCAAGGAAGCAGAAGAAGACCAGGAGAGCCATCGAGGCGAGCGGAGGGCGCGCTTTCTTCTTCCTCAAGGCAGGGGCATGTCCTGTCTCCAAGCCGCCCCCACCTCCGACTACCCCTAATTCAGGGCAGCGGGGGACCTTGCACTCCGGGGATCCGGGCTCTGAGTCTCCTGCTGCTGCTGCTGCTGCTGCTGCTGCTGCTGCTGCTCCGATGGAGCCGGCATGTGAAAAGAGACGCTCAGGCCGGGCAGGTCTCCGAAAGCGTCGCGGGGCGCCACCGCGACCGATCCCCGACCTCCCCACTCCAGATCTCGCCTTCAGCTTGATCCTGTCGAAGAAGGGACCCGGGGGGGGGTAGTGGTGGGTGGGCGGTTGGTTGGAGGACTGCCTTGCTTCCGCCCACAGGGCCCTTTTGGGGTGCGGTGGGGGACGCACGATGCGCTGTCCCTGGCGCCGAATCTCCGCGCTAGGCGCCCCTGGTGCTGAAATCCCCGCGCCGCTGTCCGTGGTGCTGAAACCTCCGCGCCGCTGTCCGTGGTGCTGAAATCCCCGCGCCGCTGTCCCTGGTGCTGATTCCTGCCCCCTCCTTCCCTCCTCAGCCGAGTGGAAGAGCCATGCGCAGAGCTAGGAAAGGCACCCCTTTGCCACCCCCCCACCCCACTCCCCCTCCGGTTCGGATGGCTTACAATGCCCGATGCGCAAGAGAAGCGTTAAGGGGCTGAGACCAGATAATGCTGGATCGCGACGGCAGGGAGGGGAGGGAGGCCGCGTGGGGATAACAGACACTCCTGGCTTTCTCGCTCTGCCTCTCTGTCTCTGTCTGCCTCTCCTATTCCTTCCTTCCTTCCTTCCTTCCTTGTCAGTGATTTTGGCAGCGGCTCTTTGCCTTGACGCAGAGCTGGCGAGTTGGCCGCACAGTTCGAGGCGATTCAAATCCGGGACCGGTTTATTCCGGGCCGAGGCTCACGGGATGGTCGCTGGCTGCCCTTTCCTCATGGCCGGGTCCCGGAAGCAAGCGGCTAGCAGGCTGGGGAGCCGAGTGGATGGGGCCACACTCACACAAAGCCCCACCAGAGATGACATGGCCCAGTCCCTTGAGTGGACGAAAGGGGTCCACAGCTGCCTAGAGCATGCAGGAGGATTAGGGGTCTGGAGAAAGAAGGCAGGAAAGGAGGGGAAAGGAGATAATTTCCTTTGGTTTGTGCAGATATGGAAGGATGGCCACTAAGGATGTGCACAGATATTCAAAAATTTGAATATTCAATTCAAATCCGTCGAATGTCAACATTCGAACTCGAATCGGGTCTTTGAAAATCTGAATTTACACATACAGACAAATCATGAATTTTCAAAAATCTGATACTTGATTTTCGAATAATTCGAACGAACAGATTCGTATCTATCGGATACAAGTATGCGCGAAAATTATACGTATTTGCGCATATAATGCAGGATGAAAGCAGGATGCATACAGGATAAATACGTATTTGTGGAAATTCGTATAGCGGATACAAACCTTATCGACATGCGTAAATCCAGATGCAAATCAGATTTTCAAAAATCCAGATTTTTGAAATTCAAATCGAATCAAATTTTCAAATATTTATTTATTTATTTATTTACATTTTATCCCATCCTATACCCTGGGGTCTCCGGGCGGGTAACATTTAAAATCAAACACTATTAAAACAATACCAGTGTGTTTTAAAACAGCAACATCTGCAAGTGGGAAGGGAAAAGTGAATCCTCATTTAACCAAAGGCCAAGGCAAAGAGGGGCGTCTTCACTGCCTTCCTAAATGTGTGGTCGAACAAACTGCCTTGACAGCAGAAAGCTGCCGGCTCGATCCCTGTCCTCTCCCTCAAAGAAGGGAATGGCAAACCACTTTCTGTATCACTGCCAAGAAAACTGCACTTGAGGGCTCCCAAGCAGTGACCATAGCTCAGAGGCCTGGCAAAATACTTGGAAAGCAGAGGGTTGCTGGTTCACACACCCCACCCCACCCCAGCCTCTCCCTGAAAGCAGGCAATGGCAAACCACTTTTGTATCTCTGCCAAGGAAACTGCACAGGCGTGCCCATGAAGTCAACCAGAAATTGGCCGTGACTCAGGGCATACAGTACAGGCTGAGCCCTCATCCTAATAGAGGATCTCTCTTTTCTCGCTTACCCTTTTGCATCCGCTCATGCTAGTGTTGTTTCCGTCCCCCAGATTCAATGCTTCTTCCTTTATTTTCTTCACGCATCGCTGGACAAGTGTGTTCCCCCGGAGCATCACGCCTGGATGGAACAGAGGACCAAATGCCAGACGCTGTCTGGATGGTTGTCCTTGTCTGAGCCTGCTTTGGCCTGATGCTTGCCCACAGAGGGCCGTGAAGGTCCCTTGAGCCAGAGGGCACACGAAGAAGAATTCCCCTTGGGTAGAGAGAGAGGGTTTGCTCTTGTCTGGGTGGAGAATCCCAACCAGATGGGTGTTGGGTGTGAGTGGCAGGTGTCTGGGAAATCCAGACAAAATGGCACCTTTTAATTTTTTAACTAAGCCAGGGAGAGACATTGCAAAGAACTCCTGGAGCTTCAATATATCCAATACATATGCGGTGTAACGAATGGACACAGTTCACTGATACAGCAACTGTCTGGAAAGCAAAGGGTTGAAGGTTCAAACCCTACCATCTTCCCCAGATGGTGGGAATGGCAAACTACTTTTGTGCCTCTGTCAAGAAAACTGCATAGAGGGGCCCATGGAGTGGTCATAAGTCGGTGTTAGAGCAAAGTGTCTGGAAAGCAAAGGGTTGAAGGTCCAACCCCTACCATCTTCCCCAGAAGGAGGAAATGGCAAACCATTTCTGTGCCTCTGCCAAGAAAACTGCGTAGAGGGGCCCATGGACTGGTCATAACTCAGTGTTGGAGCAAAGTGTCTGGAAAGCAGAGGGTCACCAGTTCGATCTCCAGCCTCCCCCCCCCCCCAGAAGTAAGCAATGGCAAACCATTTCTGCATCCCTGCCAAGAAAACTGCACAGCATTGTGCATGAAGCCACCATAAGCCAACTCTAAATCTCAGGTGCAAAACAATAAGGACAGTTCCTCGTATAGCGTTTCTGAGGTACAGCCCCTCTTTTTCAGGGGTGATGCTGGCACAGTTCTATGAGCGTGTTCAAAAGCTTTTGAGTTTAGGCTGTACTGGGGTTTCCGCGAAGCGGTCTGGGAAATATTATGGGATGCTACAGTGTGGCATTAACATTACCACTGCAACTAAGAGATTGTGGATGGATGGGTGTCTTCTTTTTTATTCGTTAATAATTGCAGTAGAAAAGCTTTTGAATGGCCCAGTGAGATGAATGTGTTTTGGTTGAGGAATGGAGGGGGTCACCTTTCGAGAGACCAAGGACAATGGAAGCCGTGGATTTGCATAGAATTTGCATCTGCTAAAGTAGGCGGCTCAGAATTCCTGCCCTTTGAATAAACTGTTCAGGGAAAGAGATGGAAAACTACTTGGTCAATGGGTTTCCTCTGGAAACTGACCACGGATGGACAGCTTCAAATGTCTCCTTTGGGAACCCAGATGGGTTTCTGCACACTTGGTGTGAGCTCACGCCAATCACTTAAGTCAAGGACAGGAAGGCTAAAAATATTCCAACTTTCATTTATTCATCAAATCAGCAAAGCGGAGACCCGAGTAAAATTGGTAGCATACCTTTATAGGCTAGTTGGCGACAACTTCGTACCATTTGCCCACCACAAAACCCACCAAAGGGGCATTCCCATTCCAGATTTAAAGAGCTTTGAGGCCTTTTTGATCACTCACCGTTCCCAAAGTTTTAAAAGGATCCACAGTTTCTGAGGATTAAAAGTCCCCAAATGCGGATGATTTATATTTGGATCAATAGAGGTCTCATTGCTGGATTTAGAAGTACTCCACTTTATTTCGCAATTGGGAATGCAAGCAGTTTTTGTGGGGAGGGAATCGTGCTGTAGGGGTGTTATCAGTTTCCCATGACCCTATGAGAAGCCGTGATCTCCCCTGCCCTAGCCCCCTCTTCCCGGGCTGCCTGCCATTACGTGCTAAGGAGACCATCCTGGCTGAAAGGGAGGTGAAGAATGGAGAGCCTGCAGTAGCTAACAAGAGATGTATCCGGGGTGAGATGTAAGAAGAGATCTTCTATAGGGGAGTGAAGTGTCAGATTTTACAAAGAGATCAGCAATCACGGAAGACGCAAAGCTGCAGGCTCTTGTGTAAAAGCCTGCCTGCTCCCCCTTTTGCCTCACTCCCTGCCATTTCATGCTGCTCTGATCTAGCAATCTCGTGCGAAATACCAATATAAGAAAGGGAAGTGATCTTTAATCTTCTACTGCCTTGTTAACATGAGAAAGGAGCTGTGCTACGGTGGGGGGAGAAGTGGTGAACAAAAGCTGCTGCCAAAGGACTCCATGATCTCCAGGAGCAGGTTTATATAGAGGATGGGGTTTGAATTGCCCACCCTGAGGAAGTCAAGGTATGAATTCGGATATTCGGATATTCAAATATATGATTCAGATCGAATCGAATGTCAAAAACTGCCTCCATCTGCCTCCATCTAGCGGGAGTGCCAGATGTAATCACAGCACAAAACCCATCAGTGACTCAATAGATCAGTATTACGAGGGAATCCAGCAAAGGTTTCCCCTTACCCAGATGACTCCTGAGAGCTTCTGAAACAAAGTCCAGCCTTCTAACCAGAAACCAAACCAACCATCAGGTGAAAAATGAGAATGGAAGAGAGGGAAGACTTTGAATTCCCACATCGCTGTGGAAGTTCACTGGTTGTCCTTCGCTGAGTCACTGTTCCCTCCTTGTGACCCACCTTGCAGGGCTGTTGTGAGAACAAGGGGGAAGAGGGGGAGGAAACCGGGGTGAGCCTTTGAAAGAAATGCAATGTGGATTTTCACGAGAGAATAAATAGTCCGAAATGTCCACTTTAGAACACAGCAACGTAAGAGGAGCTGTGCTGGATCAGGCCACAGCCCATCTAGTCCAGCATCCTGTCCCACATGGTGGCTACCAGTTGCTTCTGGGCATCTCAAGCAGAAGACGAAGGCAAAACCTTCACCTGCTCTTGACTCCCTGCAGATGCCCTTGAGAGAGGCCTCCTGACCATCTCTCCAACCAGGAGGTGGCACCTGGGCATCCATCCTAGTAACCATCTAGTAACCTTCCTCTGGTCCCCCCATCCCCCCTGCAAAGGGATTGCACCAAAATCTGATGTTAAATCCTTCTCGCTTCAGTATTGTTCTTGCAGAAGGGACTTTGACCGTGGGGGGAGCAGGATGGGGAGGGTGAATTCCCAGACATCTGCTCTTCTCACCCGCGGCTTTGCTCCGATGACTCAGCATCGCCGGCTTTAATAATTCACCACCGCCAAGAGTGAGAAAAGTCTTTGGCTGAGCACAGCAGGACCTGGAACCAGAAAGGGTGGAGAGAACTGAAAGGATGCCATGGGGTGTGTGGAATATGGGGCTTATTATTATTATTATTATTGACATAACACAACAGTAACACACAAGAGACAAGATATTTATGCTGGTTTTGGTTATTGTTACCACTGGCAAATGATACGAGCAAATCCCAGCAAAGTGGCTGATTTATCACCACCACCATTATTATTATTATTTATTATAGGAGCCAGTTTGGACTAGTGGTTAGGGAGCTGGACTCTTATCTGGGATTACTGGGTTTGATTCTGCCCTCCTCCATGAAGCCAGCTGGGTGACCTTGGGCTAGTCACAGCTCTCTTCTGAGCTCCTACAGCCCCACCAACCTCACAGGTGTGTCTGGTGGGGGGAGAAGAACAGCAGTTTTGTCAGCCGCTTTGAGTCCCCTTAAACGGGTGAGAAAAGCGGGATAGAAAAGCCAACTCTTCTCTTTCTTCTTTGTTATTGTTGTTATTATTATTATTGTTTCAGTTCTACTTTGCATTGTGCTTCTACGGCATTCATTTTTAAATTTTTGCACTTTGAGCAGCTTCCTGTTGCTGACCTTCATCAGAGCTAGCTCTTCACTGTCTTTCACGTCATCTGCTAGTGCATGTTTTTTCTTCTTCAGCTGTTTGGTTCACTTGCAGAAGTCCCCTGCCCCATGATTTCCTGGCAGATAAAGCCTGTTGACATGGCTATGTGGATAAATAGTAAATAATCAGCAATAATGGTAATAGTAATATTTCCATACCACTTCCCATTAAAATATAACCTCAGACTGGAGCACAAAGAATAAAAATGGCTGAACACATAGAGCAAAAGTGCCTGACGCACCTCAGCAGGAGACTATTCCACAGTCTGGGAGCCACCACTGAAAAGGCCCTGTCCTGGATGCCCATCCTTTTTGCTGCTGTGAGTGGCGATACAACCAGGAGGGCCTCCCCTCCAGATCTCAGGGCACGGGCAGGTGGATATAGATAGAAGAAGGCATCCTCTGGGAAGATGCTGTGAACCGAGCCTGTAACCCTCTGCTTTGAAGGCAGCTGATCCGCTGCTGGGCTGCAGGCACTCCATGGACTGCTCGGCGCAGTTTTCTGGGCAGATACGGTAGAAGTGGTTCGCCATGACCTTCTCCTGCATGCCAGCCAGCTGTTAGGCCGCTGAGCTATATGGCCACTTCATGGGCATCTCTATGAACATTTCTTTGGCCCGGTACAGAAATAACTAGCTTTTTCCGGACGGTTGGTGTGGATTGAACCTGTGACCCTTTGCCCTCCTGGGCAGTTTCTCTGCCCACTAAGTTACGGCCGCTGCCTTTGGAAACTTCAGAGCTGCTTTTGCGACGCTCAATCGAACCTGAAAACGATTTGGATTTGCCGCAGAAGGTACCCGAGGACAAAGAATATTCCCCAAACAATTAGTCATAAGAGTGTCATCCCTCCAGCGCAGATCTTATTCTGGTGGTGGCAGCAGTGCTGCGTGCCTCCATGTGTGCTTCCATGTGTGTGCGCGCATGCGAGCCCACCAAAGGCTGGCTTCCTCCCGCCCCATTCAGATCAGACAGAATTTCATTTCGCAACCTTCTCCGCAACCGCAGAGGTCAGGCCGCGCAGTGCCAGCGGCGACCTCTGGTAATGGAATTTCTGTGTTGGAGGGCAAACTCACAGGACCCATGGAGAGAAACGGGGAAAGGAAGAAAAGGCCACAGGGAAACGTGCTAGAAGAAAAGGAGTTTGATGCACCAGTAGCCCTGTGCTTAGAATATTAAAAGGGAAGGGCCACGGAGGGTGTGTGTGTGTGGGGGGGGAGGAACAGATCCATGCCTAATCAATCAGCTCCATTAGCAATGTTCCCTAGGCAAACCCTTCTCAATGGACCGATGGAGAAACGATAGTTTGTTTGCTTAAAGAGACAAATAGGGAAGAAGAAGAAGAGTTGGCTTTTCTACACCACTTTTCTCACCCATTTCAGGGGACTCAAAGCAGCTGACAAACCTTCTGTTCTTCTCCCCACAGGTGAAGCAGGTGAGCTCAGAAGAGAGCTGTGACTAGCCCAAGGTCACCCAGCTGGCTTCATGGGGGAGGGCGGAATCAAACCCGGTATTCCTAGATAAAGAGTCTGGCTCCCTAACCACTAGACCAAACTGGAGGAGATAAGATACTACTTACAGAAAACTGTGTGTAAAGGTGACAGGGTTGCTGGTTCAATCTGCAGTTTCTCCCTGGAAGTAGGCAATGGCAAACCACTTCGGCCTCCCTGCCAAGAAAACTGCGCAGAGGGGACCGTGGAGTGGTCGTAGCTCAGCGGCGGAGCAAACTGCATCACGTTGCTGGCTCACGTTCATCCTGGGATCAACCAGGAGACCCAGATCCTTTTCACTTGGACTATTACTCAGCCGGATTCCTCCCATTCTGTATTCATTTTGCCCCTATTAAATATCATCCTGTTAGTTTCAGACCACCGTTCAAGCCTGTCTAGGTCTTTGTGAATCCTGCCCTTCTTCTCCCTCGTGTTAGCAACCCCTCCTAGCTTTGTGCCATCTGCAAACGGGAAGAAATAGACCAAGCTATTCTGACATTGTGGTTGGCTCTGGGTGTTTTCTAGGCGCATGAATGTAATTCCCAGAGCCATGCAGTGTTGACAGTACATAAAGGCGATGCCTTTGGAAGGTGGCGCCCCTTTGGACTTTGCCAACCGAAAATGGAGAAAGGAAGTCTTGCACCCAGCCCTTTTGCCCAACTTAATCTTCCATGGCTGCGTACCCATGCGGGCATTTTAGTCCAAGTTCAGTACTGTTTGGACTATTTTGGGGGACTTTTCATCCCGATTGAGTTCTTGTCAATTGATCCGAATATGAATCCGAATGCAGTTTATGAATCCTGGTTTTTGGACTATTTTTAAAAGTAAAAAACAGGGCTTTTAAACTCTGACACACGGGCCCCCCGAGAGGCGGTGAAGCCATGAAGGAAAGCGTCTGCCCCAGCTGTTTCCCCCTGCACTGAGTTCTGCCTCTAGGCATCTGCACAGGTCTTGAAATATTCACAAGGCACGTGGTTAGCAGGGGTGGGAAGGTGGGTGGGTGGGAATTCACTGGTCGTAGTTGCTGTTGAAACCGAACTTTGAGACAGACCTCCTCCCCAAAGATACTACGTTATTTCAAGGGCAACCAGATTGCAAGGGCAAAATGGCTAGCACACTGCTGACCGCAAGAGCTGAGACCTGAGGCTATTCGCACTTAGGCTAGTAGTGAAGAAGTAGTGAACGTCTGGCGAACAGAACATGTGTGTCGACTAGGCGGCTAGAGCCTACGAATGGGCCCACCCTCCCGATGCACAAGAAAATGGACTGAAGCTAGATTAAACCACAGCCATACATTTTAATCCAGCTTCAGTCCACCTTAAGAGCGAGAGAACACATCAGCAAAAGGGCCAGTGATTTTCTTCCCACATTATATACCCCAAAGGTGAATTTTCTGAGTTATTTAACACTGAAAGAAAACAGCTGATCACTTTGTTGATGTATTCTCTCACTCCAAAAGTGGACTGAAGCTGGATTAAACCTTCAGTGTGACCACAGCCACTCCGAAAGTGGACTGAATCTGGACTAAACCTTCAGTGTGACCACAGCCACTCCGAAAGTGGACTGAATCTGAATTAAACCTTAGGTGTGACCACAGCCATACATTTTAATCCAGCTTCAGTCCACATTCGAAGTGAGAGAACACGTCAGTAAAGTGACCAGTCATTTCCTTTCCACATTACCTATCTATGTTTTCTCTCACACTGAAAATGGACTGAAGCTGGATTAATCCTGAGGTGTGACCACAGCCTTAAGGCGGGAATCCCTACACCTGCCCCAGCCCCGTCATCTCTTGCGAAACACAAGAAGAGGCAAAGGCAGGCCCTGTGTGCTTCCTGTAAATGCTGAGGGTGGAAGCATAGATCCTCCCTGGCTGGGGGTAGTCTAGCTGAAGGGAGGAAAAAGCACTACAGCTCCCGTGATGCTTCGTCGTCGGGTGGCCCACAGCTAAGGATCATGGGAGGCCGACCTACGACGACGCTGTTGGCCAGGCACGGCAGCGTTTCGGAGCCCTTCGTCGCGAGCCGCTGAGGGCTAAAGGGCGGGGCAAGAGATCGACCAATCGAGAGTGAGAGACTCTCCGTGACGTGTCACTCTGTTCCCGCCCATTCCAAGCCCAGGGGAAAAGGAGCGGGTGGGGCTTCGTCTCTCTGGCGTCACTTCCGAGCAGGTCTCTCCCAACTGCTTCCTACGAGCGCCTCAGAGACCGGAACTTCCGTGTGGAGGAAGCCCCATCTTTGTTATGACTGTGTAGGAAGCGGGTGGCCGCTCTAGGCCGCACCATCTCTGTGCCCCTCTGCCCCTCAGCAAGCCGCTCTGGGGCGGACAGCCAGGCCCGGACCGGAAGTGCGCGTATCCATGACGACCAGGAGGCGAGCCGTCGCCGTCCCTCCCCCTGCCGGGCGGCTCCTCCCCTTTCCCGCTGCCGCGCAGGCGCGCCAATGGGGGGCGGAGCGGGATGCGGCCCGTCGTCACTTCCGAGCGCGGCGGGCCCTTCCCGGCCGCCATCTTGCGGTGTGGGGGGAAGCGGGGGGCCCGGGGGCCGCGGCGGGCCGCTCGATGGGAAGATGCAGCGCGCGGGGCCGGGCGGGGCGGGGCCTCCTGGCGGCGGCGGCGGCGCGCTGGGGGCGGGGCCGGGTCCGGGGCGCGCGCTGCTGAGGCGGGAGCTGCGGCTGCTCGAGTCCATCTTCCACCGCGGCCACGAGCGCTTCCGCATCGCCCGCGCCTGCCCGGACGAGCTGGGCTGCGAGTTCCTGCCGGGACCGGGCGGCGGAGGGCCCGTCCGTATCCATGGCAACATCACGGTGAGGAGGAGGAGGAGGAGGAGGGGCGGGGGGGCTCCGAGCGAGGGGGCGCACGCGCCGGACGACCCACCCGCCGGCCAGGGAGGCGCGCTTCCCATTGGACGAGCCGGGACGCCCTCCTCGCCGCCCATTGGTCGAAAGGCGCCCCCCCTCTTGCGCCCGGAGGCGGCGGCGGGGTGGGGGCTGGGGTCGGAGCGCGGGGCGGGGCGATTAGGCGATGGGGCGGGGCCTGGCCCCGGGACCGCCTCCTCTCTCCGGCGGGGCGGGGCAAGCAGAGGGCTGGGCGGGGCATGACCAAAGGGGCGGGGCTCGGAGAGGTTCCTCTGCCAAGGGCCTTAACTAAGCCCTGGTTTTGGGGGAGGGGGGGAGTGCCCAAACTTTGCCCTGCCAGATGTTACCGGACTGCGACTCCCATCAGGGCCAGAGAGGACCAAAAAGTGGCCCGCAGGGCTGCAGAGGGTGAGGAACTACACCCCCCACCACCCTTTCCTCTTGGCCGGGCTCCCCAGGGTTCATGGGAGCTGTAGTCCAACCACATCTGGCCCTCCAACCTCTGGCCCGCCCTCCTGCCACCGTCGGTGTGGAAGCGAGGTTGGCTTTTTCCAAGCACCGGCGACCGCTAAACCGGGAGCCACCACGGCTGTGTCCACGCTTCCTCGCCAATGGGGGCAGAAACTTGACTGCCAGGGCATCCGTCAGGGCACACGTCCGTCCTCCCCCCTGGACGAAGCAGGCGGATGGGGGCAGGAGAGGGGGACTCTGCCCGTCTTTGGTGGGGGTCACACGGCAATGACCCACCCATCTGGGGCTGCTGGGGGGCAGCAGGGAACGTCCCAGTGAGGGAGCCAGACAGGCGCAGTGTCTTCATGGGAGGGGGGGGTCGGTCGGTAGACAGAACTAAATCATACACTTATTTGTTTACTTATTTAAGGGCTTATATCCCAACCTTCATTGTAGTAAACATTGTGACATATAAAGAACATTGAAACGTCTTTGAAGCGCCCCAGCACCCACTGTCCCTGGCAGGTTGGCACCCAGAGGGAGCTAATCGGTGCAGGGAGATGAGTTTTCACCCGGTGTCAAAAACCTGTATAAGGTGGGCAGCCTGGGGGATCTCAAGAGGGTGGCTGTTCTAGAGTTCTGGGGGGCCACCGCCGAGCAGGCATCCTATCCCTTACACTTCAGAGAGGAGGGGGGACAAGAAGGCCCTCTTCCTGAGCTCTGGGGGCCCAGGTAGGTCTTTGTGGGAGAAGGCGCTCCTTCAGGTACACAGGGCCCAAGCCATTCTTAGCAGATGGGAAGCCAGTAGTAGAGGACAGAAAGGCATTAGAGCCTGAAAGGGGAACAAGCGAAAGGATCCGGAAGCCTTCAGATCAAACGGAGCCGACTAGGCCCATTGGGGAACTGAGGCTGTCAGAATTCACTTTGGAACCCCCAGCAAAGCCAGGTCTGAAAACCACGTTGCTTTCCATGTGCTATGACGGTTGACTGTTTGCAGCCCTCCATACAGTGTTGGATTTATACCTTCCATTGGTCTTCCCCGATCGTTCCTCTGGGTATTCACCTCTGGGTTGAAGTGAGATAGGGCGGGAACCGAACCCTTCATGTGTTGCATCACCTTGTAGTCTTGTCAGCCAGTTTGGTCACGCAGTTAGAGTGCCGGATGATCAGCTGCTATTCTCCCGGTTCGGTTCTACACTCCTCCACAGAGACCGCTGGGTGGCTTTGGGCTAGTCACAGCTCTCTTTCTGAACTCCCCACAGCCCCACCTACCTCACAGGGTGTCTGTGTTAGGGAGAAGAACAGAAGGTTTGTCAGCCGCTTTGAGTCCTCTTAAATGGATGAGAAAAGCAGAGTATCAAAACCAACCCTTCCTCCTCCTCTTCCTCCTCCACAAAGCCAGCTGGGTGCCCTTCGGCTGGTCACAGCTATCTTTCTGACCGCTCACAGCCCCACCCTACCTCACAGGGTTCCTGTTCTGGGGAGAAGAACAGAAGGTCTGTCAGCCGCTTTGAGTCCTCTTAAACAGATGAGAAAAGTGGGGTAGAAAAGCCAGCTCTTCTCCTCTTATTAGGTTGGATTTATCAGGCATGTTTATTGTGTCCTTGGGGTGGAGGTAGGGTTCACAAAGGTACCACGCGAGTCTCAGTCTCCCCCTGCAGATTCTCACCCCTCTGTTTGCCTCCCTTTCTTCAGGAGTCCTATCCAGTGGTCCCCCCGATATGGTCTGTAGAGTCAGACGACCCTAACCTGGCGGCCATTCTGGAGCGGCTTGCTGACGTGAAGAAAGGAAACACGTTGGTGAGGAAGGGGAAGGCAGGGGACGATGGGGGGGGGGGACCCCTGGAACGGGTTTTGGGACAGGGGACAGTCCTCTAAGCCCTCTTCCTCTCTCTTCTCCCCCCCCCCCCCAAAAGCTATTGCAGCACCTCAAACGCATCATTTCGGAGCTCTGCAAACTCTACAACCTTCCCCAGCATCCAGATGTCGAGATGCTGGATCAGCCCCTCCCTGCAGATCAGGTGAGTGGGGCTCTTAAGGGCCTGACAGGAGCCCCTGCTGGATCAGGCCACAACCCATCTAGCCCAGCACCCCATGCTCACACCGTGGCCTGCCAGTTGCTTCTGAGCATCCCGGACAGCGACTGATACCCCTGTCTGCCTGGTAGTGTCCCGGTTCGGTTTCGCAATCCTCCATGAAACCAGATTGGTGACCTTGGGCTAGTCCCAGCTCTCCTTCTGAGCTCTCTCAGAACCACCTACCGCAGAAGGAACAGGCTTTTCAGCTGCTTTCGAGTCCCCTGGGTGGGGAAGAATAGAAGGTTTGTCAGCCGCTTTGAGTCCCCTAAGAGCGAGAAGAGTGGGGTATAAAGCCAGCTCTTCTCCTTCTTTGGAGGGAAGGACATTAGGAGTAAAGGCTAAGGTAGATGACACGAAGAAGTGTCAGGTGATGATTTCAGAGGGCACCGGTGCCTAGCTCTTCATCACAAACCAGGGTGAACCTATCCTCCTGTCTTTCTTTTTTCTCCGCAGAGCACACAAGAAGAAGTATCCTCCGAAGAGGAAGATGAGGAAATGCCAGAGGTAATGAGGGTCACACGTGTTGTTCTTGAAAACCCTCTCCATTTCCTGTTTCTCAGGCTGGCGTCTCCTCAGCAAGGGCCTAAAAGGCAGCAGCTCCACTGCTCCGACTCTCTGGCCAGTCTTAAAAAATCTACACTGGTTACCTGTTTGCTACAGAGCCCAATTCAGTAATATATAAAGCCCTAAACAGGTTGGGCCCTGGTTATCTGAAGGAGCACCTTCTCCTATATACACCTACCGGGGCACTGAGATCCCAAGGAGAGGGAGTTCCTTCTCTTGCAGAGGTACAAGGCATAGGGACATGCAAGAGGGCCTTGTCTGTGGTGGCCCCTAGACTCTGGAACAGCCTGCCTCTTGAGGTTCGCCAGGCACCTACATTGTATAGTTTTTTGCGCCTGGTTAAAACATATCTTTTCCCCCAGGCTTTTGCTGTTTAAATAGTTTCCCCAGGGTGCTGTCCTGTTAGGGAATGGAGGGGTGGGGGTTATATTTTTAATCATGTTTAAATATTTGATACGTTTTATTCTTCTTCTAACCTGCCCTGGCACCATTTGGTGAAGGGTCGGATATAAATTCTTTAAATAAATACAAATTGTGGTTTGAACTCAAAACAGGTCCAAGCCGGGGGGGGGGGGGGGGAGGTTCGAACTCCAAATTGGTTCGAACGTGTTCGTCGCCCAAAAATAATGGCTAGGAAGGTTTTAAAGGGGAAGAATATTGGTGAATTGAAATCAGTTTGCCCAGGTTGTTCTGGGCGCAAGCCCACCCTCCTGAACCAGGAGTGGTAGAAGCGGTGGCGGCGGTGGTTCGATTTGAACTTGTTGAAATCGAACCGGTTCGAAAGCGAGCTGGTTTTGCACACCTCTCTTCCTCAGCCTTCGCAACTCTTTCAAACCTCTCCAGCCAGAGTTGCATTGATCTAGAAGCAGAGTTGGGTTGCGTTGAACCAGAAGCATTGACCCAGGCGTCCCCTTTTCTGTTCCTCTCCCCCTTGTCTCGCCCTCTCCCCCAGGACACGGAAGAGCTTGATCATTACGAGATGAAGGAGGAAGAGCCGGCAGAAGGGAAGAAGGCGGAAGACGATGGCATTGGCAAAGAGAACCTGGCCATCCTTGAGAAAATAAAAAAGAACCAGAGGCAAGATTACTTAAATGTACGTGTCACCAGGAGGGAGGGCGTGGCAGGGAAAGGGGCGGGAGGAGGGTAAGGGCCAGGCCTCCACATTGGGCCTTTTGCTTTGACATCCGGATGGGGGGGCGGAACTTCGCCTGTGTGTGAACAGAACCCCTTCCAATGTGCCGGCCTTCAGACTCGCTTCGAATGCTTGTCGAATGTTCGAACGGAACGAAAGAGAGGCAGGGCCTAGTGGTTAGGGAGCCGGACCCTTATCTGGGGATCACCAGGTTTGATCCTGCACTCCCCATGAAAGCCAGCTTGGTGACCTTAGGCGAGTCACAGCTCTATTCTGAGCTATCACGGCCCCACCTACCTCACAGGGTGTTCTGTTGTGGAGAGAGGAGCAGAAGGTTTGTCAGCCACTTTGAGTCCCTTAAATGGGTGAGAAAGGCTGGGTAGAAAAGCCAACACTTCTTCCTCCACAAAACTAACTGGTGACCTTGGGCTAGTCACAGATCCCTTCTGAGCTCTCATAGCCCCACCTACCTCACAGGGTGTCTGTGGTAGGGAGAAGAACAGAAGGTTTGTCAGCCGCTTTGGGTGAGAAAAGCAGGGTAGCTTTTCCCTTTTTACAGCTTTTGTTTCATATATTTCATCCATTAACCACCAATATATTTGCCCTACTCTCTTCCCGTCCTACTACAATCTTAGAATGTTAAGCATATATTGGCTGTTCAAATAAATGCCGTAGTTCTGCATTTATTCTCCCCGATGACACACAAAGCACAGCTATCTTGGGAGTTGCTTCTACATTTATATTTAATATATTGTTAATATACTTTTGAATAAAGCTCCAAAATCTTTTCATGCCTCTTTTCCTAACGCCCCAGGGGTAACAGCCAAATCCATCTTTCCTCTCTCCCGCAGGGGGCGGTGTCTGGGTCCGTGCAGGCCACTGACCGGCTAATGAAGGAGCTCAGGGACATTTACCGATCAGCAAGTTTCAAGGGCGGTAGGTATCTGGCACGGGAGAACCCCAGCCAGAGGCTGTTTCTGTTCTTCACAGCCCATGTTTCACGGCTTCCTCGCCCCCATCAATTGGGAATGACCGTTCCTACCCACAGGACTTGGCTGTGTGTGTGGAGGGGGGGGGCGGGGGGGGGGGCTGATTTTTGGCTGCTGGAAATCACTGCCAGGAAATCCAGATCACAGAAGTGGGTCATCTGTGTGCCTCTCTGAGCCAGTTTGGTCTAGTGGTTAGGGAGCCGGACCCTTATCTGGGAATGCCAGGTTTGATTCCACCCCTCCACGAAACTAGCTGGTGACCTTGGGCTAGTCGCAGCGCCCTTCTGAGCACTCACAGCCCCACCTACCTCACCGGGTGCCTGTTCACGGGAGAAGAACAGAAGGTTTGTCAGCCGCTTTGAGTCCCCTTAAATGGGTGAGAAAAACAGGGAAGAAAAGCCAGCTCTTCTTCTGTGATCCAGATTAAGACCCTCAGGGTGGATTGTGGAGCCCATTAACAGGGTCTACAAAACATCCAGATCAAGGGCCTGGCGGTATGGATCCTCTGCAGATGGATGCGGCCTACCGGGGGGGGGGGCGCTCCACAATGCGCGCACAGGCAGAAGCCTGAAATCTAGAGCAGAGGGCCTCGGATCTGGATCTAATTTCTCACGGAGCAGCAGCTTGATTGTGGCTCTGGCTGGGGGAAGACCATTGGAGGAGGACCAGTGAGCCAGTTTGGTCTAGTGGTTAGGGAGCCAGATTCGTATCTGGGAATACCGGGTTTGATTCCGCCCTTCCCCACGAAGCCAGCTGGGTGACCTTGGGCTAGTCACAGCTCTCTTCTGAGCTCGCACAGCCCCACCCACCTCACAGGGTGTTCTGTTGTGGGGAGAAGAACAGAAGGTTTGTCAGCTGCTTTGAGTCCCTTAAATGGGTGAGAAAAGCAGGGTAGAAAAGCCAACTCTTTTTCTTTATTTCCAGCCTCACTCACTTCCCTTTCTTTCCTTCCTGCTTTTACCCATTCCTTGTTCCTTCCTTCAGGAAACTATGCGGTGGAACTAGTGAACGACAGCCTTTACGACTGGAACGTCAAGCTATTGAAGTAAGGGTCCAACTGGCGCACGTCTGCAATGCTCACTCTGTGCCATCCGGTTGGGTTTTGTAGCCCTAAATATTTAAAATTGGTGGCCCGGGCACTAGGGCTCCTGGGTTCCTTCTTTGCTTCTTTACAGGACGCTTCTAAGGCCATTTGGTGTGTCACCATGTGCGACGGGATGCTGGACTAGATGGGCTGTTGCCTGGTCCAGCAGGGCTCCTCCTAGGTTCTTATGGACCAGAAGGGCTGTGTCCTGATCCAGCAGGGCTCCTCCTAGGTTCTTATGGACCAGAAGGGCTGTGTCCTGATCCAGCAGGGCTCCTCTTAGGTTCTTATGGACCAGAAGGGCTGTGTCCTGATCCAGCAGGGCTCCTCTTAGGTTCTTATGGACCAGATGGGCTGTGGCCTGATCCAGCAGGGCTCCTCTTAGGTCCTTATGGACTAGATGGGCTGTGGCCTGATCCAGCAGGGCTTCTCTTAGGTTCTTATGGACCAGATGGGCTGTGGCCTGATCCAGCAGGGCTCCTCTTAGGTTCTTATGGACCAGATGGGCTGTGGCCTGATCCAGGAGGGCTCCTCTTAGGTTCTTATGGACCAGATGGGCTGAGGCCTGATCCAGCAGGGCTCCTCTAAGGTTCTTATGGACCAGATGGCTGTGGCCTGATCCAGCAGGGCTCCTCTTAGGTTCTGATGGACCAGATGGGCTGTGGCCTGATCCAGCAGGGCTCCTCTGAGGTTCTGATGGACCAGATGGGCTGTGGCCTGATCCAGCAGGGCTCCTCTTAGGTTCTGATGGACCAGATGGGCTGTGGCCTGATCCAGCAGGGCTCCTCTTAGGTTCTGATGGATCAGATGGGCTGTGGCCTGATCCAGCAGGGCTCCTCTGAGGCTCTTATTGGGAACAGAATCTACAGGAGAGAAATTTGTCTCGTACCCCTTATCACTTTCAGATTAAGCCCTTGGTGGTGCTAGAGAGAACCCCCAAGCTTCTAGAACAACCAAACTCTGCCTGTTTCTATGATAGGCCTGGTGGTTTTCACAAAACCTTCCAAAAACACTCAGAGGGTGTTTTGCATACTCCCACTCTGAGAACCTTGTCTAGTCAAAACTAGGGTGTGCGGGAATGTTCCAGAAATTCAAAATTCGATTGAATGTGGACATTTGAATGTGAATACAACGTCTGCACATTCAAATTCAAACATTCAAACAAATTTCAAATGCTCCAAAACAATTCAGTTGAGTGATTTGAACCATTCGAATAAACAGATACGCATGTATTGAATATGTATCTGTACCAGTATCATACCTGTCTGTCCGCATTTGCCCTTATAATACAGAACAAAAACGGGATGTGTACCGGATGTGTACAGGTACATATAACACATGCGCATGTCAACATTCATGTCTTTAAATTCGAATCTAACATTCGAACGAATGGATTCAAATGTATCGGTTTCGAATCGGTTTTTGTTGCATTTGGGTTCTAAATCGAATGTTTTGACATTCGATTCGACTTGAATTTGAATGCAACACCCACCCACCCCAAAATTCGGGCACATCCCTGGTCAAAACTGTGCCGTGGGTCTATGCTTCCCCCATGAAGCCATGAAGGGTGTTCTGTTGTGGGGAGAAGAACAGGAGGTTTGTCTGCGGCTTTGAGTCCCCTTAAATGGGTGAGAAAATTGGGGTAGAGAAGCCAGCTCTTCTTATTATTATGTATGCTCAAAACTTGTTTCTCTCCCTTTTCCAGGGTCGATGAGGACAGCGCCCTGCACAGCGACTTACAGATCCTCAAGGAGAAAGAGGGGACGGACTTCATTCTCCTTAATTTCACTTTTAAGGTCAGACTGTCATGGAGGGGATGGCGGCAGCAGCAGCAGCAGCAGTAATGACTGGAGCAGTAGGAGACAGGCAGGGAAAGACAGGCCTACGTAGCCAAATAGCAAAACTGTGTTTCTTTCTCTCCTTTCAGGATAACTTTCCCTTTGATCCGCCTTTCGTAAGGGTCGTGTCTCCTGTGTTGTCAGGAGGGTAAGTACTCGCCCCCCCCATCTCCCCCACATGGCCTGCTTGGTGTGGGCCCTGCCGCGGGACTGAAGTCAGCCAATTGGCGGTGCTGCTGGCCTGCAGACGAAAATTGTAAGCGTGTATTAGGAAAGGTGGCCCAGGTGGAAGAGGTGCAGAGGGAGACCGCGTCTAGGGGGACCCCCGGCTTCCGTGTCTCAGGACCCCTCCATCCAGAGACATAAAGAGCCGGTGCGTCACTTTGGTCTGCCCCTGTGTTACTGCCGGAGAAATTGCAGTGGCTACAAAAATCGGGAGGAATCCGTTTAATTTTGCTGTTTCCCTTCCGCACCCCTTCCTTTCCCACTTAGTTTCTGGATCTCTTTGCCTGTTTCTTCTCTACTAGGTATGTCCTGGGAGGAGGAGCCATTTGCATGGAACTTCTAACAAAGCAGGTGAGGAGTCAAGAGGGCGGGGTTGGACAGCCATACCTGCAGGGGATACCTGCCAGGTCCTACCGCAGATAACAGAAAACAGCGGATAATACCAAAACCGGAAATGCACCCGGTTTCCCACAATTCCCGTGAAATCCTGCAAGATTTCACGGGAATCATGGGAAATCTCACTGAGATGTACCCCGTTTCCCAAAGTTCCTGCGAAATCTCACGGGATCTCAAAGGAACTATGAGAAGTTAGGCATTTTCAGTGGCCAAATCACTCCACTAAGATGTTCGGCCACCGATGTGAAAGTCTGAATGTTTGAACCATCAATTCGGGGACGAGATGCATTTCAGGGTTGTGTTTTCTGTCGCGAAATAATGTGAATTTTTCGTTTGTGAACCCTTCTGTTTCTGGCTCCGCTGTTCACTGCTGGAAATCTTACCCCAAACACGCACACTTTCTTCCAGGGCTGGAGCAGCGCCTACTCCGTGGAGTCCGTCATAATGCAGATTAGTGCCACATTGGTGAAAGGCAAAGCCAGGGTTCAGTTTGGCGCCAACAAGGTAAGGCGCGGGCCAGCGCTACTGGCGTGACCTTTGACCTCTTCCCCCACGCCCACGGGCCTTGCTCGGGCTTTCGGCTCACCGACCTCCTCTTCTCCCACAGAACCAGTACAGCCTCACCAGAGCACAACAGTCTTACAAGTCCCTGGTGCAAATTCACGAGAAGAACGGTAAGGACTAGGAACTTAGGAGGGTTAGACCCGCCGCCCTTTGCAACAGATGGCCGGGTGGACGGGCAGAATAGTTTGGCGAGGTGGGACCTTGCTTGATAACCTTTGAACCGAAGGGGGGAAAGGGTCAAGATAACACAGAGCCTCGCCCCCCCCCCCCAATGGAACGGCCAGCTAAGTGTCGGCTGATTTCTGTTCGGAGTTTATAACAGGGATGCACACAGATGTTGTAAACATTTGGAATTCGGTTGAATTTGGGTGGACATTTGAGCTCGAATAGAATGTCAAATGTTCCGAAATATGCGTTCGACTGATTCAAAACATTGGAATGTACAGATACAAATGTACATGTACATATCTGCGTGCGTCTCACACGTATCTGTATCCATTTGCGTATGAAATGCGCAGATACATCTGACGCGTATGAATGTTGCCGACCTTCGTAGCTTCGTTCGAATCTAACATTATCGCTATAATAATGATAGCATTTAACCAAAGACCAGGGCAAAGAGGTGCGTCTTCACTGCCTTCCTAAATGTGTACAGTGAAGGAGATAGATGCAGCTCAAAGGGGAGATTATTCCTTAGTCAAGGGGCCATCACTGAGAAGGCCCTCTCCCAGGTGCCCTCTCCCACTTTTGCTGCTGGAGCTGGCGGGACAACCAGGAGGGCCTGTCCTCCAGATCTTGTTTAGCTCTCCCAGGGATTCTGTTAATCACAGAAGGCAGTGTGGGGTTTGGAATGCTGGGAGTCATAGTCCAAGAGTTCGAATGCTGGGAGTTGTAGTCCAGAAATGGAATGCTGGGAGTTGTAGTCCATGAGTTGAAATGCTGGGAGTCGTGGTCCAGAAATGGAATGCTGGGAGTTGTAGTCCAAGAGTCGGAATGCTGGGAGTTGTAGTCCATGAGTTGAAATGCTGGGAGTCGTAGTCTAGGAATTAGAATGTTGGGAGTCCTAGTCCAAGATGGGAATACTGGGAGTCCTAGTCCAGAAGTTGAAATGCTGAGAGTTGCAGCCCAAGAGTTGAAATGCTGGGAGTCGTAGTCCAGAAATGGAATGCTGGGAATCGTAGTCCAAGAGTGGGAATGCTGGGAGTCGTAGTCCTGGAACCGCGTTTGTTTTCTAGGGGTCGTCCCATTTTCGCCCCGCCTTCGCTTTTGCCTCTCTCCCGCCCACTTGGGACCGTTTCTTCTCACTTTCAGGCTGGTACACTCCTCCAAAGGAAGACGGATAAACAGAGCCGACCCGCCTGGGCAGCCGCAGACTGACCTTCAACCTCCCTGCTCTCAACGCTGCACGAGGATCATGTGGCGACGGCCTTCCTTCCTTCCCTCCTTCCTTCCTTCCTTCTTTCCTTCCTCCCTCCACCAGGACTCTCGGCCCCCACCCACACCCACCCCTTTTTCTGCGAGCGGCGTCGGCAGACTTAGACGGGATTATAAAACTGTTGCGAGTAGCCGGGACCCTGGGCTCCGGGTATCCCCTGGACCGCCGCGCTAGCAGGCAACTGGCAGGCACTCTTATTAAAAACGAAACGAAAACGAAACGAAATCAACCACACACACAACCACACACACCGCAAAACTCTTCTTTTGTTCTCGCTGGAAGCGCCCAGCTCTGCTGCAATCTACCCCAGCTCTGCTAAGGATTTAATTTATTTTCTTATTTTCATGTACACTGCTTTTTTTTTTCTTTTTCTTTTTTTGGTTACAAGTGTATGATGGATGTGTATGGGGAAAAATGTATCTTTGGAGAACAATTACATTTGTTAATTTGACGGGGAACTGGTCTTAACATCTCTGTCTGCCGAGCAGATGTTGGCAGTAAGGGGGGGGACTTCATCCGATCTCCCTCCCCCTCGATAATTCACGGCTTCAGTTGCAACGACTGAGCTCAATATTCAGGTAGGTACCTCCCCAACCCAGGCTTTAGTCGGTGTGGCTGTTGAAACAATTCTGAGCGTCTCTGCACTTGGTCTCTTGTCTGCTGGACGCGAAAAGTGCATTCCCCAGTAGCGTGCGCTGGTGTTCATGCCTGCGCCTGCTTGCGCATACCAAACCAAGCCCCCCACGTGTCTAGAGACTTTCCTGGGTCTGAGCACATGTCCGGGCGCTGCCATCTTCAGGGGGCCTAGCACAACTTCAGTGCAATAGTGACCATGCGTTTGCGCGGCAACTCAGATGACCCCAATCCCAGAAGAGATGAGCATAGTTACTCCTCTGGCTGGGAAAGGTAAAAATTGGATGCATGTAGTGCGTGATTTCACGTGCCACATGTGCAAACCGGTCTCCTGATCCAGGCGTAAAAAGTCCCCTGACGTGACAGGGTTAAAATTCAGGCGCATATTAGCGGTGTCTCAGATTGACAAGAGTTGAGCCGAACATTTGCCCTGTTCGATGGCGAACCGTTTCGAGCCGTTACTTTGTGTTTTGATTTTGAACGTAATCAAAAAACTAAGAGCTAATAATTCTCCCATTGGAAAAAAAAGGCCGTTTCAACAGCAAAAACCCAGGAAACCGATTAAACATTGCTTGGTTTGGTCAGATTTCCTCAAATCGAAGAGCCGCATGCGCGGTTTGCTGCAAACCGCCTTTGAACATAAAACACTTTAATCAAAGGTTTGAACGTGAACCAAACTTTGCGTATCTCTAACAAGTACCGCCACTAACTTGGTCTTGTTGTAGAATCCAACCTAGAAACAACGGCTGTGTCCGACTTAGTTAACTTCTACGCATTATTGTCCTTTTTATTTTTTAAAAAAAGTGTTTTAATGGCTAGGTTACAGTATCTTTAGCACAGTTCTTTGCTCCTCTGATCCTCTAAAAATAATAATAATACAACTTCTGGTTTGCTGGGTTAGCAGAAGCTTATGGAATGTGTACCTTCCCGGCTTTAGTCTATGGGTTTTTTCGAAAGACTTATTTCCACATTGAAGTGAGGACAGAACCAGCGGTCAAGAGGAAAAATGCAGCCATTTTAAATGCCAGGAAGATCACGCTACACGCTAACCTCATCTGCATCGACAAGTTTTATTTTTTAGAAACAGTAAACGGTTCCGTATTGAGGTTACATCTAACTGAATAAAACCGCTTCGGAAAACGGGTGGAGGAACCGACTCTTTCCAAAATCACTAATCCGAAACGATTAACTTTAGAGCCTCATCGAAGGCGAAAACGAGTCTTGCGTAAAGAGGCCCCTCCGACTCGGTAAATCTCTCCGGGAGAACGCGGGAGTTTCAGGAAGAAGCTTTAACTGGCTTAAAAATCTTTGTTTCCGAAAAAGAGGTTTTATCCGTCCATCGGTCAAAAACGGCCCGGAGAAACTGCGCCGAACGGAAAGCGTCCGATGGGCGTTTTCTCTGGCTACTCGTTCGACGGGTTCCTCCAACGGGCGTTTGAGGGCGAAACGTTAAGATGTGCGGCTGCTGTAAAGGTTGCCAAAAGAAAGGCAAAGAAAATCATCCTACGTGTTGGGGAGCTATCGGGGTGTGGTCCACGAATGCAATTTTTGACGTTCAGTTTGTAACGAACCGAATAGTCAAAAATCCAAATTTGTACGAATAAAGAAAAACAAAAGTATGGGTGTCTGAACTGATACAAATACATCTGTATTTGTTTGAATATTTGATACAGATCCAGTGATACAAATCTTGTATGCATCTTGTACGGATGACGCACAAGATACGTATGGGTATATGCGTGATGGGTACGTATCCATACAGAGAACGTATGTATGAAATGTTTATACAAAGAACTCGGAATATTTGTATAAGTGCCAATGTCTGGGTATTCGATTTGTAAACTAGCGTCTGCATTCATATGAATTAACCCATGTCGAATATGTGTGCGCATTCCCAAGACCTATAATTGGACCCCCGTATAGGGCGGGTTTCAGAAATCGGTTAACTGAACGCTGATAGAAACTTCAAATTTGCGGCGTGAGGATGCTGTGATTCCAGTTAAAATCTGAATTAGGGACGTACGCAAATACTCGTAACCTAATTCGTATGAATTTGGACATCCGTATACAAATTGGATGTTACGACGTTCGTACATTGGCATTCGCTTGAATACAAAAGTTCTGGAACATTCATGAAACGAGGAGGCGGGAGAGCGGCTGCGCCAGTCTCATCTGCAACGGATCCAGAGTGGATTTGGCATGGATTCAAAGTGGATTCAGAGCAGATTTGATGCTTTTAGAGCAGATCTGTTAATGCGTATGTATTGGCATGCGAATATTCGTACGAATTCACGTGGATACGTTTGTATCGAATAGAATCGTGCCACATTTGAAGAGGTCTATTCTTTTGGTTCCGCACATTTTAAACCAAAGTCTAGTGCAACCAAACACTAGAGCATTTTTAACCGTGGGTGTTTTTCCACCGGGCTCCTTTAATCCGGATCTAAGAAGATCTGGATCTAAGGAATGGGTACATTCCTTAATCCGGATCTAAGAAGATCTGGATCTAAGGAATGGGTCCATTCCTTAATCCGGATCTAGTAGATCTGGATTAAGGGAAATACCCAATGTGTTTCTGTGGGTGGTCTAGCACCCAATAGCAATGGGTGCTAGCCTCCCTGCCGTCGAAACACCGGAGCACCCATTGGGAAATCTGGATCTACCCCTGAGGGGTCTGCTTGTCACCCCAGGTGTTTGCGGGGACAGGGGGTGCAATCTCCGAAGTGGCTTTGAAGTCACTTCGAAGTCTGTGCAAAACAACTCCACTGAAGTCTGTGCTGATCTTCGGAGTGAACTTCGAAGTGACTTCGAAATGACTTTGAAGGTTAGGTTTTGGGGCTCCCCCCCCCATGGGTGCCCCCTCCCCCTAGCCTCCTCTAGACCCCATTGCCACACAAGCGTGGAAATGGGCTCCCTTTAATCCAGATTTTCTGCATGAAGACCCCATTGTAGACCCCATTAATGGGGTCCACAGAAAGTACCCATTTGATCCGGATTTCCCCAGCAGCAGTCAAAACAATCAGGACCCACATGGGTGCCGCGGTGGAAATGGGGACATCCAGGTCACACCCAAATGGGTCCTTAATGGGTGCCAAAATGGGTGCTTTCTGACAGTGGGAAAACACCCCTTGTGTCAGATATATATGTATCTGTTGGAAGCTACTAGGAATGTGGCAGAATATTCGGAACATTTGAAATTCGATCAAATCCGTTCAAATTTTGACATTCAAATTCAAACCGAATGCCTATAAATTCAAATTTAAACGTTACAACAAATGTTGAATTTTCGAATCCATTCGTTTGAATGATTTGGACGTTTCTATGTGTAAAGGTATGTACGCAGGGCGTATCCGCTTGGATGCGCACACCTTTCCCACATCTGTGCGCATTTCTACAGATCCATACGGGATAGAAACAGGATGTGCAGGGTCACGTACAAATGTGGTCAACGTTCTAAGTGAAAATTCAAATAGTAAATTCAAACGAATAGGTTCGGATTTGCTTAATTCAAATCGAATTTGGGTAAATTCACATTTTAAAGATGCGAATTGAATTTTTGGATATTTGAGCTGAATCCCAAAAATTGCATTCACACACACCCCTAGAATCCACTGAGGCATGGCCAACTCCTGGCTGACTGTGTGGCTGCCTATACACAGCTTTCTTGGCAAAGATACAGCAGTGGTTTGCCACTGCTGGGGACACGGTAGGGACTGAATGAGACCCCTCTGGTTTCTAGGCACTTTGCTTTATATCTCTGAGACAGAAGCACTCCATGGGCACCTCTACGCAGTTTTCTTGGCAGCAATGCAACAATGGTTTGCCATTGCCTACTTCCGGGGAAGAGCGTAGGGACTGAACCAGCAAAAGTCAGTAATTTTCTTTCCACATTCTCTATCCCAAAGGTGAACTTCCTGAGATATTTAACACTGAAAGAAAACAGCTCCTCACTTTGCTGATTTGGGCCAGGATCCAATTTAATCCGGCTTTTTTAATCAGTAGCGAGGTCTGGGGTGGGGTTAGTCTCCTCTTTCCTTCTCTCAGCAGAACCCCCTCCCTATGCAGTCAGCAATTGGGCACCGTCATACCTTGACTTCATTGGGGTGGGAAATTCAAACCCCACCCCCTATATAAGCCTGTTCCCCGATTCAGATCACAGCAGTAGTTTTTGTTCACAGTAACACAGCTTCTCATCTTAACAAGGTAGTAGAAGATTAAAGATCACTTCCCCTTCTGTTTTGCGTTACCCTCACTTTGCTGATGTGTTCTCCCACTCCGAAAGTGGACTGGAGTTGATGGTCGCACCTAAGGTTGAATCCAGCTCCAATCCACCTTCAGAGCGGGAGAAAACATCAGCAAAGCGACCAGTAATTCTCTTTCCACATTGTCTCACCCAAAGTTGAATTTTTCCGGCTGAAAGAAACCGCTTGTCACTTTGCCGATGTATTCTCTCACTCTGAAAGTGGACTGAAGCTGGATTAAACCTTAATGTGACCGCAGCCGTGGAGAGCTAAAAACGAAAAGCAGACGAGAAACACTTTCTATACAAGAAACCAGTAACCCTTTTAAAAAAAATAACATTGCTCAGCAGACTTTCCTCATTTTGAGCTCTGAAAAAGAGAGAGGGGGCGGAATCCTAAACTTCGAAAAATTAAAGCAAACGGGGGGGGGGGGGAGCAAAGAACCATCTCTACCAGTGCAATCCTGAACAGAGTCCTGCTGCTTTCTGATCCTGCTAAGCTAAAGGGGAAAAACGAATTCAGCGACAGGACGTGGCTATAAATAACCGAACAATAGTTTTCTGGCTCCTGACCCCTGCGAGAGGAAAAATATTTTGCCGGTAGGCACTGGGTTCCCTTCAGGCGCCTTCGAGGTCCATTGTGATGAAATATCCTAGGCAAAGAGGGCGGGGGGGGGGGGACCAGGACAGGCCGGGGGTGGGGGGTGGGGAGCAAGGGGGGAATTGCTATGGTTCCTATTTTCCTGAAGAGGGTCCCAAACCCATGCGCACACGCACCATGCACCTGGGGGGCTCTTTAAAAGCTGCCCAAAGGTAAAAATGAAATTGTAGATATAGATAGATAGATAGATAGATAGATAGATAGATAGATAGATAGATAGATAGATAGATAGATAGATAGAGATAGATAGATAGATAGATAGATAGATAGATGATAGATAGATGATAGATAGATATAGATGATAGATAGATAGATTGATTGATTGATTGATTGATTGATTGATTGATTGATTGATTGATGAAAGATAGATAGATAGATAGATAGATAGATAGATAGATAGATAGATAGATAGATAGATAGATAGATCACATCAATGGGCGCAAAGGTCACGGACTGCTTCCAAAATCCACCCACCCAAACTCACCAGAAATGTGACTAGCCCAAGGCCACCCAGATGGCTTCATGGGGGGGGAGGCTGGACCTACATCTGTCTGGCTGGACCCTGGAAGACCCCTCCAACCCTGTGATTCTATGATCCTTCCGAACACCTTTGGAATCCAGATATTGTTCTTGTAATATTATTGATAAACAACAGTAGCATTATTCATCATCATGCTGCTTATTTGTTTCTTTCTCTTGGCTGTTTGGATAAAGAAGAACAGCTGGCATTTTTAGCTCACTTTTCTCACCTATATAAGGGGAATTAAAGCGGCTGACAAACATTCTGTTCTTCTCCCCCACAGGGGACTCAAAGCGGCTGACGAAGCTTCTGTTCTCCCCACAACAGAACACCCTGTGAGGTCAGTGAGGCTGTGGGAGCTCAGGAGAGAGCTGTGACTAGCCCAAGGTTCACCCAGCTGGCTTCGTGGAGGAGTGCAGAATTAAACCCGGCATCCCCAGATCAGAGTCCTGCTCCCTAACCACTACTAGACCAAACTGGCCCAGTTGCGCAGATCCTGGAGGGCAGACCGAGGTGGCTGCGGATCTTTCTCTTCCCGTCTTTACGCACAGGATTGCGCGCACGTCTTTGCGCGCCCGGCGCAAGAGCCGCGCAAGCCGAGACTCGAGATCCACCGAGTCAAGTCTGGCCAGCACCGACCGAGCCGGCCCCTCTCCGGATCTGGGCGGAGAGGAGGTTTCATCGGACTCCGGCAGCCGCCCTCTTCTGCTCCCTTCCCTTCCTTTTCCCCTTCCCTTCCCGGCAGGCAGGCGGGCGGGCAGGCGGGCAGGCAGGCAGGCAGGCAGGCGAAACTGGGGGATCCCACCGCCGCTGGTTCGGAACGGGCGGGCGAGGCAAAAAAGGCGAGGCAATTCAAGGCGCTAGTCCTGCAGGAGGTAAAAAGCAAGACCGACCAAAAGCCAGTGGGGAGGGGAGGGGAGGGGGTGCTGTGGGCTGCCGACTTCCCACCCCTAGCGCTCTAGTGGGGGAGGGGACAGAAGTGGGAGGGGGGTTCAAAGAAACTCTCAGGAATAAGGACCCTATAAAGAGGGGTACCCCTTTCTTTCATTGTGCTCCCCCTTCCTTAAAAATCTGGGGCTTTCCCAAGAATAAAGGGTTAGGGGCATGCCCCCCCTCACCAATTGGAAGGCTTAGAGAGATTTGCTTTGTGGGCTGGGGGGGGGACTCGAGGCGTAAAAGACCAAGAGAACTTGGCTGCAACCCCACCACCACCACCTTGCAAACCCCCCAACTGAACCCCTCACCCCTTTTCCTGACCCTCCCCACCCCATCTTTTTTGGGTTCCCACAGGACTTTTGCCCTCCTCTGGCCAGGAACCCGTGAATTCATCTGCCCACCGCCTCCCCCCAAAAAAATTCACAAACGCACCCACCCTGCATAGATGGTAGGTCTCTTTCCCTTGCCAACGGGTGGGCAATTCGATGCCAGGTGGGTAGTTTCATTGCTTTGAGGAAAGGAGGGAGCCAGGATTTTTTTAGGGGGGGTGCCCAGTGTGGCCCCACGTGTGGCCAACAGCCCCCCTCCTTGCTTGTCCCGGGGAATGCCTTTCCTTTTGCCTTGGAGCCGGGCTTCTCCCCACACTTTGCCCGTTTTGGTTGGAGGGTGGGACGTGGCCCCGCGGGCCCCCCTTCCTCGGCCTTTAAAGGCCCCCCAATTCCCTCAGGGTGTGGGTCTTCGTCGTTCCTTTCTCCCCGGGACCCCGAAGTCGGGCGCCCCTCAGTGTGACCCTCCGGCCAGCCCCCTGCCCTTCCTGCCCCCATGGCGGCCAAGTGGTTCAAGGAGTTCCCTTCCAGCTTGAAAACGGTCTCGGAGCGCAGCAAACCGGGCAGCGCGGCCAACCTGGGCAAACTGTGCAGTGCCACCCGCAAGGGTTTGGGGCCGCCCGATGCCAGCGGGACCTCGCTGCCGGGGAAGCATCGCAAGAACTCAGCCACGGAGCTGGCTGGTAGTGCCTCCCGGACGGCGGCAGCAGCGTTACCGGGGAAGGATGGCGGGGGCGGCGGCAGCGGGGGTGGCGGCAGGCTGTCACGGGACAATCTCCAAGGGCTGCTCCAAGCTGCGGCAGTCAAGCTGCGGAAGAATTCCAGAGTGGACGGCGCCCCACAGGAAGACGAGGCCCGGGGAGCACCCAAAGGCAGCGCCTACATCAACCGACTCATCAAGGTGGAAGCCCATGAGAAGAACGGGAGGAACTACCCCGGAGCGGCCCCAGGTTCGAGTCCCGCGCCGACCCCCGAGCCGGAGAAGCCGAAGCAAGAGACGGTAAGGATAGAGGGGGCAGTTTGGTCTAGTAGTTAGGGAGCCGGACTCTTATCTGGGATTACCAGCTTTGGTTCCTCACTCCTCCACGAAGCCAGCTGGATGACCTTGGGTTAGTCACAGCCGAGCTCTCACAGCCCCACCTACCTCACAGGGTGTTCTCTCGTGGGGAGAAGAACAGGAGGTTTGTCAGCTGCTTTGAGTCCCCTTAAATGGGTGAGAAAAGCGGGGTAGAAAAGCCACCTCTTCTTCTTCCTCCTCCATGAAGCCAGCTGGGTGACCTTGGGCTAGTCACAGCTCTCTTCTGAGCTCCCACAGCCCCACCTACCTCACATGGTGTCTGTTGTGGGGAGAAGAACAGAAGGTTTGTCAGCTGCTTTGAGGGCTGGGGGGGGGTTTGAAAAACCAAGTCTTCTTCTTTTTCTTGGAGTGTCAACCTTTCCCCATTTTCTGGCTTTAGCATGAATTCCCTTCCCTTTTCTCTCTTCTAAAGGCAATGACCTTCCAAGAACTTGAAATTTGCGCTGGGTTGGGGCCCCCTCCTCTTTTTGCAATTAATTGTTTTGCAATTAACCTTGCCGGACACGCTCCGCATTTTCACTGGCACCCTTCGCCGCCTTCCTTTCCGACTTGCATAATCCTCCTTCTCATCATGAAATAAAATAAAATAAAGGTTAATTTCCTGCAGGATTAAGGGCAGCTCTACGCCTTGATCCACCACACAAAACCCAGAATTCTTATTACGGAGATGAACAGCAGCAAAAGGAGTGAGAAGCTCCCAGAGACGAGCGCGTCCTTAAGAGAGAAATCTGGCTGTTGTAGATTAGGGGAATCACAACTGATCCTTGCCCAAAAGGAAAAGGACAAGAAGAGGAAACGTGATAGAACAGATCTCGCCACTGGGGTTCCTTCTGAAAGGACACAGTATGTAAGAACCTAAAAGGAGCTCTGCTGGATCAGGCCACAGCCCATCTAGTCCATAAGAACCTAAGGGGAACCCTGCTGGATCAGGCCACAGCCCTTCTAGTCCATAAGAACCTAAGAGGAGCCCTGCTGGATCAGGCCATAGCCCATCTGGTCCATAAGAACCTAAGAGGAGCCCTGCTGGATCAGGCCACAGCCCATCTGGTCCATAAGAACCTAAGAGGAGCCCTGCTGGATCAGGTCTCAGCCCACCTGGTCCATAAGAACCTAAGAGGAGCCCTGCTGCATCAGGTCTCAGCCCTTCTAGTCCATAAGAACCTAAGAAGAGCCCTGCTGCATCAGGTCTCAGCCCATCTGGTCCATAAGAACCTAGGAGGAGCCCTGCTGCATCAGGTCTCAGCCCATCTGGTCCATAAGAACCTAAGAGGAGCCCTGCTGCATCAGGTCTCAGCCCATCTGGTCCATAAGAACCTAAGAGGAGCCCTGCTGCATCAGGTCTCAGCCCATCTAGTCCATAAGAACCTAAGAGGAGCCCAGCTGGATCAGGTCTCAGCCCATCTGGTCCATAAGAACCTAAGAGGAGCCCTGCTGCATCAGGTCTCAGCCCTTCTAGTCCATAAGAACCTAAGAAGAGCCCTGCTGCATCAGGTCTCAGCCCATCTGGTCCATAAGAACCTAGGAGGAGCCCTGCTGCATCAGGTCTCAGCCCATCTGGTCCATAAGAACCTAGGAGGAGCCCTGCTGCATCAGGTCTCAGCCCATCTGGTCCATAAGAACCTAAGAGGAGCCCTGCTGGATCAGGTCTCAGCCCACCTGGTCCATAAGAACCTAAGAGGAGCCCTGCTGCATCAGGTCTCAGCCCTTCTAGTCCATAAGAACCTAAGAAGAGCCCTGCTGCATCAGGTCTCAGCCCATCTGGTCCATAAGAACCTAGGAGGAGCCCTGCTGCATCAGGTCTCAGCCCATCTGGTCCATAAGAACCTAGGAGGAGCCCTGCTGCATCAGGTCTCAGCCCATCTGGTCCATAAGAACCTAAGAGGAGCCCTGCTGGATCAGGTCTCAGCCCACCTGGTCCATAAGAACCTAAGAGGAGCCCTGCTGCATCAGGTCTCAGCCCATCTGGTCCATAAGAACCTAAGAGGAGCCCTGCTGCATCAGGTCTCAGCCCATCTGGTCCATAAGAACCTAAGAGGAGCCCTGCTGCATCAGGTCTCAGCCCATCTAGTCCATAAGAACCTAAGAGGAGCCCAGCTGGATCAGGTCTCAGCCCATCTGGTCCATAAGAACCTAAGAGGAGCCCTGCTGCATCAGGTCTCAGCCCTTCTAGTCCATAAGAACCTAAGAAGAGCCCTGCTGCATCAGGTCTCAGCCCATCTGGTCCATAAGAACCTAGGAGGAGCCCTGCTGCATCAGGTCTCAGCCCATCTGGTCCATAAGAACCTAGGAGGAGCCCTGCTGCATCAGGTCTCAGCCCATCTGGTCCATAGGAACCTAAGAGGGGCCCTGCTGGGTCAGACCACAGCCCATCTAGTCCAGCATCCAGTGGCCCACCAACTGCAAACCTTCTCTTGTTCTCAAATCCCAGCAAATGGCTTTAGAGGCCTCCTGCTTGTCCCCCCCAGCCTGAAACATGTACTTAAGCCTCCATTCTAGTAACCATTGACACATATCTCATCCATTCCTTTGTCCAAGCCTTCCGTAAAGCCATCTAGGCTGGTTGCTGTCACCACCTCTTGTGGTAGCCAGTTCCATAGATGGATGACCCTCTGGGTGAAGAATCGCTTCCCCTTTATCTGATCTGATTTTCCTACCTAATGTAAATTCATTTCTGCATTTTTGGGTGGTCAAGAATATAACTTTCATCACCTGGCCGGTATCCATAATTTCCCAGGAAGAGTCCAGCCTCTCAAAGTTGGGAGCCTGGCCATTTAACTGCTGGTATCTAAATTATGGATGTTACCCTTAAACACCTGGGAAACTGAAGAAGAGTTGGCTTTTCTACCCTGCTTTTCTCACCCATTTCAGGGGACTCAAAGCGGCTGACGAACCTTCTGTTCTTCTCCCCACAATAGACACCGTGTGAGGTGGGTGGGGTTGTGAGAGCTCAGAAAGAGAACTGTGACTAGCCCAAGGTCCCTCAGCTGGTTTTGTGGAGGAGGGCAGAATCAAACCCAGTATTCCCAGATCGGAGTCTGGCTCCCTAACCACTAGACCAAAGTGACTCATAAATGGACTGATAATGATTATTAATTAGTTGATAAAATATGAAACAATCCTCAGGTTCTCTGGACAACTTCATGCATTTTTCCTTTCAACGGCAGGAAAAGCAGCTTGTTGTAACTTTCTGCTGGTGTTTCTTTTTTTAAAAAATATTGTTTTTAATTATGTATTTTCTGATGTTTTGTGTGACTAGTGGTGGAAGGACAAGATAAATATGCATATCCGAAAGGAAACACCTTCTGTGTGAAGATCAGACACTTAACCACTGAGCCATGGCCCTCCCAACATGTTCATGATGCTATGGGTGCCATCACACAGCACTTATTTTGGGTGCCCATTTTCAGAGATCGTCCCATCAGCAGATCTTCTGTGCTTGCTAGTGAATGCCCCCTGCGAGCCTGGGTTTCCATGTTTCTGATTGGTCAGCTGGCCGTATCAGCCTTTCACAGTGAGTTGCCCTAAGTGTTACTATTTCCCATCTGAGGAAGGGGTGGATAATCATAGGCTTTGGGACACGGTAAGTGGTATTTTAAAACTTGATGTATCATGAGTCTCAAATTCACCGCAGACCCACTTGCTTTTAGCATGTATAATCGCAGCCTCTTTTTTTTTTTTAAAGGTATCTGAACATGTACAGAATGGGGTGTGCACAAATACAATTTTCGGGATTTTATTCTATTCAAACTGAATATCCGAAAATTCAATTCAATTTGAATCTTTAAACTTAAGCACATCCGAATCCATTCGTTCGAATTTTTGATTCAGATTTGCACTTACGAATGTCAGCAACATTCCTATGTGCCTGTGTGCATCGTTACGCGTCCCATACGCATCTGCACACATATGTATGCATCCCGTAGTTATCCCGTATGCGGCCCATTTTCGTCCCGTATGGATCTGCACCAATGCATAATGTGGCTCCTGTTTCTTCTTTGCTCTCCTTCCAAGGTTATAATTTTGGAAGATTATGCCGACCCGTACGACGCAAAGAACACCAAAGAGCAACGTGACGCGGAAAGACCCGGAGAGAATGACGGCTACATGGAACCATACGACGCTCAGCAGATGATCACCGGTGAGAATTCAGCCTACCTCATAGGACTGTTGTGAAATGTTTTAAGAAATGGGAGGTTATAAGTAAAGCAGGGGTCCCTGATCACCGGTCCGTGAACCAGTACTGGGCCATAAGGGTTCATCTTCTGGTTTGCGGTGGTGCCGCAGAAAGCTGCCCCACCCCACCTTGTCACGCCCCCACCCTGCCGCGGAAAAGGAAGCTGGTCCCTGGTGCAAAAAAGGTTGGGGAATAAATAATAGAAATAAGCCATCTGGGTACAACTCCAGACAGGAAGCAAAGAACAAGGTGGAGCAGTAAATGTAGCGTCCTCCTGATTTCTCTGCAGCTTTCTTGGCAGGGATACAAAAGTGGTTTGCCATTGCCTATTTTTGGGGAGAGTCTGGGGATCGAACCAGCAACCCTGGTCATGCAAGATTATCTACCAACTCACTGTTGCAAGTGTATCAGATTAGGGATGTCAACGAATATTCAAAAATTCAAATGTTCGATTCGGATCCGTTGAATGTTGACCTTCGAACTCGAATCGGATTTCCGAAAATCCAAATTTGAACGCTCAGACTCAAATTGGGTTTTCGAAAATCTGATATGGATTCTGGAATAATTCAGATTATGTAGATCTCGTATCTGTCGTATATATGAATCTGCGCAAAAATTATCCGTATCCTGCGCTTAAAACACAAGATTAAAACAGGATGCCTACGTACAGATACTTATAACAGATACGAATGTTGTCGATATTCGTATCTTTAAATGCGAATCTGACATTCAGATGTACGGATTTGAATAATCCAGATTCGAATTGGATTTTATGACTTTCGGATCTGAAATATCCAAATCGGATCGGATTTTTTGACGTCCGGATCTACTCGGATTCGAATGTCGAAAATGCGTTGGTGGGCATCCCGATGTCAGATCTTGAGATGGACTCTCCTGTGTCCGGTGTGGGAAGCTATGGGCAAACTGGAAACTCTGCCCCCCGTGCATTCTGGAGATCCTGAATCCAGGGAGAGACCAGTTAGTGTTTTTAGGAAGCGGTAGCCGCCGCTCATTGTTCGGAGGAAAGGTCATGGCAAACGTTTCCTTTTTCAACACCCAAAGAGGTGGGGGAAAGGTATCCGCTTGCTGATTTTCAAAAAAGCAACAGCCTGGATGTGGTGGCTTGTGGAAGGTCCCTGCAGACTGCAAAGCCTTTCGCTGCATGGGTTTTCTTACGGAGGAATGGACCTGCTGGCTTAATGGGGTCGCCCTGCGCCTTGCGATGGACCCTGGGTTGTGTCTTTAGGGTCGACTCACATTATTAAGGAGAGAAGGGAGTGGCTATAGGTCAGCGGGAGAGCAAAATGCCTGGGAAGCAGAAGGCTGCCAGTTCGGTCCCCAGCCTCTCCCTGAAAGCAGGCAATGGCAAACCACTCCTGTATCCCTGCCAAGGAAACTGCACAGAGAGGACCACGGAGTGATCATTGCTCGGCAGTAAAGTACCTGGAAAGCAGAGAGTTGCTGGTTTGATCCCCAGGCTCTCCCCAAAAATAGTCACAGCTCTCTCCTGAGCTCTCACGGCCCCTCCTACCTCACAGGGGGTTCTGTTGTGGGGAGAAGAACAGAAGGTTTGTCAGCCACTTTGAGTCCCCTGGGAGGAGAAGAACAGAATGTTTGTCAGCCGCTTTGAGTCCTCTTAAATGGGGGAGAAAAGTGGGGGAGAAAAGCCCACTCTTCTTCTTCCTCCTCCGTGAAGCCAGCTGGGTGACCTTGGGCTAGTCACAGCTCTCTTCTGAGCTCTCACAGCTCCACCTACCTTACAGGGGGTTCTGTTGTGGGGAGAAGAACAGAAGATTTGTCAGCCCCTTTGAGTCCCCTTAAATGGGTGAAAAGAGCAGGGTAGAAAAGCCAACTCTTCTCCTCCTCTTTCATCCTCCCAGCATCCTCTTCACCTCGGGCAGTGTGCAGTGAAAGGTGACGGTTTTTGAATGCTATGAACCCAGGTTCCTTGGGCTGTATTTCCATCGCCAGATTCCCCTCACTGACCGTAGCAAGGTGGCCTAGGAAGAAAAGGAGATTGGAATTTCTTCTTCCCAGGAGCCTTGGATGGTTTTTGGTTTCATGAGTACAACACGCAGCGTGTTTTCCCCTGGCAGTTTCGGGATCCGTCCGCCGTGGCCCGGGCGCACCTTAACAGCACTGTTGCCTCCCCAGTTCAATCAATCACTCCCAGTACCAGCCGGACGCCTGCTCTTGGCTCACTCGGGCCGTTGGTTTCCCCACCGGCGGCCGCCACAGCCAGCCTGAATAACAGGAAATCGGAGAGCCGGAAGCTTTAGAGAAAGCCGGAGTGCCGTTGCCAGGGGTCCTGTAAATCATGTGCTCGGTCCGCCGCCATTCCCACAGTTGCCATCCAGGGATGTGCATGAATATTTGAAATATTCGAATGCCCGGATATTTGTACTTTAATATTCATACGAATAATCCAGACATCTGTATGTGTACAGATAGGTACGCATTGCATACATATCTCTGCGCATCTTGTGCGCATCCGTACACATACGTATGGGATGAAAACAGGGTTTCTGTGCATGGACAGAGTGCTTTTTGCTTCTTTTGGTCCGCCCGAGGTCAGCTAGGCCTGTGTGCACTGCGTTTCCGGCCCTTTCTGCACTTCCCTGTTAGTCCAGATCAAGGAGAACCCGACGGCACCTAAGGCAACAGTTTTAATAGCCAATAAATAACGCAGGGCCGTGTGAAACACCGTACCCTTTCTGCCCTAGAGATCCGGAGGAGGGGCTCCAAGGACCCCCTGGTGAAAGCCATCTTGCTTCTGGGTGAGCCCGCAGAGGCAGCGACCAAGGGAGACGCCGCTGCTAAGCTTCAAGGGCCGAAAACGCCACAGCTCTATGACACCCCCTATGAACCGCCGGAGGTGGGACCCAAGGCGGAGACCCGGCTCCCGGAAGGCGACGAGAGGCCCCCGGCCGAGTATGAGCAGCCATGGGAGTGGAAGAAGGAGCAGATCGTGAAAGCGCTATCAGGTATCCGGCCAAAGCACCTGGGCGAGTGTTTTAAGTTGTTTATTAAGTGTAAGATGACCCCTGAAAAGTATAAAACATCCTTAAATATATTTTCAAAAAGTCTGAAAACAAGAAAAGGTACCACTCATGCTCTAAAGATTTCATTGATGGCTTCTGATCTACTCCTCAATGGTTGGTCAGTTGGTCGGTCAGTGGGTTGGGTTGGTTGGTCAGTCGGTCAGGTTGGTTGATTGGGGTGGTTGGTGGGTTGGTCAGTCGGTCAGTTGGGTCAGTTGGTCAGTGGATTGGGTTGGTCAGTCAGTCAGTCAGGTTGGGTTGGTTGGTTGGTTGGTTGGTTGGTTGGTTGGGTCAGTCGGTAGGGTGGGTGGGTCGGTGGGTCAGTTGGTCAGTCGGGTGGTTGGTTGGGTCGATTAGGTGGGTGGGTTGGATTGGATGGTTGGCTCAGTTGGTCTGTGGGTTGGTTGGTCTGTGGGTTGGTTGGGTCAGTCAGTTGGTCATTCATTTGGTTCCTTGGGTGGGTGGGTTGGTTCAGTCGGTCAGTCAGTGTGTTGGTCAGTTGGCCAGTTGGTCAGTCAGTCGGTTGGTTGGTTGGTGAGTTGGTTAGTTGAGTAGGTGGGTGGGTGAGGTGGTCAGTTGGTCGATGGGTTGGTTGGTCTGTTGGCTGGCTGGTTGGTCAGTCGGTCGGTCGGTTGGTTGGGTTGGTGAGACTGAATTTGGGGTGTTTCCAAGCAGGTGACCCATCCTTAATCCATAGATGGTTGGCAGATCTAGGGGTACTGGCAGTTTTGTGCTGGCTGCCCATATTCTGCCCCTCACTAGCCAGTGAAATGAGGTTTGGGGAAGAGGAAAAATTTTGAATCTCTGCAGGGCTTTGATTTCTGCAAAACAATACAATAAAATTGATTTTGGGTAACCTCCCCTCTGGTCCTCTTGGAGCCAATGCCCAGTAAGACATTTTTGACAAGCTGCCCGGGGGGGGGGGGTGAATCCTTGTTCTGCAGAACGGATGATCCAGAGGGGCTTTTGGGTGGCATTTCTGTGGCTGCACTGGCACTGATCCCAGATGCTGCTTCCCTCCATTTCCTTCCAGTGCAGTTTGACGGGTCGGAGCGGCCCGTGGCATCCAAGGAAGACGCGTTATCCCCAACGCGGCAGCAGCACCACCGGCAGAGGAGCTGGCCATCCAAAATGGTGAAGCCCACAGGGGTTGCGGAGACGGCCGCCGACGTGGACCCTGCCCTCGCCCTGGAGAAACAGCCGTAAGACACCCAATGTATTCAGTTATTTATGGTGCCCCTATTTCGGGGAAGGGGGCACCTGTCTCCCTCTAGAGGTTCCTCCGTTTTAGCACCCAGAATCCTTTGCTACTGGCGGTACCATTTTCCTGCTTTTTTTCTGTACTTGGCGCCTTCCAAATGGCCTTTAGAGGCAGCTCAGCCAGTGGTACACCTGTCTTCCAACCTGGAGGTGGTACCTGGGCATCCATTCTACTAGCCATCAGTTTGTCTATAAGAACCTAAGAGGAGCCTTGCTGGATCAGGCCCACAGCCCATCTAGGCCAGCATCCTGTCCCACACAGTGGCCCACCAATGGCTTCTGGGCGGCTCAAGCAGAAGACAAGGGCAAAACCTTCACCTGCTCTTGACTCCTTGGAAATTCCACTGGAAGAAGAAGAAAAGTCAGCTTTTCTACCCCACGTTTCTCACCCATTTAAGGGGACTCAAAGCAGCTGACAAACCTTCTGTTCTTCTCCCCACAACAGTCACCTTGTGAGGCAGGTGGGGCTGTAATAGCTCAGAAGCGAGCTGTGGCTAGCCCAAGGTCAAACAGCTGGCTTCGTGAGGGAATACGGAATCAAACCTGGTATTCCTAGATAAGTGTCCGGTTCCCTAACCACTAGACTAGAAGGTTTGTCAGCCGCTTTGAGTTCCCTTAAATGAGTGAGGGGAGTGGGGTAGAAAAGCCAATTCTTTCTCTTTTTTTTCCTTCTAAAAATTTGTAGATTCTGTGATCCAGCCTTAAGTCCTCCATCTTCCAAGTAAAATAATTAGTAATAATAATGATAATGACAATAATAATCATGATGATAATGATGATGATGTCTTAAAATGATTGGGGCTGGGCAGAAGGCAAGTGGAACAGCTTCCCAAAAAAGTCTTAGAAGCAATTTGTACGAAAAAGACCAATATGAAAAGGCTAATTTTTTTTTTAAAAAAAAAATTGGCTCAGCAAAGAATGCATTAAAGAAAAGAAAATTATCCTTTTTCCTCCCCATTCAATAGGGATCTCCTAAAGAATGGGCAAAGCAGCAGCCGGGTCAAGGGTGGACGGAGGGTCACTTTTCATGAGAGGCATTAAGGAACCTGTGGGTTTAATTGAGCCGGGATGTTACCTTGGCAACAATGAGTCCTTTGTTTCAAGGGGAGGATTAGAGAAGTCCACGAAGGACGGAATATTCAGGAACAGCCTATCTGTGTCTCCCACAAGTCCTAGTGTTGAAAGAGAAGAAATTCCTCTCACAGCTGGGCAGAACGCCCCTTAAGAACCTAAGAGGAGCCCTGCTGGATCAGGGCACAGCCCACCTGGTCCATAAGAACCTAAGAGGAGCCCTGCTGGATCAGGGCACAGCCCACCTGGTCCATAAGAACCTAACTAGTCCATAAGAACCTAAGAGGAGCCCTGCTGGATCAGGCCACGGCCCATTTGGTCCATAAGCACGTAAGAGGAGCCCTGCTGGATCAGGCTACAGCCCACCTGGTCCATAAGAACCTAACTAGTCCATAAGAACCTAAGAGGAGCCATGCTGGATCAGGCCACAGCCCACCTGGTCCATAAGAACCTAAGAGGAGCCGTGCTGGATCAGGCCACAGCCCATCTGGTCCATAAGAACCTAAGAGGAGCCCTGCTGGATCAGGCCACAGCCCATCTGGTCCATCATCCTGCCTCATACAGTGGCCCACCAATTGCCCATGGCCATCTCAATCAGAGACAAGGGCAAACCTCCTGCTCTTGAATCCCAGCAATAATAGGTAGACAGAGGGTTGGATGGATGCATGGTAGGATGGAAATAGATAGATAGATAGATAGATAGATAGATAGATAGATAGATAGATAGATAGATAGATAGATAGATAGATAGATAGATAGATAGATAGATAGATAGATAGATGATGGACAGACAGACAGACAGATGGAAGATAGATAGGTAGGTAGATAGATAGGTAGGTAGATAGATAGATAGATAGATAGATAGATAGATAGATAGATAGATAGATAGATAGATAGATAGATAGATAGATAGATGGATGGATGGATGGATGGATGGATGGATGGATGTTGGAAGTAGCTTGAAGAGTCATCCCCTTATGACCAGTTTCATGAGATCTCAAAATATTGGCCCGTCTTTTCCGTGCAGCTGGTTCCACGGCGCAATCACCCGGGCGGAGGCGGAGAGCCGGCTGCAGCCATGCCGAGAAGCGGGTTACCTGGTGCGCACCAGCGAGACGGGGACCAGCAAGTATTCCATCGCCCTCAAGTGAGTAGCTGAGGCGGGGGTGCCGGGCGGGAGCGAAAGCTGGTCATTGTCTCCGGCCGTTTTGTTCCTTACTATGCTGGGTGTTTTGAGGTTTGCATTTCTGTATCCAGTGACCGCGAAGTCGTCTTTATCAGCTTTGCACCCTAGTGTGCATCTGTGGGGACCCGCCCCTTGCCAGTTCACAACATCCACAGAGGGCCTTTTCGGTGGTAGCCCCCCAAAACAGTCCCCCGGAAATCAGTGGAGACTCACCTGTCCCCCCCTGGACTTTGCTTGAGGAAACAGCTTTCCCTCCTCTCTTTCAGGCACCCCCCCCCATAGGCACATGGGACAGAGGTAGGTCCGGAACAGGAGGGGCTCAGCCTAGACCCCATTAATGGGGTCTGTGATCCAGCCTGAGGTCCTCAGTCCCAATCACAGAAGTGTGCAGATGGCACGGATGTGGCCCTTGCATTCCCAGGATTCGGATCCACAGATCCAGGTGAATCTGGATCTAGGGATCCAGGTTTTCTAACCCACAGTGCAGAAACAGCTACAGCCTGGCATAAGCTATGAAGAAGAAGAGTTGGCTTTTCTGCCCCGCTTTCCTCACCCATCCAAGGGGACTCAAAGCGGCTGACAAACCTGCTGTTCTTCTCCCCACCACAGGTAGGTGGGGCTGTGAGAGCTCAGAAGAGGGCTGTGACCAGCCCAAGGTCACCCAGCTGGCTTCGTGGAGGAGGGCGCCATCGAACCCGGCATTCCCAGATAAGAGTCCAGCTCCCTAACCACTAGAACAAACTGGCTTTGTGCTGGGGGTTGGAGCTGATCTGGATCAGGGCCATCGTGCCAATGGAACTATTTCCGGACCATGCCCAGTCGCGATCCAGACCGGCCACCGGCTGGTCTCGCGATCCAGACCGGCCACCGGCTGGTCTCGCTGTCTCAGAACCTGGCCATCCAAATCTTGACTTTTCATCCCAGAAAGGTCCACCATCATCACGCCTGGATTCTCGGCAAGCCTCCCCTCCTGCTGCCCTGTTTTGCTGCCATGTTTCCAGGGAAGAAGGATCAGGTCTGCAGGGAAAGCTCTGCGCGCGCACAGAGGAGAGAAGGGGGAGCCCCACCCAAGGCATTGTTTTCCGTCTCCCATTCTGCCACTCAGACGCTGGTTCTCAAACAGAGAGGCTCTCTGCCCCCGGTACGGCCCATGCTTCCTTCCTCAGGAAGCTGAGACTTTGCGCTGGATACAATCGGAGGGCGGAAAAGAAAGGATTTGGAACTCTCTGTGTGTGAGAGAGGGGGGGACGGAGGCGTTGGCCACCAGAAGGCCAGATGGGAAAAGACGCGGCCCAGTGGACAGAGACAGGGCTGCATCCGGACATGTTTAAACCCCGTGGTGGAAGGCGCAGTTCCAATGGAGGCGTCACGCTACGGATGTGGGCGAATATTTGTAGCATTCATTATTCGTACGGATCCAGGCATCCGTCCACACATCGAATGTTACAATATTTGTATATTCGTACGTTACAATATTCGTATGTGAACATTCGCACGAACACGAACGTTTCCAGACATCCATGCGAATAGTTCGGACGTTCGTTCGATTGGGGGTGTGGAAAGACGGAGCGACCGTCACATCCGCAGTGGATCCAGATTGCATTCGACATGGATCGACAGCAGATTGAAAGCGGATTCGGGTCGGATTTCACGTTTTCAGAGCACAGATGTGTTACAGATATGTATTGGATTCGTATCAGATCTATATTCATTCGTATCAGATACGTATCGGATATGTATTCAGGGATATGTATCAGATACGTATTTATTTGTTCATGTCGGATACGTATTGGATATGTATTAATTTGTATCAGATACGTATTCATTTGTATCAGACACGTTTTTAGGGATATTTATTGGATACGTAATTGTTGACTTTGGATACATGTCAGAGACGCATTCATTTGTATTCATAACCACGAAATGCATACAGATGCGTAGAGATGCATACAGAAACATACTTATGTGCAGATTTGAATAAAAAATTTGAGCAAATAGATTTGAATTTGGTAAATTCAAATCGGATCTTGTTAAATTCTAATTTAAAAGATTCGAATTGAATTGAATCAGATTTCCAGGTATTTGATTTTATTTGAATAGAATGTCAAAAAAAAACCATTTAGTGCGCCTCTCTAGTGCAAAAACCAAAAAGAACCCTAAATGGTCTAGCTTTGGGGACAAAAAAAAAGTGGGGTACAAAAGAACCCCGCTGTCTGCAAACTGCATCATTTTTTTTCATTTGTACCGATAAGGATTAAACATACACCCCCAACCTACAAATCGTCAACATATAATATCTGAATATCAGCAAAGTTACATTGTCCAAGTCTTAAAAAATAAAAAGCAAGGAACGAAAAATGTTTTGCAAGAAATCGGGAAAAAGGTCGATCCTGCTTTTCAAACTACCCGGCCCTTGGGTGGGACCGATTCTGGTGTGAGTGTTGCTGATGAAACGAAGACGTTCCCAAACTTTATTGTCAACTCCTGTTTCGCTTCTGTATCTTTGTCTGTGTCCAGGACCAGCCAGGGTTGTGTCCACATCATCGTTGCCCAAACCAAGGACCACAGATACACCCTCAACCAGACGGGGGGTCTCTTCAACAGCGTCCCCGAGGTAGTGCGCTATTACTCGGCCGAAAAGCTGCCCTTCAAAGGAGCCGAGCACATGACGCTGCGCTACCCTGTCCCTGTACCCGGCAAGATCCACTAGTCTTCGACGCTTGGCGAGCTTTGGAGCGGCGCCGATGGGAGGAACAATGGACCAGTGGGTGGTCTTGACGACCTCGGAGGGCCTTCCACTTCCGGGATTTGGTGTCCACTTTGCAGCTGGCCCGTAAAGCGGGCAGTGCCCCGCCATCATACCCACCAACTCAGAGCTTGATTCCCGTTTCCCGCTCTCCTTCACGCCGGATGTTGGTTTTGATGACAATTGGCGCAGAACTGCAGCTATGCAATGTCTCCCGCTACTCTTTGCGCTAATTATTCTGGCTCCTGGAGGTCTTGCCCTCTGCTCTTATCACCCACAGCTCTGGGATCCACACCGGTCCACTTCTGTGGCCGTTTCTGCACTCACACTCTCCTTAATCTGAAACTGTGCACTCTCCAGGACTCACAGGCCATCCCACGCCGCTTCAAGTTGCTGGTGGGACAGGATCGGCGTACCCACACTTCAGGCAGCCAACGCCGTCCCGGCCCTGGCTGCCGGCTCTGAAGTCTCCAGCCAGCCCATGGAGTCAGCACCCCGGCCTCCAAAGCTCAGCAGTGTTCCATTCCTGGACTTCAGGGTTTCCAGAAGGACACTTTTCAGTGGCCACCGTTTCCGGAAGCACTTCCTGGAGCACCAGCCAAATGGGTCCCCCACCAATCCACTAGTTGCCCATTAGACGTCACTGATGAGGCCCACCAGGAAGACTTAAGTGCTGAAGAATCAAGGTACTCAAACTCCAATGCTGGAGAAGACTTTTGAGAGTCCCTGGGACAGCAAGGAGGCCAAATTAGTCAGTACTAAAGGAAGTCTACTGTGACTGAAGCCAAAGGTCAAATGACTTTGGCCACATAAGGAGAAGACAGGAGGACTTATGGGGAAACACCATGACGCTGCGAATGGTCGAAGGCAAAGGGTCAAGGAGATGATCAGTGGTGAGATGGATGGATACTGTCATGCAGACAGCTTGGGAAGACTTTGGGGCCGTGGTCATACCTTCCCTTTCAACCTTATTCAGTCCACCTCCAGGTCTGACTGGTGACACCTTCTCATTTCCATGTGTTTTACTGGTGGACTTTGCGCCATGGAAGGTCCACCAACACAACGGACGGAAATGAAAAGGTGTGAGCGCTGTGATCAGAAGATGGACCAAAGAAGGTTGAAAGGGAAGGTGTGACCAAGGCCCGGGAGACAATAGAAGGCAGGAGGACCTGGTATGTCGTGGCCTATGGGGCCACAAAGTGTCGAGTCAACAAAGGAAACCAACCTCACTGTTTGTTGGAGGGGCAAATCTTGAAGCCGAAGCTCAGATACTTTGGCCACGTAATGAGAAGCTTGGAGGACTGCTTTGGAAAGGCCCTGAGGTTGGGAAAGGTGGAAGGCAAGCTGAGAAGGGGGAAGCAAAGGGTTAGATAGATAGGTAGCACCATGGAAGCATGGAACATGAGCTTGGGCAGACGCTGGGGGTCCGTGGAGGACAGAGGGGCCTGGTGTGTTGTGATCCATGGGGTGATAAAGAGTTGGATACAGCTAAACAATTAAGCAACAATAAAGAGGATCCAGAGGACCACAAGCAGGCTGGAGAGTGAGGAATCATCTCTTAATGGCATTTCAAGCTGACGTCCAGGGCAAACACCGCTGAATAGATATCTCAGAATTGGGGTCTGGTGTAGGGACATGCAGGAATATTCGCAACGTTAGAAATTCGATCGAATTCGGACATTCGAACTGAATATGAATATGAACATTTCCAGACATTCGTACGAATAGTTCAGGCATTTGTTAGATTGGGGTGGGTGGGTGGAAAAACGGAGCGCCAGTAACACCCGAAGTGGATCCAGACTGCATTCGACATGGATCGACAGCGGATTAAAAGCGGATTCAGGTCACATTTGGCGTTTTCAGAGCATGGATATGTTACGGAAACGCATCGGATATGGATTTAAGGATGTGGAAGGCTATTTGAAAAATTCAAAATTTGATTGAATTCATTCGAATTTGGACAATCGTTTTTAACATTTGAATGAATGTGAATATTTCGAATCGTTTGTACAGATTATTTGGGCATTCGTACGTGTGCCTATGACATAAATATCCGTATTCATCTTGTACGGGACGGAAACAGGATGCATACAGGATAAAAACGGGATGAGTACAAATGGTACAGATCTGTCTGGATGCGTACAGGCGTGTACGAATGTTGCCGACATTCGTATCACCAGATACGAATCGAATATTCATATGAACAGATACGGATTTATTCGAATTGGTTCGAGTTTGAATACATTAGTTTTTTCTCTGTTCATATGAAATCCAGCATTCGAATATTCAAGTTGAATCGAATGTCCAAAACTGGACACTTGCATGCCCCTATACACACCAATTGACTTCCATGGGCAGACTGGGTCTCCCCTCCAAACCCCATTGACTTCCATGGGCAGACTGGGTCTCCCCTCCAAACCCCATTGACTTCCATGGGCAGACTGGGTCTCTCTTCCAAACCCCATTGACTTCCATGGGCAGACTGGGTCTCTCTTCCAAACCCCATTGACTTCCATGGGCAGACTGAGTCTCCCCTCCAAACCCCATTGACTTCCATG